>CM052443.1:43451775-43490027 GCA_028533085.1 Varecia variegata
GGGGATGTCATTTTGGGAAGAAAATATTCCCCAATTTTTATTATCTTTGTTTCCCTTATGCATGGGTTATTTAGGATTTTGTGACTTGATTTCCAACCACATTTTTAAAAAATTTCAGGTGTCTTCTATCATTGATGTCTACCCTGATTGTATTGTTTTATTTTATTCTATACAAATTAAAGACGTTTTATTATGATCCAAAAAAAAAAAACAAAACATTACAGAGCAACATGGGTGTTCACAGGAGGGGGGAATATGTCCAACAACATGCACTGTGGAGGAACATTTCAGCTGCTTCTAGGGTGCTGCACAGAATTTTTTTTTTTTTTTTTTGAGACAGGGTCTTGCTCTGTTGCCTGGGCAGAATTTTAAATGAATTTATCACCAAAATATCAAATACAAATATCTGATTATTACACCAATTCCCCACAATTTTAAAGATGTTACTAGAAATAACCTGATAACAGGCTAAAATTTATTCATCTGTTTGATACTCAATGTTAACAATACATACTGTTTGGTGTTTGAATAAATTAATAAATGATTACAATTGAATGCATTTTGACAACTTATGCACGAAGTATTGATCCCTCCTAATTGTATTCATAATAATAGTTAACATTACCTCAGTGTTCATGTACCAGGCATAACTATCAGCCCTCCACATATACACTTCCAATTAATACTTAGGACACCCTAGCAATGTGTGCCCCACTATCACCCCCATTTTACAGATGAGGAAACACTGAAAAGTTACATAACTTGTCCAAGTTACTCAACAGACAAGTATCCAGGTAGTACAGTTCTAGAGTCCCTCTTTTTAACCCCATACTACGCTGTAGCTTTTATAACTGTATTGTAAATTTAGTTATCTGAAACTTACTTGTTCAGTACACTAGCCAAACCTTGGCCACACACAAGGATCTAAGTCAGAAGCTGACACTGAACTTCCTGTGAGCACCCCTGGCTCTCATGCACAGCTTCTCTGCATAGTTGCTTTGTATTGTCACTTTACCTGCCTCGGGGCAGCCACCTACTCTCATAATTTTTTTTTTATTTTGCCTTTATCGCCTATTTTGGCATCTTAATAAGGTAATAATTAATTACGTATTAACTGTGCACCCATACGTCTTACACAATGCTTTATAAGAATGGCACAGCAAGTCCCACGATTCAGGGTCCAAAGGGTATCACACAGGGTTGTCTGAAACTCAGTATGTTCTCAACTGTTGCTTTACTAAATATACATTCAAATTTGAGTCCTTTCTGCCACCAGCACAGCTATAATAAAATCTGATAATCAGAAACATAATACTTTCCTTACCTCTGTCTCTGTCTCTCTGTATGTCTCTCTGACACACAAACACACACATATGCACACATACACACAATTACTGCAGCACTACCAAAAAGGTACAGGTCCCAGTTAGGTGACAGGAACATTGATTAGCATAGTAATAACTCCAATATGTCTATTTTAAGGACTACCTGTCTGAATTCTTTCTAGAACAACATTTAACATGCTACACTCCATCCACAATTATCTAGTGACTAACATATATAAGCATTTTCTCTATCCCTTATAAGACAGTATCTCTTACAGGTTTGTTCCCTACTGAGGTCTCCAAACCTGAGACAGTCAAGTTTCTAAAAATTCACTGTTAAGAACTTCTACCCAAGATGGCATTCTGCATTCTTGCTGTAACACACTCTTTTTACTTTAAATAAAGGACAAAGCCCCTAAAATACAGACACCAAATAACCCTCTCTGTAAACAAGCAGCAAATGAGAAACAAAATGGTGAGGCTAAGGCCTTGAGTCTGTCATGCTCCAGAGCGAGGAAAAGACAAAGGAAGTTAAGAGGCAGCTCCCCGAGGTAATGAGAACTGTTGTGGTCCACGCTCCATGAGGGTTTACCCTCTGAAGCCAAGAGGTGGCAGGAGACTCCACAACTCGTAAATGGGAGTCAAACAGAACTTCTCCCACAAATGCATGGCGCTGTGGGATACAGCTCCAGGTCTAAGAAGGCTGGAAAAAGGAACAGGGGGCCCCAGGGAAACAGGCGAAGGCAACCGCAGGAACCAAACATCCCTGGGAAAATGAGCACCCATCGAGTAAGAAAACAAGAGAAAATAAAAATCCTCCCACTCCAGATGTGCTTGCAAACCAAAAGTTTTAACTACATAAAGAAATTAAATGCTACAAAAGACAATAATGTCAACCATGGAGGGAAAAATTCCATCCCAGTCAAATTTAAATGTAAAAAATACTGATAAATATTTTTAAATAAATGTTTAGGGTGCTCAAAAAGATAAAGGAAGAAAAAACATCCCTAACAAATGAATAAGAAATCATGAGCAATAATATAAGTAAATAAAGAAGAGTTGAATACAAAAAGAGTTTAAAACTTTGGAAATTAACACAAATTACTGAAACCAGCTCAAGAACAAATAGAAAATCTCCATATACCTATTACAAGTAAAGAGATAGAAGCAGTAATTTAAAGACTTCCCAAAAAGAAAAGCCCAGGCCCAGACAACTTTTACCAAATATTCAAAGAAGTAATACTGTATCTATCCTTCAAAAACTTTTCCAAAAAAAGAAAAGAGGAAGAAGTACTTCCAATTTATTCTATAAAACCAGTGTTAACTTGATTTAAAAACCAAAGACATCACAAGAAAAGAAAACTAGATTCCTACCTCATCACCATACACAAATATCCAGGTGAATTAAATATTAAATGAAAATAGCAAAACATTTTTATATTGATCTGGCCCTTAAAACTTTTAAGAAAAAATATACAAGAATAATTATGACAGGGTTGGGAAGAAATGTCAAAGAAGGCACAAAAAAAGGAAAATTTTAAAAGACTGATAAAGTCACAGTTATATTAAAATGAAGAACTTTGGTCAATCAAAAGACAACATAAAGCCACAAAATTAGAAAACAACCCCTGAAGAACATTTTAACTGGCAGAAAACTTCAGCCAAATGCCTCTTCATCTAATCAGTGGTGCACCAGAATGCATGAACTGGACCCAATGACTACCAAGCTAAGCTGTGCCAGGGTGCAGCCTGGCAAAGTCAGAGGGGAGGGTGGCCTTACTGAGTAGAAGACTAGTCTTTAGAAAATATCTTTAAAAGAAAAAAAAAAACTATGATAGACTGAATTCTCAGTCTGAATTTTTGCTTTTCCTGTAACAGAATTAGGCATCCTCTCTGTCTGGCCATGGCTCCATGTTGGAGCAAATGCACTCAACTTAGGCTTGGCCTATCACTTGCTTTGGCCAATGGCAACTGCAATGCAAGCTGATGCATAAAATGTGTGTGTGCAGCTTGCCTTGACCTCACGACACTGCAGTTAACCACCCCTGAAAGAGCATGCCTCAGTTAGTCACTGCTCCGTTAGAGGGGGCCCCAGAACACATACACATAGGGCATACTTGAGCCTGAAGCCTTTTACAAAACCAGTCAAGTCCAGCCTAGATTAGCCCAATCACAAATGACCTCTACTAATGTGAAAGTAAATCTATGTGTTGTTTCAAGACACTGAATCTTACAGCTTGTGGTGTAGTATTTTTATACTAATAATAGACAGATAAACCACACAGAAAAAAAGGGCAGGACTTTGAACATGCATTTCACATAGAAATATATGAAAACTTGCTCGGTCTCATTAGTAATTGGGGAAATAAAGAATGAAACCACAATGAGCTACAAATTCATCCGCATCAGAATGTCAAAAACTAAGAACTCTGATAACACTAGACATTGGCAAGGTTCAGGAGCAATGGGAACCCTCATACTCTGCTGGTAGAAGATTAAATAGCTCAACCACTGAAAAACAGCTTGGCATGAACTTGAAAGTGACGATAATTCCAACAAATCCCACGACCCCGGCACTTCTGCAATTATACTACATTAGGAGATAAGCTCATATTAATGAGAAAAAAACTGGAAACAATCCAAACAGGATTGTGAAACAAAATAAATTGTGGACCCAAGTGCCCATCAATACATGAGTGGATTAATAAAATGTGGTATATGTATACCATGGAGTACTACTCAGCTATAAGAAACAATGGTGATATAGCACCTCTTGTATTTTCCCGGAAAGAGTTGGAGCCCATTCTACTAAGTGAAGTATCCCAAGAATGGAAAAATAAGTACCACATGTACTCACCATCAAATTGGTTTCACTGATCATCACCTAAGAGCACATTTAGGCATAACATTGATCAGGTGTTGGGCAGATGTAGGTGGGGGAGAGGATGGGTGTATACATACATAATGAGTGTGATGCGCAGTGTCTAGGGGATGGACACGCTTGAAGCTCTGACTGGGGGGGTGGGGGGCAAGGGCAATATACGTAACCTAAACTTTTGTACTCCCACAATATGCTGAAATAAGAATAAAAAATAAATAAATAAAAATAAACTGTGGTATATCCACACAATATAACATTACACAGTGAAAATAAATCAACTGCAACTACATATGCAAGAACATAAATATTAGCATCAATGTTGAGTGAACAAATCAGAAGACTGTATACTACTTTTTAAAAATACAAAAGCAAGGAAAAGCACTCAATATGTACCTTAGAGGTGGCAAATTTTTTTGAAGAAGCAACGAAATGATAAACAAAAAATTTAGCACGTCAGGTGGTGAGGAAAATTAATGGTATAATGTTTTCATTCTTAAGTTGCATGGTGGCTTTATAGGTGTATTTTTTTATGCTTTATAACTTACCTATTGAAATATGTATGTTGCCTTGCATATATAAAATACTATAGGTTTTCTTGAGTCATCTGAAACGGTGTGCCCTAGTTATTCAACATAAGAAAGAACAGTCAATACAGATAAAAGAATGGACAGAGCACTTTCTCTTCTAACTGAATCGTCTGTTTCTACTGCTTTGAAATCTTTTCTCAGCAAGGCTTGATGCTTTTCTCAAATAATTGGGAAAAAAAGTATGTCACCAGATCCTTTGTGACATGTACCATGTGCAGTTAGCAAGAGGCAGATAGGTGGGAGCACACACTGCTCCTACCAACCTTCACAGATCACATGCTCTCAAGGAAGGAGGAGTCTGTGACTGGACCAGGGGCATCCGCCTCCTCCAGCCTGCTGCCTCCTGATGAACACAGGGCACAAGGTGAACTCCCGCATTTCTACCTCCACTGAATGAATCTTAGCAGGGATGAAAGATGGAAATCTCAAAAAGAAAAACTGACTCTAGTTCTCTTAAGCAGAAAGGTGTCCTCTAGAGACTATCCAGGTCAGAGATTTAACATGTGTGGCAGGATCAGACAGAAACAAAGGATCAAGAAAATAGAAGGCAGAGCAAACATCTCATGGCTAGACCGGCCTGATCAGCATGGTGCCCCATTGCTTCTGTTGCCAACACCCCTGCAATAAATGAACTAACTGCTCCATCTGTTCCCTCCTTGTTATAGTCTCTCTCTCTCTGGAGCCAAAGTCCTGGGAAAGAGCACCCAAATGACCAAGCCTAGGTTTTCTTCCTGCACTCTTGGACCAGGCAATGGGGAAATGGAGGATCTGGCCCCTGGAAGACCTAAAATACTCTCTCATCATTCCCCAAAAGGAAAGCAGGGTTCTATGAGCAAGAGGGATGGATGCTGAGCAGGGGAGGAAAGACTAATTCCTACTCTGGGCTGCAAGATGTCATTATCTGGTTGTGCACACTTTTCATATCCAACTGCACAGCTATGATGTACAATCTTAAGAGGAGTATAGAATGGTTGTCTGGTATACTGTCAGAAGTTCTGTTCCACTGATAATAAGTTTATTATTATTATTTGTAATATTAATTGGTTCTTATTATAGAACAGATACTACATTAAGCATTATATGTGCATTAATTATCAACCCCTTGCAATGACCCTTATTTGATTTAACTGCAGTAATTATGTACATGATCTTTCAGTTATGCACAGGGAAAAATAATTGTAGTATTATTTTTACAGGCAACACTCAGAAGAAAGAGAAATAAACACATGAAAAGAAACTATCACTAGAAATCAGGGAAATGCATATTAAAAGTAAACATCCTCTTACACCCATGAACACGACTGGTAAATGTAAGGTTAACCAAGTTCTAAAGAGAATGCGAAGCAAAAGGAGCTCTCACATATTGCTGAGGAAGTGTAAATTGGTACAAGTACTTTACGAAGCACTTGGGAATATATAATAAAGCTGAATCAGGTTGAAACTATGCATACATAGGATGCAGCTGTTTCTAGATATATAGAAAAACTCAGGCACATGTGCAAAAGGTACAATGTTTACTGTGGAATTTTCTGTAAGAGGAAAAATATGGTAATGCCCCAATACCCATCAATGGGAAAATGGATAAATTGTAATACATTCAAAAATGGAATATTATACAGCATTTAAATTAAATGAGCTAGATTGATAAGTATTCCATCACAGATAAATCTATAAAAAACATTTGAACAAAAAGAGCGAGGTGCAGGATGACACATACCATATATGCAATATTTGCTCACAGATACATACACATCAAGCCAATCTATAAAAACATGGCTGAGAATGATACCGCATAGCAATTACGTCTCAGGAGGGATGAAGATAAATAGGTTTGGGAACAGGAGACTTCAAGTGTAATTATAATGCTTTCTTTTAAAAATTGTAAGCAAATATGGCAAAGTACTGAGATTATTAAACCTGGATGGCCAGCCTAGAGTAGTTTTTTCATATTTATCCTCTGTATGTCATGGCATATTTGAAATATTTATAATAAAATTTTGACATTAGGGTTAGTTTTACAGAAGGAATTTTTTATGTCCTCATATTTACTTCTTTAAAGGTTTCATTTGCCCATTAATATTATCATCAAGTAATGAAGTTACATACTCCCTAAATATCAATCATCGGCTGAGAACCTTAAAACTCAACCAGGACACTTAACAAATCCAAACTATCATCATCCTTGCAACTCCATTTATTAAGTAAGCTCTTACCGTGTGCCAAGCATGTGGTGGCAGCCACCTAACAGTCCTTTTACACTGAAGTAGCTCAAGGTGACATCACCAGTTAAAGCAAAGCTGGAATTTGTCTAACTCCAAAACTTTACCCCCTACTTAATGACTGCATATCTAAAAGCATGTTGCTGCTGCCCCCGGCTACAACTTAGAGGCAAAGCATGGAATAGGAGTAACATCAACATATATTTTTGACTGTCCGTGGGAAAGTGTGTAAATAAATGTCATGCCTAAGCTCACGTGGCAGAGCTAGAACTAAAATCTAAGATTTAAACAAGAGACCACTTCATACTTTCTTGGGAAGGACAGACTATACTCATTACGACAGATTTTCCAACAAATGTCACTCTGAAGCCTTGCCAAAATTGAATGTTCCTAATATCACAACACTAAGCACTGTTCAAATAAATTGCCTTCCAGGAATATCTTTAATATACTGGCACTTGAATCACAGCGACTGGTACTACTGCCTAAAATGACACACTACATTAAATGACATGAAAACTCAGTATTTGCAGAAACAAAATCAAACTCCTTTATTACTAGAGCTGTTTCTACTACAAGCATTTCAAGATAGCATTAGATCTTTGTAAATTCTATTAGTTAGAATTTTCATTAGGCAAATCAAAAACTGGTACTACAGAAACTTTCTCTAATCTGATACAATGACAGGCAAGTCAGACTGGAGGAGGGGAAGTCATCCAACCGCAAGTTCTAGATCTGACTCTCCACCTTACTGGCCATGAGACCAAAGCACATCACAGCCTCCTAAAGCCTCACCACATGGAGTAGACTGCAGAGCTCTCATGGAAAATGAGACAAAGTTTGAGAATGTGCTCTTTTTAAAAATTTAAGTGTAACATGCATATAGAAAAAAGCATAAAAGGTTAGTATCCAGCTCAATACATTTTCACCCACTGAACACATGTAACTAGCACCCAGATCAAGAAGCAGAGCACTGAGAGCATGTCCCCTTTTGGTCCCTACCTCAGACAAGGAGAATCTTGATGGTTACCCCAATTTCTAACACAAGAGATTACTTTTGTCTCTTTTTATGCACTACATAAACAGAACTACACAGTATGTGTCTTAGTCCGTTTTCTGTTGTTTATAACAGAATACCTGAGCCTGGGCAATTTAGAAAGAAAAGGAATTTGTTTCGAATGATTATGAAGGCTGAGACATCCAAGATTGAGGAGCCACATCTGGTGAGGGCCTTCTTGCTGGTGGGGACTCCCTGCAGGGTCCCAAAACGGCACAGGGCATCACATGGCAAGGGGGCTAAGTGTGTGGGCTCATGTCTCTCTTCTTCTTATAAAGCCACCAGTCCTACTCCCATGACAATCCGTTCACCCGTGACTCCACTCTCCTACTAACCCTCTCATAGGTGAACAGATTAATCCATTCATGAGGGCTCTCACCTTTTAAAGGTCCCACCTCTCAATACTGCCACATTGCGGACTAAGTGGCAACATCAGTTTTCAGAGGGGACAAACATTCAAGCCATAACAGTATGCAGTTTTTTTTTTTTTTTTTGGTCTGATTTCTTTGCTAACATCATGGTTGTGACTGTCATCCACACTGTTCCATGCAGATGTAGATAGTTCACTTACTGCTGTATAATATTGCAGTGTGTAAAACACATTTACCCGCTTTGCTCTTCAAGGGCATTTGGATAATTTCCAGGTTTAGGGTATTATAAATAGTGCTACTTGAACACTCTATTTTATTTCTTCTGCTGAAATGTACACTCAGCACGTTTCTGCTAGGTCCATACTTAAGAGTGGAATTCCCAGGTCATACAGTATGTGAATATGTATGTGAATTACTTTCCTACTGCTGTTGTAAAAAATTACCACAAACTTGGTGGCTTAAAACAGCACAAATTTATTATCTTACAGTTATGGAAGTCAAATGTCCTAAATAAGTCCCACAAGGCTAAAATCAAAGTGTCAACAGGGCTATGTTCCTTTCTGGAAACTCAAAGGGAGAACACATCCTCTTACCTTTTCCGGCATCTGGACGCTGCCAGCATCCCTTGGCTCACGGCCCCTTCCTCCGTCTTCAAAGTCAGCAATGGCTGGTCACATCTCCTCAGAACATATCACCCTTACACTAATTCTTCTATATCCCTCTTCCATATTTAAAGGAACAATGTGCTTTAATGGAGATTAACCTGAACAATCCAGGATAACCCACTATCTTAAGGCCAGCTGATTAGCAACCTTAATTCCATTGGGAACCTTAACCTCCACCTTGCCATGTAACATAACACACTCACAGGCTCTAGGGATTGGGATATGGACATCTTTGAGGGCCATGATTCTACCCACAATATGCATATATTTTGAAAGTACTTTTAAAACTTGTATTATATAATTTTACATGAAAATAAAGCAAACTCAAGTTTCTTCCTTTCTGTGCAGCAGATCTAGTTTCTTCTGTTAGGCTTGTAATTCTTCTCTCCAACTAGAAAAACCTTTTTGTAGTTATTAAGCATAAAAATAAATTTTAAATCTACATGTCTATATGTAACTGCTGTCCACTTTGCGCAACACAGTACACTGGGGGCTACAGAAATGCAAAGCAGGTAAGTAACTCTGGTCAACATGTTAGTGGAGCAGATGCAGGGGGAAAAAGAAATATTGGAAAAATATAACAAAATTATTTGTATTACATAACTGAACTGGACTATTAAAAAGGGGAAATGCCAGAAACAGTAGAGTTAGAAAGAGAGACTGAAAAAAAATAAAGAGAGAAAATGTTTAAAAAGCAAAATCAAGCACAGTCCTGTCGGCCAGGAGCTCCTAATCCCACAGAAAAATAACTGGCCTGTGTTCTCAGAGCTGAAAGCAGCACACGGGACCCCTGACTCCCAGACAAGGACTCTTCCCACCTTGACATTCTGCCTCCCATCGTGTCATCAGCTTCTCACTCTTCACACTTGAACTGACATAATTTTGAAGCAGGGAAATAATGTTACCCTACAAACCTATGGGAGTCTGAGCTGAGGTTAAGGATCTATTTTCCTGAATCTAATTGCAGGTTCACTACTGTAGTTTTTACTTTCCCCCTCTTGGTTCAGACAAATAGTTTACATATTCTGAAGACCACTGGGCCTCTGCTTATAGTGCCAGGAAGAAGAATATATTGGTTTAGCCAGCACAACACCCTCTTTCTTTGTCCAGCTATTTGATTTTTTACTTTGGAGAGCTTCACTCCAGGGTAGGCAGGTAACCCAGAAAGGCCAATTCAATAAAATCTACCCTCTTGGCCACAGTAATTGGGTCAGAGATAGATATGTAACCTGAACAAAACCAAAGAGATTCAATTCTATTCAGAAATATTCAATTCAATTCAGAAATATTAAACAAAGAACCTTTCTTCTGGACCATCAGGTTAGTAGAATGTAAGTCTGGATCTGCAGAGGCCACTAAGTAAAAGAGGTTCACTCAGACCAAAGACAACACAGAGGATGGTGATGATAAATGTTGAGAGTGATGAGCCCCTGGATCCAGCCATAAATGATCTAACACCACCCCAGGACTTCTTAGTTTTTATGAGCTAATAACTTCCCTTTTCTGGTTAAGCCAGTTTGAGTTGCACTTCTGTTCTTCTCAACTAAGAGTCCATACTGATAAAAATTTTGGAAGCTAGGAAGCAGCAGTAGTTGCAGCCTCAACAGCAAGTGAATAGATGCTCTCTAAATAGTTCCCCAATTTAAAACACTGAAAAATATTTGGTTTGTAATCCCAACATTACTCTAACTCATTAACTATTACTATTAATATATCCTACTTTGTGAATCCAATTTGCATTTGGGAATACCTTAGAACTCCTCCAACCACCTCAAAAGACATCACAAAATTATAAATAATAATTTAAAACAAAATGATTTTTAATTAAAATGTAAGATAATATGACATTTAGAATTTTAGGAAAATTAAGAGATGCCACAAAATGAAAGTATCAATTAAAGCTTTAAAAGCAGTAATCAATGATAATGAATGGCTTTTGGAAGATGTAAAGGCAAAAGGAGTTAAGATTTTGGTGAAAAAAAAAGCACCTAATCGTTTATGAATAAAAGATTAGCAGGTAGGGGGAGGATGTGGGGAGGGTGGGGAAAGATGCTCACATATGTGTTTATACAGCTGGGAGCATAACCCCGGCTATATGACATGACTACAGAAATCTCCCAGGCAAATCGATGGAAACAAGACATCTTTTTTCTGTCACCCACTCTCCAGGTCTCTTGTGCCTCTTTATGTTGCTAGTCACTCAATAATGTTACAGTGATCTTCCTCATAAGCCCTGAGTATCAAATATTAATGTCAAGTAGTACACTAAACTCGTCCTTTCTCTCTATTCTGTCTTAAAGAAGACACACATATCTGTGGCTGGAAATACAGAACACATAATGCATAAAGTAGCCAGACACTAAGTAGTCATAGTATCTTCCAAAGTATGCCATGTCTGATTGATAACAAAACACATTTTGTACATTTTAACACATGTTAAATCAGGATGGTCTTGCCGTGCTGCCAACCAGGTAGCAGTTCTATGTAACTACATCACCGCCTGCCTAGGCACAGGTTATGCTGTGCCTCCAGGCAGCTTGACAGAACATCTGTAACTCTTTAATGCTTTAGTCAACAAACCATTTGCAGACTATCTGAAAAACGAATAGGAATCCTCCCCGTTGATGATACCATCAAAATGTGCAGAATGCATGCCAACAGCCTGGACAAAAATCCCAGAGACGATATTAAAACACTCTTTTAAGAAATGATTCAATATTAACAGCCCAGAGGGAACAGAGGTTGATACCGTGTAAGAAAACACAGACAGTGATGACTGAGTCAAAAGTGACTCAGTGCTCAGACTCAGAAGGTGACAAAGTTTTAGAAAAACCCATCTTCTTTATTATGTTCAAGAGTGACAACTAAAAACACTCATTTTAACAAGTATGCATTCTTTAAAAAAAAATACGCATTCTTAGTAATAAGAAAACATAATATGATTGTTTAATTGGCATTGCTTTTTCTTACTAGTGGTCTTTAAAATAATGGAGCACTTACAAGCAATAGTGGAAATGCAGTAATTTCTATAAGTCATACATAGCAAATGTATACTTTGTATGTGGCCAGAATCACTAAAAGGACAATTTTAGTGTACTGCTTGACATTAATATTTGATATTTGGGGGTTTGTGGAAGGTATGGTTTGTTTTGGGATAAGGAAACTTCTTTGTGATTCCTAAAAAGACATGAGCTGATTTCCTTACCATATTGCCCATGTAATTTTAACTCGCGATTGACAATTTTATCTTTTTATACTTGCTCTGCCAAATCTGTGCCTCAGTTTAAATAAGACAATTAAATTTGTTTCTGAAATGTCCCCTTTGTATATGGCCAGAGTCACTAAAAGGAAAATATAACTCCAGCAACACTATAAAAAGAAGGTGCTAAGACCTCTCCTGAGCCATTAATGTTTTACCTTTGTGTCTCCAGTCTGTCTTTCTAAGGTATCAAGGCTCTCAGAAATCAATTGCTCTTTTAGAGATAAAAATAATACGCTCTCACAGCACACTAATTATATGGGTATTAGAGTGTCATGACTGTCTAAAATCAATAAGAATTTGCAAACTAAAAATAATGCATGCTCCTTTGCTCTAAGGCTATGCCTTAAAGATCACTTACCAAATTTGAGTTATTCTTCCAATGGCCAAATATAGTCACTCCTTAATTCCTAATACTTTTAATTCACTTATTAAATCAAATATAGCAGTTAAAGGCTTAAATTAAAGGTCACAAGTAGTCACAGGCCAGACCTGTAATGTTATTTGCTTCTAAAAGCCATTCAATTTTGTAAAAAAAAAAAAAAAAAAAAAAAAACATTTGTTGAGGACATCTGAGTAGAATGCAGTATTTTATGGTGGACCAATACTTCCTCAAATGACAAAAACCAAATAAAATACTAAACTGATAAAGGCATCA
The DNA here is from genome assembly GCA_028533085.1 of Varecia variegata. NCBI lineage: Eukaryota > Metazoa > Chordata > Mammalia > Primates > Lemuridae > Varecia > Varecia variegata. Next base: position 43,464,798 of record CM052443.1, read on the forward strand.
GAGGACTATGAAAGTAATGAGAACTAGAAGGAATAAGATTAACTTGAAAAGTAAAAACAAAAAACTGAACCTCAGAGAGTAAGCTATTGATCTGCAGCAACATTTCCCTATTATATTTGCACAGGTAAAGGACCACGGTGAAGCTCACGTGATGTTTGAGGCTAGAGGGTCAAAACTAGAATCTTGAAGGCCCTCAAACACAAGACCAGTTTTACTCTGATATTTAGCAAGGTGAAAGGCAAAAAAGCTACACCATAAGCACCTATAAAGCAGAGTAGAGTTTTCTTCTAGTCTCATAGTACTGTGAAGACAAAAACCAGAACTGAAGATTCAACAAGGAGAGGAGGTGAATCCAACAGATTTTCAGTTAAATTTCTGGAGGGGGATTTCTGAGGAACAGGCACCAACCAGAGATGGACTGGGGGGGCTTATAGAAACTGTAACCCAGCTTCACCTCAGCTAGATTAAGGGTGATCAACCCCCCGATGTATCTGCCTTGCAGAGGAAAGAATGAACCCTCTCTAGAGGAAGACAATATCAATTTATACTCTCTATAACTTTTATACACAATATCTGGCATTAAATCAAAAATTACTATGCATAATAAGAGATAAGATAATATAGCCTAAAACTAGAATAGACCCATAGGTGATACAGATATTGGAGTTAACATCAGAGACTTTCAAATAATTCTGATTAATATGTTCAAGATAATTAAGGGAAAAGTGTGAAAATAGGTGAAAGGCAGATGTTTTCACCAGATATTTGGAACATATAAAAAGAACCAAATGGAAATTCTAGAAGTATACAACATAATGTCTGAAACTCACTGATAGATGGGTTTAACAGCAGATTGATACTGCAGTAATCTGAATAAAAAGTCAGTAGAAAATATCCAACCTGAACAGAGAGGAAGAATGGAAAACACAGAAAAATATCATAAAATATATACAGGTCACAGTGAAAAAATGTAAAATGTAACTTAAGTCCCAAAAAAGGAAAAAAGTGAGAGAACTAGTGATAACCAATGTTTGAAGAGAAATTGCCAAAAATCTTCTAAAACTGATGAAAAACATCAAGCTACAGACTTCAAGAAAATTCCTAGAAGAGAAGTGCATAAAAACATTAAACATAAGACACATACTAGAATTTTCATAGTACACTTCTGATAACAAAATGTTCACTGATGTCAAGTTCAATAATAAGCAAAACTAAACTAAAGCATGGGAAGTCAAGAGAGTTGTTACCTTTAGAAAATAGTATCTGGAAGGCAATATAAAAAAGGGCTTCTGGGGTCCTGGTAATGTTCTGTTCCTTTCTTTTTTTTTTTCTTTTTTTTCTTAGCAAGGCCCCTCACTTCAGAAATTGTTTCTTAACATAGTTGCCAGATACATAATTGTGTTTACTTTGTAAAAATTCACTAAGCTGAACATGTATGTTCTATGTACTTTGTGTTTGTACATATATGTATATTTTAGTTCAATAAAAAGTTACTTAAATAAAAGAAGTTCTATGAACTTGAACTAAGATTAACTGAAGAAATCCACATCTAGGCATATCATAGTAAGAGTGCTAATATTAAAAAGACAAAGAGAAAAATGTATAGGAAAAGGTGCTCAACATCACTAGTCATCAGGGAAATGCAAATCCAAACCACAATGAGACATCACCTCACACCTGTTAGGATAGCTAATCATGTCAAAAAAATAAACAAGTAAGTATTGGCAAGCATATGGGGAAAATGGATCCCTTGTGCACTGTTAATGGAAATGTAAATTGGTACAGCCACTATGAAAAACACTATGGACATTCCTCAAAATACTAAATGTATGACTATCATATGATCCAGCAATCCCACATCTGGATACATACCTAAGGGAACGGAAACCGGGATCTGAAGAGATATGTGCGCTCTCATGTTCATGTTCACTTTAGCATTACTCGTAATAGCCAAAATATGGAAACAACCTAAATGTCCACTGACAGATAAACGGATAAAGAAAATGTGCTGTATACATACAACAGAATACTATTCAGCCTTTAAAAAGAAGGAAGTCTTGCCATTTGCAACAACATGGATGGGTCTGGGGGGCATTACGTAAAGTGAAATAAGCCAGACACAGAAAGACAAATTCTGTATTATCTCATTCATATGTGGGATCTAAAATATTTAAATTCATAGAAGCAGAGTATAAATGATGGCTGCAATGGGCTGGTAAAAGGGGGAAATGGAGAGGTTATGGTTACAGGGTACAAAGTTTCAGTTATGCAAGATAAGTAAGTCCTAGAAAGATCTACTATACAGCATAATGCCTAGAGCTAACCGTACTTACTGTATTGTATACTTAAAATTTGTTAAGAGGATAGATCCTTTTTTTAAAAAAAGATAAGGTCTTGCTCTGTCACCGAGGCCAGAGTGCAATGGCTCAATCATAGCTCACTGCAACCTCAAACTCCTGGGCTCAAGTGATCCTCTCACCTCAGCTCTGCATGTAGCTGGGACTACAGGCACCTGCCACCAAGCCCAGCTAATTTTTTAATTTTTTGTAGAGACAAGGTCTCACTATGTTTCCCAGGCTGGTCTCAAACTCATGGGGCTCAAGCAGTCCTCACGAGGGTAGATCTTATGTTCAGTGTTCTTACCACAAAAAAAATTAAAAACCACTACAATAATAACAAAGGGGGTAGGAGGAAATTTGGGGAGGTGATGGATATGTTTATACCCTTGACAGTGGTGATGGTTTCATGGGTATATATTTATCCCCAAACTCATCAAGATGTCTACATTAAATATGTGTAACTTCTTATATGTCAATCACACCTTGATAAAGTGTTCTAAAAATTAATTAATTAACTAAAAAGTAGGAAGAAATGACATGATTATTTCAACAGATACAAAAAAAAGCAACTGACATAACACCAATTCATGACTTTTTTTAAGAGCATACTGTTGTTATTAAACAAAAATAGATCCTCATTTGTTTAGTGGTGAGTTAAAAAAAAAGAAAGGAACTGTCTAATTGTGATAAAGAATATCTATAATAGACACTCAAACATCATACATAACAGTGAATTATTGAAAGCTTTTCTCCTGAGACAGAAAACAAGATATGGATTCCACTATCATTACTTCTATCAATATTATACTAGATGTCCAAACCAGTGTAATGATGCATGAAAAAGAAAAAAAAAAAGCATAAGGATTGGAAAGGAAGAAAAGAAAACTCTCACCAGGTGACATGATTCCAAACACAAAAATCCAAGAAAATCAACTAACTACTAGAAATAAGTGAATTTACCAAGATTGCTACATACAAGGTCAATACAAAAAGTCAATTTTGTTTCTATGTATTAGCAACAAAAAATAAAATTCACAAATGACATTTACAATAGCATTAATTAAAATTAAAAATCTAATACTAAATCTAACAAAAGATGAATGAGTCCTTTATGCTGAAAACTACTGAACATTATTGAGAAAAATTTTCAAACACCCAAATAAATGAAAAAAGACACCATATGCATGGGCTGGAAGATTTGATATTACAAAGATAACAATTCTCCCTGAAGCAATCAATGGATTCAATATAATCTAATAAAAATCCCAATAAATGTATTTTTAAAGAAATTAATAAACTGATCCTAACATTTATATGGACATACAAAGGGCCAAGAAAAAGAAGAACAAATCTAGATGGCTTACACTACCAGATATCAAGATTTTACAAAGCTGCAATAATTATAGCAGCATAATGCCAACATAGAAATAAACAGGCACCACTGGAACAGATTAGACAGTTCAGAAACAGACACATAATTTATGACAAAGATGACACAATTTTAAATAAGGAAATGCAATGGGTATACAAAGGAAAAAGATGGTCGTTAACGAATAGTGGGGGGACAGTGGATGTCTATATGGTGTAAAAAGAATCTCAATCTCTACCCAACCTGTACACCAAAAGGAAGTCCACATGTATTGTAGATCTGGATGTAAAAGGTAAAACAACAAAGCTTTTAGAAAAAGCCAAACCAACAAATATCTTCATGGCCTTAGGCAACTATTACTTAAGGAATACACAATAAGGTAACAACCACAAAGGAAAAAAGTGTACACACCAGACTTCCATATCACATGCTTTATTAATATCTTCTGATCTGGAAGGAAAAAAAGTGGTTGATGAAATTAGTATGAACTCTACTGTGACCATTTGTCATTTGTAGCTCCTTAACCTCTATTAATAAATCATTGCCCGCATTAGGAGTCGTGCCCTCCCCAAGGCAGAGGCCAGAAAACCTTGCAACCACAGATGTCCTTGAGGACAGGACACAGGAAGCGGCCTCGCTTCTGCAGGGAAATACACAGGGAAGCTAGACCATGGCGACACAATCCTCCGTTTGTTCATGGCCTTTCCTGTGCACTGAGAACTTACAGCGAAGGAGGTACAGCCGCTAGTCTCAACGCTGAAAGACACTGAAAACAGACTTCTTCAGGAACTTTAAACTCAAAAATATTTTCCTTCTTAGTTTCCATTTTCTCCTAAATTGTTCTTTGTATCTTTCAAAAGAATAAATATCATAAACAGTTTATATAAATTCTTATTTTAAGAGCCAAATATACCTCCTGTGACCTTCTAGAATAAACTAAATGAACAAAATTATAGTTTTTCAATAAACTGAACTAAACATGTAAATTATAACTTACCACAAATAAATGCAAGTTAGCACAGTGTTTTTTTAAAAGGGCATATTCTGTTTCATGAGCTTTCCACATATTTTGTCTCTATCAAACACGTACTTGAAAAACTATGATGGAAAATAGAATGGCTTGCTGCCCCTCACATAACTCAAAGCAAGACACAAATCCACAAAACTGACTGTTCAAGAGGTAGCACTAAAACCACAGCTTCAAAAGACCAGGGTTAAAGCAAAAAAAACACTATGCATATTTATTTGCTATTAATCGCACATGTCTTTTACTCATCATTTTCAATAAGCACTTTTACTACAGAATTTTTATACTACGCATGATGAGGTAAGATTTCTAGGGACTTTAGTTAAGCAGATGTGATGAAATAAAAGGCATAAAAGTAGGAGTGCTATGTTTTTAATATGAATTCTGTCAAGAACACACTAAGCATGTTTCTTGAAAGATTTTTAAATAAATTAACTCTTTATTCATTTGAAATGTTTTCAATAATTGTATTGTAAAGCAAAGTATTTCTTGGGTTTTTTTTTTCTTCTAAAGAGGAAAAGCCTACAAGTTAAAATACTGGATAATAGTAGTAACCTTCTTCCATTTTGTCCACAAAGCACTTCAGAACTCAAACCAAAAAGACAACTTATTGCAAAGATGCTTACAATGAACAATCCACCAGCTGGAAACAACTGGATGGAGCTGTTCTAAAGAATTATCATTACATTAAAGGACACAGAGATAGCTTCAATAAGTTCTGTCCAGTGACTTAAAATCTATCAATTTTATGTATCAGCCTCCTGAAATACTGAAAATACATTAACTGGCATGATTTATGACTAAACAGTGTACTGGGTAAGGATAAAACTGGGCACTGAGTTTTATCCTCATTTCTCATTTGAATTACTTTCTAATCTACACGTATAAAGAACAAAGTAGTGAGTTCTCACTGTAGTACTGTGTGCATGAAAAATGACTCCCCAGTATGTGTGCGGGAACAACCACCCAGCGGGGTTGGGCACATCCATTTCTAGCAGACCATCGCCAAGGGCTCCCTCAGCAGCAGGCTTGAGACCTCCAAGGCTCCTCCACGATGGTGTCACTGGGTCACAGCCCTCAAAAACAAAGCCCTGAATGTCACACTGTCTGCTCTAAGCTCTCTTTCTAGGTACTAACAAAAGTCCTATGAGTCACCTGACCTTTCTGTGTCTATACATTTTAAAAGCCAAAATAATTCTGGTCTATTCTCTAGAATCTCTGTGTTTGCCAGGACCTGGTACAAGATGACATTTACACACCCAAGAATGCCTTGGAGAAGCAGAGGGCACTGCTTCCAGGACTGGACGTTGCTCTGGATGAATCAGTGAGTGGTGAGTGAGTGTGAAGGTCTAGGACATACTGTGCACCACTGTGGACCGTATAAACACTGGATACTTAGGCCACACTAAATTTATTAAAAAAATATTTTTGTTTCTTCAATAATAAATTAACCTAAACTTACTGTAACTTTTTTACTTTATAAACTAGGTTTGTTTATACCAGCATGACCACAAACATGTGAGTGATGAAAAGGGAGTTTTCAGCTCCATTATAATCTCAAGGAGCCACCATCATATATGTGGCCCACTGCTGACCGAAACATCATTGTGCAGCACATGACTATATTTGGCTTTCGCTCTCCCTCATCCAAAGCATTGATATCTTATCAAGTTAGTTTCCACTTGAAACCTTGTTTCAGCCTGCTAAAGTCTATTCCAAAAAACTAATTAAGAAACCCAGTTTATCTTAAAAAGAAATGGTGATGACAGGCTGGAGTCTTTGATACTACTGTATATTTTCTTGGATACTTTCTCATCAAACCTGGAAACATTATGTAAAATTCCTAAGTCTTTATTGGATGGAATTTCATAAAAGAAAATTTAGTGATATGTAAAAACACCAAAAAAAAAATCCTGAACACTGAGATAACTAGTACCTTCTTTCCAATCTGCAGCTAATTTAATTTTTGTATCTTTTCTATAATACCAGCCACCCCTATCACCTCCTACCAATGGTCTATTCTAATTTCAGGTAGTGAAGATTTGAGGGAAAAGAGATTGCTCTTCTTCTTAATAGGAATGCAGGTGTTCTCCAAATGCTGATTGCCTGGTTTCAAATTGCCCTTATCAAAATGCCACATACACAGATGCAATTGTGAAAATTCCCCTCGACTACTGGGCCCCAATTATCACAATCAGGACTTTTCAAAAAAAATCATTATAGAAAAGTCCAACCACATGTGTATAAGACAGAGAATGGCAGCATTTTCTGGTCACTTGATGGATAAATCAGTTGCCTAAGCCTTGCAGATTATGTAAAAAGCATAAATTGTGATACAACCATCAAAATGGAATTACTCATGCATGCATCCATTGAAAGCTTTATCTTTGGGCTGACTTCATTTAGTGCTTCAAAGTTCAGAACATAATCTCATTACCTCACTGTTCTCTTTCAGTTCCCTGTGAGGACACAAAACTGAAGCCACTAGAAAATGTCCTCAACCAAGCCATGGACAGATGAAGATACAGCAGAGTGAACTTCAGGAAAGGTACCTGATCTAGTCACAGCCTCACCTACCTTTCCCCTCCATCAAGGTAGAGACAATAATCTCACTATGAATTATGCAGCTTACTATAAATTAAGTACTTCACTGGGAGTTCACAACCTCGTCTGCAAAATCAGTGGGTTAGACTACCCTAGAAAATGACCTTTAGGACTTCTTCCAGGTCTAACTTACACTTTCCTAAAAGTTCAATTAAATGAACTTGTGCTTGATGGAAACACGGTTTTTGAAATATTGATACAAGTCAATCCAACCCTCAGGTTTTCAGATAGAGAAACTAAAGCCCAAACCGATGAGAGACAAGGTCCACAGCTTGCTGACAACAGGCTCAGGGCTAGAACCCTGGGCCGAGCCTCCTGCAAGGAGTCCTGCACCTTGTCCCACTGCCTAGTGAGAAGTCCCCTCTGAAAAGGAAAGAAATGGTCAATGTTGCCAGCACTTGAAAGCATTCCTCCAAAACTCCACAAAGTTTTAAAATAGAGTATTAAAGGAAGAGTGACCCAAAAAGGAAGAAGGCTGTAGCAAAAGTCTAGGTTCATGGATAAGAAGGTAACACCTCTCCTCGTGCCACCTAGTCCCGTTTCCCAGCCCAACCTCCTGTGCTCCTCAACCCAACTCAAGACCTTGTAGGAACTGATCCGGCAACAAGGTTTAGAAAGTCTCTGTGCGTGTAAGTTTACAATGTCTACACTCACAAGACTTGGCTCTTCAAATACACAGGTTTCACTTTATGCACAGAGCAAGCAGATGAGAGGCCGATCCCCAGAAGCAAGGTGATCGGTGACCAGCGGGCAGAGAGGGATGAGCGGAGTGTGGGCTGGGGCCCCATAGGACAGCCCCGTGCAGACGTGTGAACACAGGAGGACGAGGACCGAGTGAGTGAACTTGCCATTTTTGTTTCTGTCTTGTTACATATTCCAGCTGAGAGTCCTGTTGGGTTTCAGGTTACAAAAATGTCCTGCGAAGAACACCACTTTGGTCTTTTCATGCAGCATTTACTGATTAAAATCTAACGTTTTCATTTTGTCCCAGTTACTTTCATAGCCCACACCTACAACACAAACTCAGTCATTTAAGACATTCAACACTTAGAAATTATTTAAAAGCATAAAATTAAGTAGTATTTTTAACTCTTGGGTCAACATTTAATAACACATCATGACCTCAAACAATTACTTGGTATATTCCTGAGCAAATGGCTGAAATAAATTTTCACTACACATTTTTTCCATTTGCATATAGATAACTGTTTAGAAGAAGAGGGTTATGCTACAATAGAAAGTACAAAAAGTAGAAAAAATTATTTTTCTAAAGCATTCTAAATAAGTTGTTTGTTCTAGGGGTTTCTGAGGGAAATTTTACAATGAAAAAATTTTAATCTATGAAAAAATTCCCAGAGAGTCAGAGACACCAACATTCTGTTGAAGCACTAGACAACCAAAGCAGATCCTTATAAGAAAGGAGACTGTGAGTGTTTACAGATTTGTTTTCAAAGAGACTGCACCTTTCCTGCGTCTCACTGTTCACGTTTCCCACGTGTGCGGGCAGCACAGGGCAGCAGACACCACGGTTTAAAGGCTGTACAGATGGGGAGCTCGTGGTCTTCCCTTTTTCTCTTCTCTTTGCCTTTCATAATTAATTAAGCATGAGTTGATGATTCACACCACCACATGACATACTAATAACAATTTGGCAAGTAAAAGGTAATTCTCTGTCTCATGAATGCAATACTTAACATAGAAATAGAACTCTATGAGGAGGATGTTAAGAAAGCCAGGCGAGACAGAAGATTAAATCAGTCACTCCTCTATTCTAGAGATTTTCACTTTTCTAAGATCTTACATATTACAACATTCAAAAACTTTAAAAAAGCTAATTAATTCTGAAAGGGGATTTATCACTTTAATGTTATAAAGAGATAAACTGGGAGATCAAAGGTTGAACAAGAATGAAGAGAATAACACCAGACTATGAGATGGTGATTAAATCATAATACCTGAGCACGTCAGTGGGTGTGGTTAAACTGCGCTCACCTACGTTAGATGTTTGATACTCTCAAGAATGATAGTGCACAGGCGGACTGGGTCATGATGATGACTATACCAATACCAGTCATCGTAAAAACAGCAGCAGCAGGAGCAAGAGCAACAATCCTTACTGATTTTTAACTGTGGCCTGCAGTGTGTTAAGCACGCAACACAGAGCAGGACACGGAGATTCACACCCCCATCAAGAGAAAATGCTCAAGGCCACTGCAGCCCAAACAGCAGAGCCAAGATTCAAACACAGATCTTCTCACACTAAATTCAGTTCTCTCTACAGTATAAATAGTAAGGACAGTCTACCAGACTCTCCTCCCAACAACTCTCTTTCTGGAATTGCCGCCACCCCTCGACCATCAGCCGTATTTTTACACCGGGAGTTGCCCTGTACACACATGGCTATAGCCCGGGCAACAGCTGACCGATACGGGCTGACCTCCAGACCCAAGCAGGACAAACCAGATTCTTTTTCTGGAAATCTGGGACAGAAACTAAGGTAGATCAGATTAATCCTTCTCTGGTGTAGCTGGATTGCAACACATAGACTGGGAATTGTTGGCAGAACCTATTTTCCTCACTTGGAAATGGAGAAAACCAGACCGCAGTGAGAGGAGAATGGAGGAGATACGTAAAGAGACGTACAGGCAGAGTCTTCAGCACTGTGCCAGTCTCAGGTCCGCTGCTTCAACTGGCTGCAATCCTGTCCACGGATTCCAGGGACAGCCTCGGGCGTTTCCCAGTACACATGGTCTTTTACCTTAGGCTGCCTCTATTGTGTCTCTGCTCTCTCAACCAAAGGGCCTAAGTGTTAAAAATAAACTGCAGGAACAGGTGCCAAGCCCTGCACCAGGAGGCCTCACACACGCTGTCTCTGTGTTTGGTCTGCTCAGCACCCCTTTCTCTGTCTGCTGACAGCACCCCTCTGCTGTAAAACTCTTCTTTCCCCCTCATGCCAGCCCTGGGGGTCTAGTGAGGGATGGCTACCTTCACTAACATAACCTACAGAATTCTACACTAGCCCTGTGAAGTATCCTGATAACGTTTTTTTAAAACCAAGAGATAAAAGTAAGATCATTATATCCATTTTTAAAAAGAAGCTCAGAGAAATTAAGTATCTTGCCCCAAATCACAACACCAATAAAATATACTGTCAGTATCTTAACCCAAGTATCTCTGACTCTAAAATGTGCATTTTTTCCAATATAGCACTTCCTCTCCCTGGTAATATATAACATCTTAGTAACAACTTATGAACCAGTATTCACTAACCACTTTCTGTACAAGGTATTGGAAAGTAATGGGAAAAGAAAAGCAATAGGAAGTATGGGGAAACAAATCCAGTTTTTGATTAGAAATGTTAAATCACAATTCCCAAGTTATACTGGCTTTTTCGGGGGCGAGGGGGAAAGGTAGGCAGTGTGTGCGTGTGCATGTGTGTATTCGTGTGTGTATATGTATGTGTGTGCATGTGTGTATTCGTGTGTGTGTGTGTGTGTGTATATGTGTGTGTGTGCATGTGTTTCCTTTCTGGAAAACTGGGTAAGTCACAAAGCACTGATGCCCAAGTAAAGCACCCATCTACTGTGAACTACAGAGGAATATCCTCTATTCTAAAACATTTTTCCCATGGTCCCTGTGAAAACAAAGAGGTTTTTATCTAAATATTACAGAGAAAATGGTCTAGAATAAACATTGGGGACAAAGTTAAATTAAAAAGTGTGGCAATCAAATGTGAGGACAATTGTTTGGGTTTTTTAAATATATTATGGCAAGAAAAGTTTCCAAATTAAATAAAGTGTTTATTCATGCTGCTGTTAATAGATATGTTTACATTTCTTTTTAAACTGAAGCTTGCATATTTATATTTGCAATCAATGCAATTACAATCATCACCAAAAACATCTATTAAATGCTGAGATGATACAAAGTACATAAGAATGCTTTATGCAGTAAACACACCCCCCCTCCAGACAAAAAGCTTTATAAAGATTACAAAATGTATAAACATTATGTTTTATATAGGCAAAATAAAGAGAAAAAGACAGAGAGAGAGAGAGAGAGAGAGACAAAAGAAAGAAAAGAAATGCACTGTTAAATGCACTGTTCAGTGGAATATCTAAGGGGCTGTTAGTTTCCTTCTAGCTTTGTGACATAAAGATATATGTTATGAAGTCAAAAAGAAATAAAAGTAGGTTAACCATAATTGCACAGGATAATAACTATTTAGGCTCTAAGTTATTGTGTCTGCTTCTTCCTTGGAAGAAGAAATGGAGAATTTCTTCTGCTGTCACCTTCCTATTTGAAAACAGACATTTTAGCCATCTACAGAAGAACATGGCTCAGATTTCTCTCACAAAGATAAGGCAGCAACAATAGAGTGGTTGAATCATCAGATCCCACATTCCAGATAAAGAAAACAATACCCACAGAGCAAGAAGAGCTTGTCAAGTCAAGGCAAGAACAAAATCCAGGCTACTATCTCCTAATACAAACTGGCTCCTCAGACCCTTCAGCCCTCTGCAAAAAATGCCAGCCTTTAAAGTTACCTGAAATGCTGAATTGCTTGTGAGCAAATGATCTTCAAATTATCACTAGTTCTTCAAGGGACATCAGAGTTTGCCCTAAGTCACTCTTTTTCAAAAATAATTACCTAGGCTGAACTGACTTAAGCAAGGTTACTTCCTGAACTAAATAAAGAGGATACTGTCGTATAAAAAAACTTTGGAAAAATCACACAGCCTTGGCCAAATGCACCTCACTGGGCACAGCAAATGGACTGCACTCTGCTAGGAGAGAAGGTGGCAAGGGTGGCCGTAGCACACTCTTGCAAATTCAGTGATATATGTGCCTGGGCTAGGTTAAGAAAAGTAAATCCCAATCTTTTAATTCTATAGTCTTTTCCTTCTCTAAATGCATAAACTTAAAAACTACATATAAACTTCATAAATGTAATAACTAAATTTAATAATTTCTCCATATAAAACAGACAAGTAATTTAATATGTATTTCCCGGCACGGTAGTAACTTGAAATTGTCTATCTACAGATGATCATCACATTCGTCGTTAAACAACTTTGAAATATGCTGAACACCCAAAAATGTGGCCACACAGAAGATACAGATAAACATTCTTGTATCAGAGAACGACTGTGGCTACTATGTCTAGAGAAAGGTAGCATAATAGCATGAGCATCTCTTTTAAGGTCATCTGCCAATGTCTGAAGTGTTCACAGTTTCACTGAATTCTTAAGAAAGAAGACGAAAGTTAGTGTTTTTAAACAATGATGTAGGAATAGCTATTTCAGAATGAAAGAAAAGTGCATACTATAGAGACTGGAGAAGATTTATGAGTATTTCCATATAAATCACATAGCTCATAAGTTCATGATGTAAAAAAATTGATAATCATGAATTCCAAATCTCTCTACTAGTATTGTAAAGCAAAGCTGTGAATACAGCTTTAAATGGGTGTCTAATTTCATATGTTCCCAAAAAGAATATTCGCAGGCAGAGTCTGGTTGAATAGACGATGTTGTGACAGGAATACTCTGCTGAGTGCAGATGTTTGTTTTATGCCAAGGAGACTGGAAAGCCATCAAAATGCTACATCTTTTTTTATGGTCTGCCTGCCTCTCTCCAAAAGACTCAGGGATGTAAATTTGTGCTTTTAAAGAAAATTCATGAATTTATTGTTTACCTAAGGAAGATCTCCTTTTACACTAGCCAAAGAAACCACTGTCTGTGGAACAGATCTCTGCATTTCAGAGAAGAAACGGCAGACCCCGGCAGTGACCTGACTCACCAAACCCCAAGCAAGGCCCAGAGCCCACAGCAGGCACCAAAAGACAGAGCCAGCAGCGAGGCTCACCCAATGGGAGCTAAGAAGATCCCGACCTGAGAGCTTAGCCCTGGAGCTCACCCTTTCTGCCCAGGTCCTTCTGATGCCTAAAATGCCATCTTTTCTGAGCAGTTGTAAAACTTATTCCTCATATATGTATCCAGAACACTCTTCAATCTCCCCTGAAATACAGAACCCAACGTTCTAATTCCAAAACTTAGGTAGAAATAATCACTGTGAAGGCCAAGGAGACAGGCTCACAGATACTCCCAGCGGCACTGCCAATTTAGCTCACTTCAGATTCAACTCTCTGACCAGAGGCCTCAGCGACTCGGCACGCGTGTACCTCCTGGAAAATGAGCCGCCTCCTGTTGGGAACAGGCTTCCCAGCAAGCCTAGGAGGGTGAGGGGTTAGCCGACGTCCGTGCAGCCTCCTCCGGGGCTCTCTCCGTCCTGGGCCCACAGACCGCGTGTCTCTGCACGTGCCTTGGCTCGCCTCTCCCGGCACAATCAGACACACACGCGGAGCCCGCTGCTGACAGCGGGACACAGGGCAGACCCTGACGATCCCTTATCATACTCCTTTACCAAGTAGCTGTAGCGATTTGTGTGTGTTCCTCAGAATGCTCCAGACCCACCTGACCAGAAGGGAGGGATGTTCCTAGATAAAGCAGGATGAGGGCAAGGCTGCTGTCCGAATGCCACCACTGCCACTAGGAAGGCACGTCACAGCAGTGTTAATGGTCACAAAGGACTACGATTTGCCTTTTAACTGTTGCCATGAGCTTTACTCACAAAACATGGATGTGACATTACCTCCTTTAGTCCCCACGCCAACCCCGTGGACTAGGTACTAGTATCTTTCCCATTTTATAAAGAAATGGAGGCTCTACGGGTTACAGAGTTAGTCGCACAGCTAAGAAGTGGTGAAACTGGACTTCAACACCAAGCACTGAGAGGAACGTACTTGGAAGAAAGATGTGGTTGAGAACACTTCAGCTCTGAGCTGCTGCTCAGGGATCCCATGTCAGCATGATTTCCCTGGAGCTGCCAGGAAAACCATGGGAGGACGGCAAACCCACGTGCACAGAGACGACAGCCTGCCCTCACCAAAGGCAAAGGCGGCGCGGCCTTCCCTCACCTCCCGCACTCCCGTGGTCCTCTGTGCCCGGGAACCTGCTTTACGCTGCTCCTCCATGACTGAGAGAGAAGCACCCTTTCATACTTATTTTTAACTGATGTCAACAGCATAAAAATACTTGGGTCTCGAGGACGGAAGAGAAAACACCAGGCATCCGTGTTGAGGCCGTACCCCACACTCCCATTCCAAAGAAAAAGCCAAATAACTTGACTACCTATGGGGTTAACTTCTGTGCTAGAGACACTGGGTGACAGAGAGTAATACCAACACGTGAACAGCTGCCCACCATGGTGCCACTGTCTGCCGAGGCCCGTTCTAAGCATTTCATGTGTATTAATTCCTCAAACTTTGAAACAGTGCTGAGATACAGTATTATTATCCCCATTTTGCAGATGAGAAAAAGTCGTATACCACATGGTCCCTGACTTTAGGAGCCAATAACACAATTATGGCAACAAGATTAACTTACTTAAAACAACTGGCAAACAATATTGCCTAATTAAAAGTCAATGCCTGGTACAAGCCCTACACTAGCCCAAGGAAGCTAAGGTGAGTGGGGGCTGGAGCAGACCCAGAGGCTTCATGGAGGAGTAGGGCTACAGTTCAGGGCAGCGGGTCCCCAACATATGGTTTGAGAACAGTGGTTCTCAAAATTATGCAAATTAAAAGAGAGAAATTGGTAATGTGTATGAAAATCATGATTCATGAATATGCTGTTTAGAAGAAACCGACAGCAAATACCATCAGAAAGTAGGTTGAAAGTGAAGGATTTTATCCTCCAGGGCTGTGGCCCCCAACCCTCAGGCCGAGGACTGGTACCGGTCCCTGGCCTACTCGGAACCAGGCCACACAGCAGGAGGTGAGCAACAGTCCAGCCAGTGAAGCTTCACCTGTATTTACAGCCACTCCCCATGGCTCACATCACCGCGTAGGCTCCTCCTCCTGTTGGATCAGTGGGGGCACTGGGTTCTCACAGGAACACGAACCCTACTGTAAACTGCATATTCGAGGTCTAGGCTGGGGCTCCTTATGAGAATCTAATGCCCAGTGATCTAAGATGGAGCTGAGGTGGTGATACCAGGGCTGGATAGCAGCTGCAGATACAGATCACCATTAGCAGAGAGGTTTGACTGCACAATAAATGTAAGGCGCTTGAATCAGCCCGAAACCACCCCCACCCCTGGTCCGTGGAAAAGTTGTCTTCCATGAACTGGTTCCTGGTGCCTAAAAGGTTGGAGACCACTGCTCCAGGGGATTGGGTGGGAGGGGGCGCTGCTGGCATCTAGTGGGTAGAGGCCAAGGATGTCGCTAAACATCCTACAAGCACAGGGCAACCCCCCACAACAAAGAATTCTCCGGTCCAAAATTGTCAACAGTACTGAGGTTGAGAAGCCCTAATTAGAGGAAGGAGGGTATTTAGACAGGCTCATTCTAGACAAGGAAAATAACACAAGCCTGGCTCAGAAACAGAAAAGAGCTCAGATTCATAGGAGGCAATTTATTACGGGCAATAAAAGGAAATAATGTTGCCTGGGATGGCTTCATGGAGGGCTCTGAAAGCCAAGCAGAGGGATTACAGCTGGATTTGGTTGGAAACAGGAATACATAATAGATTTGTGATGACATTCACAGGATGAGAACCAGAATCAGGGAGTCCCAGAGCCCAGCTAACAGATTTGCTAGAATAGCCCAGGTGTAAAGTAATAAGCGGTTTCTGGATAGAGAGAAATGAGAGAAGTAAAATATAAAGAAAGGATGGACCTGGCTTACTGTTGGACACCAGCGTGAAAGAGAGGCTTAAGATGAGGTTTTCACGCTGTCCCCATCTAGTTTGTGCACCCAGGACAGTGCCCAGCAGAGAGCACACGGAGGTGCTTGACGCATGAATCGCAAACACAGTGGATTCACAGGTTTCAGGGAAGTCAGGTTCCAATGTCCTCATGCAAAGGGAAAAATTATGTACAAACCAGGCTTGGAAAATGACAAACTGCCTCTAAATGAGCAGTTTTTCTTGTGGTTTTTCTTCCACAGAGGAGACACTGCTGGTTTTCAGTGGAACATCAGATGGAACACCAGCCTGTGTCTAAGATGGCCATAGTGGCACCCAGCACAGGTGAGAGTGCAGCAGATGCCCCCTGGGGGCAGAATCACACCCAAAAGAGATGAAGTCATCTAGGTTAAATCTATATAGATGCAAAGGGTCCATGGTGCTGCAGAGAAGAGTCTGGAAGACTGAGAAAGGGAGGCAGATGGGGGCTGCTCGCATAGAACCTTCTCAAGAAGTGAGGCCTACCACTCACTGTTCCCAGCAAATACCCATTTTTTTTTTTTTTTTTTTTTAGAGTTTTGCTTTGTTGCCCAGGCTGGAATACACTGATGGTTCATAGTTCACCATAACCTTGAACTCCTGGGTTCAGGCGATCCTCCTACCTAAGCTTCCCAAATAGCTGGGACTACAGGAACCTGCCACCAGGCCCAGCTAATTTTGCTTTTAATTTATTTTTTGTAGAAAGGAGGTCTTGCTATTACCCAGGCTGGCCTCAAACTCAAACATATTCCTAAGATGTATGGACTTATGGGACTGGGGACCAGCACTCTTTCATTAGCATTTCAGCCCCAGGGTGCTTATCGTTCTTCATTTATCAAATTCGGATCAAGCACTTTCCACTGTGGGAAGTACAGCTGAGTACAGCTGAGTGAGCCCCAGGCGCACTGAGGAGTGTCTGTCTAGCTGATTTGTTAATGTAGACCGTGGTCAGCAAACTTTTTCTTTAAAAGACCAGATGGTAAATACTTAGGCCCTGGGAGCCAGAGGGTGTTTGTTGCAACTACTTAACTCTGCCCTTGTAATGCTAATGGAGCCGCAGACAACAAGAAGAGGAACGGGCGTGGCTACGTGGCAATAAAAGTAATTACAAAACAAGCAGTGGGCCAGATTGGTCCACTAGGCCATAGTTTGACACCCTCTGGCTTTCATCATGACTGTGAGCTGACTAACCTGAAGATCAACTGTCAGGGTACTTAGCAGAAGATCCAGCATGGAGGTCTGGAAATGTATGTGAAAAGCACATTTTGATGAGGGTGAAAGAGAACTGTGGCTGGTTACCTTGTAAAGGAGACCCTGCAGAGAGAGCCTCTTGGGAGAAGCGAGGATATTAAGTACCCAGGACAGCCCAGCCTCAACTGGGAGAGAGGAACACACCCAGAAAATTCAAGCATAAAACACTCCACAATCCTGAGGAAAGCTAACCCTACCTGGCAAATAACCCCTAATGCAGCAGATTATACCTTCCCAAAATGGCCCCTCTCACATTTCCCACCCCAAATGTTACTGAATGGATAAGACAGGACTACTGGTGCTTGCTAATAGCAAATGGTACTCAGAGCACTTTCCTAATTTAGGTACAAATGAATGTATCACTGAACTGTTAAGAAAATAGATGCTAACCTACAGTAAAGCAGAAAGCCTAATAATCTGATCTCGTACTTGATTTCAGAACACTGTAAGGAATTTTTTAAAAATTCTTGGCTCAGTTTCTCAAGAAGTTTATCAATATCACCAGAAAGATTTCCTTTGGATTGCATGAGCGTCTGCACAATAGCCTTTCCTCAGAGCCTGCTTTGATGCAACAGACAGAAGCCTGAAATCATAAAGACAATACATTTCACAACATAGAACTGTTGGGAGGGACAGTGTCCCTGGGCCTTTGCACTCCTGCACACCTTGTCTGGCATGCCAAGACTGCACGGCCCAGACCATGTTTTAGCCAGGCCAGTTCCTAAGGTTGTTTACGCAGCTGGTAACCTTGAGAGATGAATCAATGTCTCTCCTCCTTTCTCCACCTCCCGTCCCCATCCCCCAGCAAAGACTAGGCTTGCTTACTGCTCGCCCCTCGGTGTGTAACTCCGCAGTTATGCAAGTGATGCAAACACAGTGCAAAGCACCCACCTGATCCATATTAAGTTGCCCTATGGAGATTTGTGGGGCAAAGGAAACTAACATAAATATGCTAATGTTCATGCTGTTTGCTGTGCAAGAATTATAAACCCCTTTATCTCTGACTCAGGAATTTTGTGTCTTCCACCAGCATCCATGAAACAATAACAGGCTTGTTAGTAACAGTAACTTATTAGTTTACAAATAAGGTAAAATCAAATCCCAGAACCAACAATAATTCTCTTTAATATTAAATAAAAATTTGCAACTCTTTATTTCATTTTCCTCTTTAATATCTGTCTCTTAGCAAGCTTCTTATACTATGTGTCAAAGCTCCTGGTTTGCACAAAATAATCCCAGTTTATACCGGCTGATCTACCGTTTCCAGTCCCGTAAGTGCCCCTTTCACTCTCTAAAGTGTCCTGGCTTGCACATTAAGTTACATGATCACCCCACTTCCAACCCAATGGACAGATGTATAATTTCTGAAAATATGTAAACTGTTTCCATGTTTTGTTCGTGATCATTTTTCTTTAAAAACGAAAATAGGAACAACATAGTCTGACTTCAATTCTTTCACTTAAAACACATTTTCCTCCAAGAACTTAACTCACTATAATTACATTTTGCAAATAATGGGAAGAAAGTTTTAAATGCAGCATCCTCTTGAAGCAAGATGACAATCAATTGGTCCTTAAGTGCTTTATTGTTGCAAAGCATATTTAAATATGCACTATTTTTCCTTTTAGGAAACTGTCATCCAAAACTGGGAATGAAGCAAAAAATCACATACATCTGATCTTTCATTAATTTTTATGATAATATTTAAACATGGTTCCCTCACCACACACACAATATCCTGGGGAAAAAAATTCTCCGAGAAAAATAATGAGGGCACACCATCAAGATGTGACTCTGCAGATTCTGGGAAGCTATCCAGTTTGTGCATCCTTGTCTCTGCAACCCCATCCGTGCTGGAAATTTCAGAGCTTGTCTCATAGACAGCAAAGAAACAACCTGAACGGAGGCATAGTCCTTCATCAAACCTTCCCAAAGGGCAGCCAAAAGCATCTGCTTTCAGCAGCCCTATGCATGCTCTCCAACAGGTCTGATAGGAGGTAGGGCCCCTCCTTTCCTACTTGCATCCACACAGAGGCAGACACTTCACTCTGCTCCTTGGCATCGGCTCCCCTCTGGCTGCTCCACTGCAGGGCCAGCAGCCAAGCGCAGCTCTCCACCAAAGCCCATTCCTGCCAGTTCCATACACACACCCCACACACCCCACACACCCCAGGATCGGAGAGCTTTAACAAAGCAAAAAAAGAAGTCACTCTACCCAAAATTATGGTGATCCCTGCTATGACAAGGAAGCCAACCCAGTGTCAGCAATGCAAGCACTCAAACAGATTATGCACCGTACAAAACGTACCTCCAGGTGAGTCACAGTAGGATGATCCCAGAGAAAGTAAAGGGGAGTTACGGTGCAGGCCTTGACGTACAAACTGCTTCCGATCTGCCCAAACATCAGGTGAATTACTAAAAAGAAATACCCCTACTTTACCATTTCTATAAACTAAACAGTTAGAAAATAATAATAATAAACTTGAAAGTGACAGATTGATCAAAGAAGAAATTGTGTTGTTTAGTTTTGTTTCCTAAGAGACAAAGCTAAATTATTGTCTTCTTTAAAGGATGGTCTTAGAAATTCACAGCAGAAACAAAAGTTATGTGTTTATAAAAGGATTTTTTTTCATTGTTCTCATCTTTCATTCTCCATGTTTATGAAGGAATCTTTCATTTTCCATGTGTATCACAGGTCTCCTAAAGAGTCAAAGTAGAATCAAAGCCCTCCCTGGTCACCCACATTTAACCTATGAGCACATAAACACCATTACACATACCTGCCTTCCATCCTCTTCCACTTTATCTTCCCCAAAATCCAACTCAGTAACTGCAGTGGTGGGTTCAAATCCAGCTCTGCCACTGAATAGCTGTGTGACTTAGACAAGTAGCTCAAGTTCTGTACCCCAGTTCCCTTATGTGTAAAATGCAAATGACAACAGCACCTACCAAATGGAGCTGTCCTGAGGACTGAATGGGTTAACGCTGGCAAAGTGTTGAGGACCCAGCCTGGCACACCAGTGTTTGCTAAAAAGCTTTATAAAGGGAGCTACAAGACGCAATTCCTCATATTTAATATTATCTCTCTTTTTAGACTTAAGTCAATGTTGAGGCCTATTTCATTTTGCAAAATCTACATTATTTGTGGGGCTGTGCCTAACACAGAGGGAGTGTCAAAAAATATTCGTGTGACAAATGGATACAAACTGCTGTACAAATGAAGGAACAAATGACCTCTTCCATGATTACATTCAAAATTCCAAAGAGCTTAATTAAATTCAAACCACTGGTGGTAAACTGGAGACTCAGTGCTGTTCTCACCGCTAAGTAGTACCTCCTCCTCTTCCACAGTCAGCCCTGATCCCGATAAAAACACCATCAAACCATCCGTCCCCCACCTGCGCCATGAGACTCCTCCCACATAATCAAGGTGACCATTTCCCACTTAGCCCATCAGCGACACTTCCCACTGGCATTTCCCTCAGCGCCGCCTCTTCTGTTATTGGCATTTATTGCTAGTACTAAAACACGAGGCAAAATGAAATTTCTAAAGGACCATGAAATCTGTGGAAAAATATTCAGAAGCATGACTTTCAATTCATTTAATATTTAAATGAAATTCATTTCAGACCCATTCAATAAAGCATTCATATTCTGAAGAAATTCTCAATAATATATAAAGGAAACAAGTTTCCGAAAAGATTCTGCTTTAGCTTAGTTGGGAAATCTGGGCTGCTACGGCACCATAACTCAATCTGATCTGCTAAATTAGTTTAGATAGCCACACAGGAAATTCACAAACTGACTCACCCACACTTTTCACTGCCAGCCACCTAGATTACTGCATCGGCTCCAATCAATATGGTGACGCCGGTCTTTCTACCCTCCAAACCCACTGCCCATATGTGACCCTAAAATGCCAGTATGACCTGGCTCTCCCCTACTTACAACCCTTCAGTGGCTCCCCATGTCCTAAGGATAAAGTCGAAAGGAGCTTCCTCACCTAACCCCCCACCTGCCCAGACAACCTCCCATCCTAGCCCGACTGTGCTAGACTCGCCTGCTTGTTCCCTTCCCACCTCCTACGGGGGAACAGCCTTCCCACTGCCTATCTGCCCTCAGCCTCAGTGTAAACATCATTTCCTAGGATGCCTCCCAGGACCACCCAGCCTCCATCGAGGGCTAGGTGAGGGCCACTTCCGTGGACAGAGCTTCCTTTACCATGGCACTCAGCACATTTTGTCATAGTTTCTCTATTTATCTGTCTTTCTTAGCAGACTATAGGCTCCAAGAGGGCTTCTTATCATTGTCTCCAGCACCTGGCGCATAAGAGGTAGTCAAGAAGTATCGATTTACTGAATGAGTCAACTATAGCTTAACTGCAACGGTAAAGATGAAGAAATAGAGAAGAACTCAAAAAGCACTGGGTGGGACCCAGCAGGACTTGGTGACAGAACAGAGGTGGGCAACAATATAGAAGGGCCTGGATGTCACATCTCCACCTTGGGCAGCAACGTGAGCAGAGCCATTTGCCAAGAAATAGGAGAAGCACAAATTCAAGGGATGAGGGGATGAGTTTAGGTTCAGACGTGCTGCACGTGAGGGGCCCCAAGACCTGTGCTTATGAGTCGTGGCCAAGAATGCATCAGTGCCCTGCTCGTGACACCAGTAGCTGCCCAGTGCATTACGCAAAGTCCAAAGTCGTCACGAAGTCCTACGAGGCCCCGCACAGACCAGTCCCTCAAGCTTTCCAACCGCATTTTCTCCAACTGCCTGCTCCCTGCCCACCTCACTGGCCATAGTGGCCCCCCCGCTGTCCCCCACAGATGCCCAGTGAGACGCTCCTTAGCACCTCCACACCTGCCGCGCCCCTCCTGGAACACGACACCCGGATCCTCACACGGCTTCCTGCTTGTCCTCGTGCAGGTCCCTCGGCAGATGCCACCTCCTCACGGAGGCCCTTCTGTCTGTCAGGAAAATCACCCAACATAACACTACCTGACTCACCGTCACATCAGTTTTACTTTCATCACTAAACACTTGATGAACTTACACCATCAATTCAGTTGTGTTGCATTTTTATTGTCTGCCTGTCCTGTCTACATTGCACACAACGTCAGACCCCTCGACCACTTTCTTCACCAGGGTAGCCCCCAGCACTGAGAACAGTGTTTGGCCTTTACTAATATTTCATCCCATCTGTTCAATGAATACATGAACAGAGGAATACAGGGAGCAAGATGGGATCTGCCCTCTCCTGCCTTCCCATTGAAATGGTTGTGAAAATATGAAAAGTGATACAAAGTGCTAACTGTATAAGGAAACTAAGAATGCTGACTAATTATCTCACAGATTCCAGAAAGAAGGTCCATTAATACTAAAGAAAAGCAAATAAAGCTTTGGAGGAGGGCAGGACGCACAAACATGACAGGGGAAAGAGAGGGGATGGATTTCTACTACCTCTGCCTGGCCCCATCCCGAGGGTCACAAGCCTGGCTGACCACCAGGAGCGCTGTGTTGTGTTTACTGGTTTTGTTGTGGGGTCATCCACTCACGTACTGAGCCACTGATCCATTCATCTGATCAAAGGTCAAAGCAACACAAATAGGTACATAGGAAGAAATCTCACCGCCCCCCTTTCCTCTCCACTCTTCTCCATGCCACGTACACACACGCTACCTGGTAAAGTTTCCTAATTGTTTGGCTTTGGTAAATTTCTTCTACAGCCTGCATACATGTTATTTAATACACTGGCTGCTCTAACTATAGGATAAACACCTGTGGACAAGATTTTAGGATCAAGTATAACTTTTAAAGATATTATGAAATCGCCTCCATAGAGGTAAACTTCTGTCCTTGGGGGAAAAAAAAAAAAAAAAAAAAATATATATATATATATATATATATTAGGTCATTAAATATGAAATGTCCAATTTCAAATCAAAAGTGTAATTTATTATATCTCAAACAAGAAGTAGTACAATTAATCAAAGTATGCGCCTAAGCTATCAACACAATTTTGCCCTCTTAATGGTAGCTTGTTTATGCCAGCGGCAAAGAAGCCTGGAGAGCGAGTAGTGATGAAACCCCAAATCCTACAGTTAGGTATATATACAAAAGAAATGAAATCAGCATATCAAAGAGATATCTGCACTCCCATGTTTATTGCAGCATCATTCACAATAGCCAAGATTCAGAATCAATCTAAGTGTCCAACAACAGATAAATGGATAAAGAAAATGTGGCACATATATACAATGAAATATTATTCAGCCAAAAAAAGAATAAAATCCTGTCATTTCCAGCAACACGGATGGAACTGGAGGCTATTATGCTAAGTGAAATAAGCCAAGCAAAGAAAGACAAATTTGACATGTTCTCGTGTGGGAGCTAAAAATTGAAACAATTGATCTCATGGAGATAGAAAGTAGAATAATGGTTACCAGAGGCTGGGAAAGGTAGTGGAGAGGGGGAATAAAATGGGGATGATTAATGGGTACAGATATATAGTTAGAATGAACAAGATCTAGTCTTTGATAGTACAAAAGGGTGACTATAGTCAACAATAAGTTACTGTATATTTTAAAATAACTAAGAGTGGAATTGGAATGTTCCTAACATGAAGAAATGATAAATGCTTGAGGTGACAGATACCCTACCCCAGATTTGATCATTACACATTGTACGCCTATATCAAAACATCACATGAACCCCATAAATATATACAGCTATTACATACTCACAATAATGAAAAGTAAAAATGTAAAATTATTTCAAAGTTCTATATGTTAAGCCACAATTATTATTTAGTATATAAATTAATTCCTAATCCTTCTGAAGGCAAGAATGTTTGCCCAACATTACTTTCAGAATACCCTTTCCTATTCCTCTCCAAAAGGCCAAATGAACTCAATTCCTATATGGTCCATCTGCCAGTCCCTCGATTTCTAATAGTGTCTTTAGGCAAACACCAAAATCTCCAATCTTCCTTCAATCAGTTGGGATCTGAACCTGTCTCTAAATTTAAGTCATGGGTAAAGGCATAAATACCACATATAATTCATTTCAATGAGCATTTCACCAGTACCTAGCATGCAAAAGCCCCAGAACAAGCCCCGGGGGAATATAAGGATTTCCTAAGGGCTCTTTCAATCCCGTGGGAGAGATAAGCCACGTATATAAAAACCTGCAACACAAGGCAGAACGTGCTAAACAGAACTACACACAGCACACCGGCCGGCACAGGAGAAAGCGCTTAACTGCAACTTGGGGGTCGAAGGTTTCCTTGAAGAAATTGCATTCAAGTCGAGCCTGAAGAAAAGAAAAGAGTTTAGCAAGTAGAAAAAGGCAAAAAGCATTTCAGAAAATGTGAGCACTACGAGCAAAGCCATTACGAGGAGAGCAAACACCTTGGCACAGGCGGCACGCCATAAATGCTCGGGGAATCGGTGACTGACTGGAAACACCTGTCCGGGGCCAGCAGCGACACAGCAAGATGCATCCGCGCACTCAGCTATTGCACTGAGCGCTCGCTACGTGCGAGGCACTGCTCTGGGCACCGCAGTGAACAAAGCAAAGTCCCCGTCTTTGTGGAGCTCACGTTCTCATCAACAGAACACAAAGAAATAAATATGTAATATTATTCTAGGAAGCAGTAGGTGCTAAAGTCAGGGAGGCCTCTCTAATAAGGGAGGATTTGAACACAAAGCAATGAGGGAATGAAACAATGATGTATCTGTGTGAAGAGTGTTCCCAGCAAAGAGAAGGACAAAAGTCCTGCGGTGGTTCCTCCTTAACCTGCTCAAGGAAGGACAAGGAAGCCAACGTACTAGAGCAGGGTGAGCAAACGGGGA
>CM052443.1:43490527-43558003 GCA_028533085.1 Varecia variegata
TTCTACTAAGTGAAGTATCCCAAGAATGGAAAAATAAGCACCACATGTACTCACCAGCAAATTGGTTTCCCTGATCATCACCTAAGTGCACATTTGGGAATAACACCAATTGGGTGTCGGGCAGATGTGGGGCGGGGGGCAGGAGGGCATGGGTGTATACCTGCATGGTGAGTGTGATGCGCACTGTCTGGGGAATGGACACGCTTGAAGCTCTGACTCGAGGGGGGGGGAAGGGGGGCATGGGCAATATACATAACCTAAACTTTTGTACCCCCCTAATAAGATGAAATAAAAAAAAAGAGTCTGTATTGATAAGCCAGGTAAGAGATGATGAGATGGGTTGGGGGGCAGTGTTATAGGTCAGGTGGATGAGAGAGATTCCAGATATGATTCAAAGGCAGAGCAGCCAGGAATGGTGACAGACTGGAGTTCGGAGAAAGAGAAATGACTCCAAGGTTTCAGGCAGGAGTACACTCAAGAGAAAACAAGGCTGGAAATACAGTTGGGCCTGAGCATAAATCATCTACCAAATTAAGCTTTTGGGAACCACAATGGGACAGTGAAATAGGATGTCCTCACCTGAGGATATTATCTCTCTGTGCTACCATTCCCTTGTCTATAAATGAAGTAAATGGTTATATTTCTGCTTCTCAAACTAGGATACTCATATGACCACCCAAATCATAATACAATCTCATAAATCTTCCCGGAAAATTAACTATATTAACACACTCTGGGGTAATTTGTATTTACTAGTTAACATTTATTTTAAAAAATTGGTATGAGTGAAAGGGGAAATACTGCCTAAATATCTACACAAAGTTAGCGTTTACAGGAGCAGAAGCGTATTTGTTCTTGACTGGCATTTGTCACACTTTGATGGAAGTGTTTCAGAAGTTCCAGTTTAAATAGTATTTCTGAGCCTTCTGCTTTGATATTCTGTTTAAACACGTTTTACTGGTTTTCAACCTTTAGAGTTGTCTACTGGGCAAAACACAGAAGACGTGGCCGTGACAGGGACCAACTCTGCTAACTTCTTCACAGTGTGCATGGGCAGCCGGGAGAGGCGGGGTGGCAGTGGGGGAGGCAGGGACAGGCCGGGTGCAGAGCCCCCAGTCCCGACAGGTGCGGAGCCTAAAGAACCAGACAGAACCTATTCTGAAAAGAAGAAGAGAGGAAGTAGTATAAAGATAATTGTCATCTTTCCCCTCAAAATGTCAACAGATAGTATAAAAAAATTGATAGAACGAAACACAAAGGTACAAGCACACACCTAGAGTTATGGAGGCTTAGAGGAGCAAATCAAACAGCCAACAAATAGGTGAAAAGAAGCTCAAATTCCCTCCACTCGAGGAAACACACATTAAAACAACAATTAGATATCCTTTTGTACCCCTCAGAACTCCCCTAAACTTAAAGAGCTATGACTAGAGATGTGAGTGGAAAGGCGCTTTCTTACATTGCTGGTAGAAAGGAGATATGATTTTAGAAAGCAATCTGAAAAGATCTATTAATATAAAAATCACACATGCCCATCATCCCAAGAATCCACTTCTGGGAACCTACACCATAAACACAAAAGCACCAGTGCGCAGGACAAACGTATCAAGGATGATTATCTGGCATTATCTGAGAAGAAAAAACTAAAAAACTTACAGCTGAATAATATGAGAATGGCTGAATAAAAAATGTTCATGGATGTATCAGCATTGCTTGAAGACAAATTTTGAGAGGAAAAACGTTGATGCCTAAAAATATGGAAATTTCAGAATAAATTACGGTACATCATCCCAGCATGGAAAATCAAAAGGCTTCACAAACAGTGGACCAGCCTCTCCCCGCTGAGCTCAGAGGACTGCTGTGTGGGAAAGTGAGGTCCAGTGGAGCCGGGGGACACTGTGTGGGCCAAGAGGAAGGAGAGGAGGAGGGAGGGATGAGCTAGAATGGAGAAAATGAAAGTGCACAGAAAGGTAAGTGTGCAGTTAGCTGGCTATGCAAAAATGTATATATTGGCTTATTTGTGTAATTAATAAAAAGTTTGTGGATTTTTGTTTAGTTTAGATTTTCTTTTTTTGGAACCAAATCATCAGCTCAGAAGTGGAACTGGGGGGGCCAGGCCCAAGGCAACTGGACACCTGGTATGTTTGGGTCCTCCCAAACAGACTGCTGAGGCCTAGGAGATGCCACAGAGCAGGCAGGCCCAGGCGGCAGTGGTCAGTGGTCCTTAACTGGGGAGGGCCCGGGAGGAAGGAAGAAGGAGGGGAGGCAACCAGAAGAAGCACTGAAAACAGAAAAGAGGTTGCCTCTAGGGAATGGGAGAACTGGGGGCAGGGAGAGCAAGGCAGGAAGCTATTGTTTATCCTAAGCCTTTCTGCACTCTCATTTGTCATAAGGTGTAGGTATTATATTGAAAATACTAAATTTTTTCTTAATAATCAATGGACCAAATATAATCATATATGAATTACATACATTAGCTTTTTTAGATATGCAACCAGGTTCTCTGTCCACTGTCTCATGTTAGCTTTCTCCGACACTGGTGGGACAGGGGGCTTGCCCCACGCCGTAATCCAGCAGGAGGTAAAGATGAACCCAGCTCACCTGACTTCTGCCAACTCTGGGCCCCTTGGCTCAATTTTCTGCCACCTAATTCTCACAGGGAGCATCAAGTGGATACATTAGGAGCAATCAAAAGCACACAATGCTACTCCCACTAATGCTAATGACAGAAGTCCACACGTATTCATGCCTACCACGTGCAGACCTGTTCCAAGAGCTTTATGCATGCTAACTCACGCTATTCTCGCAATTGCCTGTCCCACCCAAGACCTTCTCCATCTCGAGTGGCAACACTCTCATACCAGCTGTGTAAGCCAAAAACTTTGGAGCCTCCTCTCTAATCCACATCCAGTCAGTCAGAAAATCCCACTGGCTCTACCTTCCAAATACACCCAGAATACAGCCACTTTTCACCCTGGGTATTGCTACCACCCTAGTGGGAGCTACATCATCTCCCACCCAGATAACAATAATGACCTTCCTAGAAAGTGTCCCTCAGCCTGTACCACAACCAGAGATTGTCCTTAAGCACAAGTCCATCCCTGTCACCTCTGTCCAGCCCCTGCCAGGGCACCCCCCACCCCTGCCCTCACAGTGAACACAGAATCCTCACATGGCTACAGAGTATCCCCACCCCTTCTTCCTCCCTCCCCCTGCTCACAGTCTCCTTACTGTCCCTCCACCGAGCCCACACCCTCTGGCCACAGGGCCTGGAATTGTCTCTCCAGACATTGTCCACTTTGCTCTTTTCTTGCCTTCTCACTACTCTTTCTTTCTTTTTTTTTTTTTTTTTTTAGACAGAGTCTCACTCTGTTGCCCAGGTTTGAGTGCTGTGGCGTCAGCCTAGCTCACAGCAACCTCAAACTCCTGGGCTCAAGCAATCCTTCTGCTTCAGCCTCCCGAGTAGCTGGGACTACAGGCATGTGCCACCGTGCCTGGCTAATTTTTCTATATATATTTTTAGCTGTCCATATAATTTCCTTCTATTTTTTTTTAGTAGAGACGGGGTCTTGCTCTTGCTCAGGCTGGTCTCGAATTCCTGAGCTCAAACAATCTGCCCGCCTTGGCCTCCCAGAGTGCTAGGATTACAGGCGTGAGCCACCGTACCCGGCCTCACTACCCTTTCTTTATTTTTTTTAACTTCAGAATATTATGGGGAAACAAACATTTTGGTTACATGAATTGCTTTTGTACAGTTTGAGTCACAGTTATCAGTGTACCCATCACCCAGAAAGCATACACTGTACACATTAGGAGTGTATTTACCCATCCCTTCCTCCCCTCTCCCACCTGTTTGATTTCCATTGAGTTTTACTACCATATGTGCACAAGTGTTGATCAATTAATTCCAATTTAATAGTGAGTACATGTGGTGTTGGATTTTCCATTCTTGTGATACTTCACTTAGAAGAATGGTCTCCAGTTCCATCCAGGTTGTTACAAAAGGTTCACCATTTTCTTTAGGCTCAGGAGTACTCTATGGAATACATATACCTCATTTTATTAATCTACTCATGTATTGATGGGCACTTGGTTTGATTCCACATCTTTGCGATTATGAATTGTGCTGCAATAAACATTCTAGTGCAAGTGTCTTCTTGATAAAATGATTTTTTTTCCTTTGGGTAAATACCCAATAATGGGATTGCTGGATCAAATGGTACATCTACTTTTATTAATAGTTATTTCCATAGAGATTGTACTAGTTTGCAGTCCCACCAAAAGTGTATCAATGTTACTTTCTCTTCACGTCCATGCCAGCATCTGTTGTTTTGGGACTATTTGATAAAAGCCATTCTCACTGGTGTTAGGTGATATCACATTGTGGTTTGAATTTGCATCTCCCTGATTAGAGACATTCAGCATTTTTTCATATGTTTATTGGCCATTAGTCTATCATCTCTTGAAAAGTTTCTGTTCATGTCTTTTGCACACTTTTTAATGGGGTTGATTTTCTTCTTGCTGATTTGCTTGAGTGCTAGGTAAATTCTGGTTATTAGTCCTTTATTGGATGTATAGCATGAAAATATTAATATTTTCTCCCATTTTGTAGGTTATCTATTCACTCTATTGATTGTTTTTTTGGCTGTGAAAAGCTTTTTAATTTAATCAGGTCCCATTTATTTATTTATTTATTTATTTTTTTTTTAAGTTGCTGTGATTGCCCTTGGGGTCTTCTTCATAAATTATTTGCCTAGGCTGATATCTATAAGAGTTTTTCCAACATTTTCTTCTAGAATTCTTATAGTTTCATGCCTTAGGTTTAAGTCTGTCATCCATCATGAGTTAATTTTTGTGAGTGCTATCCAATTTTCCCAGCACCATTTATTAAATAGGGATTCTTTTCCCCAGTGTATGTTTCTCTCTCTTTGTCAAAGATCAGATGGCAATGTAAGAATAGTTTTATATCTGAGTTCTCTGTTCTGATCCATTGGTCTATGTCTCTGATCTTGTTCTAGTATCATGCTGTTTTGATAACTATAGCCTTCTAGTATAGCTTAAAGTCTGGTAAAGTGATGCTTCTTGATTTGTTCTTTTTGCTTAAGGTTGCTTTGGCCATTTGGGGTCTTTGCCGCTTTCATACGAAGTGTGGAATTATTTTTTCTAGATCTGCAAAAACTGATGTTGGTATTCTAATGGGGATTGCATTGAATCTGTAAATCACTTTGGGTAGTATAGACATTTTAACAGTGTTGATTCTGCCAATCCATGAGCATGATGTTTTTCCATTTGTTTACATCCTCTGCAATATCCTTCCTCAGTGTTTTGTAGTTCTCCCTATAGAAGTCTTTCACATGCTTGGTTAAATATATTCCTAGATATTTTATTTTCTTTGTTGCTATTGTGAAAGGTACTGAGTCTTTGATTTGATTCTCAGCTTGACTGTTGTTAGTGTAAAGGAATGCTACTGATTTATGCACATTGATTTTGTAACCTGAGAATGTGCTAAATTTATTTATCAATTCCAGGAGATTCTTGCCAGAATCTTTGGGGTTTTCTAGAAACAAATCATATCATCAACAAAGAGTGATAGTTTGACCTCTTCTTTCCCCAATTGGATACCCTTGATTTCCTTCTCTTGCCTGATTTCTCTGGCTAGGACTTCCAGTACTATGCTGAATAGGAGGGCTGACAGTGGGCAAATTTGTCTGGTTCCAGTTCTAAGTGGGAATGCTTTCAATTTTTCTCCATTCAGCATGATGCTGGCTGTGGGTCTGTCATATGTAGCTTTTATAATTTTGAGGTATGTTCCATCTATGCCTTTTTTATTAGGAGTTCTTATCATATAGGGGTGAATTTTTTCAATGCTTTTTTTCCGTCTATTGAGAAGATCGTGTGGTCTCTGTTTTTGCTTCTATTTATGTGAGGAATCACATTTATAGATTAGTATACGTTGAACCATCCTTGCATCTCTGGGATGAAGTCCACTTGGTTGCAATGGATTATTCTTTTGAAATGCAGCTGAATTCGGTTTGTGAGGATTTTATTGAGAATTTTTGCATCTATATTCATAAGGGATATTGGTCTGTAGTTTTCTTCTTTTGTTGTGTCCTTTCCTGGCTTTGGTATCGAGGTGATATTGGCTTTGTAGAATGAGTTAGGGAGGACTCCTTCCTTCTCAATGTTATGAAATAATTCCTGCAGTATAGGTATCATTCTTCCCTGTAGGTCTGGTAAAATTCTGCTGGGAAACCATCTCATCCACGACTTTTTTTTGTTCGAAGATTTTTTATTATTGCTTCAATTTCATTGCTTGTAATTGTTTGGTTCAGGAGTTCTATTTCTTCCTGACTGAGCCTAGGGAGGTTGTGTGTTTCCAAGAATTTATCGATTTCCTCAACATTTTCAAGTTTATGTGCATAGAAATTTTTATAGTATTCAGAGATAATATTTTATATTTCCATGGTATCAGTTGTAATATTTCCTTTTTCATTTCTGATTGTTATCAAGGTCCTTTCTTTTCTGTTTCTGGTTAATCTAGCAAGATGCCTGTCGATTTGGCTTATCTTTTCAAAGAATCAACTTTTTGTTTCAATAATCTTCTGTATCATTCTTTTATTCTCGAGTTCATTTAGTGCTGCTCTGACCTTAGTTATTTCTTTTCTTCTGCTGGGTTTGGGATTGGTTTGCTCTTCCTTTTCCAATTCCTTGAGATGATTTGTTAGGTTGTTGATTTGTGATCTTTCTGTCTTTTTGATATAGGCATTTAAGGCTAGGAATTTTCCTCTTAGAACCACTTTTGCTAAATCCTACAGATTTTGATAACTTGTGTCCCCTTTGTCATTTAGTTCAGAGAATCTTTTGATTTCCATCTTAATTTCTTCCTTGACCCAGTAATCATTCAGCAGTGAGTCATGTAATTTCCATGACTTTATGTAGGGTTGAGTGTTTCTGTAGGAATTGACTTCTAATTTTATTCCACTGTGGTTTAAGAAGATACATGGTATAATTTCTATTTTTTTTTAATTTATTGAGACATGTTTTGTGGCCTAGGATGTGATCAATCTTAGAAAATCTTCCATGAACTGATGAGAAGAATGTATATTCAGTAATTTGGAGTAACTAAAATGTCTGTTAGGCCCATTAGTTCTAGAGTCCTGTTTAAGTGCGTTGTTCCTTTGTTTATTTTCTGTTTGGAGGATCTGTCCTGTTCTGTCAGTGGAGTGTTGAAGTCCCTAGCTACTATGATGCTGCTGTTTATCATTTTGTTGAGATCAAATAGGGTTTGCTTTATGAATCTGGGTATACCTGTGTTAGGTGCATAAATATTTAGGATTATTATGCCTTCTTATTGAATTGTTCCCTTAACCATTATATAATGACCATCTTTATCTTTCTTTACCTTTGCTGATTTGAAGTCTATTGTATCTGATATGAAAATGACTACACCAGCTTTCTTTTGATTTCCATTTGCATGGGATATAGTTTTTTATCCCTTTACCCTAAGTCTGAATGAGTCCTTTTGGATTAGATGTGTTTCCTCCCTACACTTTCAACACAACAGTCTGCCCCTAACCCAGCAATCTCAGGATTTCTTACCCTATGTTACTTTTTCTTTTACTTTTCCATAACATTTGTCACCTTTTAAAATACTAAATAATTTACCTATTTTTTATATTTATTGGTTATTAACAGCTTCTCCCCAACTAGGACATAAGCCCCACAGAGGATCTTCACCCATTTTGTTTAGTGATGTACCCAAATGCCCACAACAGTGACTGATACCTGCCAGGCACCCATTATTTGTGGGATAAAGAAACTAGGAATTCTACACCAAATACTGAATACCTCAATTTGAAATAATGCCACTATATTTACTTAATAGATCAATTCTGTAAATCTACTAAAAACAAAACCCCTAAAAGAGAGACAGAAATCCCACCTCACCACCAAGTATATAAACTGGCCTCAATTCTTCCATGCTAGACTATTTTTAATTTCCTTTAGCACACATCCATGGGACTAGATGATATAGAGGATCATTTGCTTACATAATTTGCAAAAGTAATCTCATAAAATAAATTTATCCTCCCTTCAATACATAGAAAAATATAGATCATTCTTTACACAATTAATTATCTCAACATCTTAACGTAGATGTCTTGCCCTAATGTCTTGTTCCACTGCTTTATAAAACATAAGAGACTGTTACTTCCAGGATCACCTTTGCTATGGACACATCATCATTATTCATGAATAGACAGCCTCGTTTCTCCCATCATGTGATTCGGCAGGTCGGCTGACCTCTATCTTATTCCTATCCACCATATTCTGCTTTCCACATATTTCACCAATTATTCTTCCAGCTTCTCTTGGCAAAGATGGCCAAAATAGTTGATGGGGCAATATATACTATTTTAGTATATATACTGACATATAAGGGGGAAAAAGGGAGGAAACGATCTTTCTTTTATTTTTGTAAAGGCATTTAAGGCTAGGAATTTTCCTCTTAGAACCACTTTTGCTAAATCCTACAGATTTTGATAACTTGTGTCCCCTTTGTCATTTAGTTCAGAGAATCTTTTGATTTCCATCTTAATTTCTTCCTTGACCCAAAACATTTTTAATACATCAAACATATTGCAGTGCCTATTTTTAGTGCTGAGCACAGTAAATTGGGTATTAGGTAAATGATGTGTCTGACACAAAACTTGTGGCATGTGTGCCTAAGTACCCAATTTACTGTGCTCAGCACTAAAAATATGCACTGCAATATATTTGATGTATTAATGTTAATCATGGTCTCAAAAAATACAATCAGTAGTAGCAGCATTTGAAAAGCTGAGGTAACTTTCATTTTGGGAGGAGTAAAATCATAATCAAACACTGTAAAAACTGAGACATGGCTACCATTTTTGCTCCATAACAGCTAAATGCATTACCATATCACATGGGTATTTTATATTCAGTTTTCTTTTGATTATTTTTATAATTTAACTCCTATGGATATTATCTACAATAAAGAAGCAGAAAAGAACAAAACATTTTAAGATGATTTCTTTTCCAAAGTCTTATAATTTAAGTATTGAGCAAGACCATTATGTGAACCCAAGCACTTCCGGGACTAAAACTGGCATATTCACAATGCATATTAAAGAATGCTTTTTCTGTCCAGTGTTAAAAAAAAAAACAAACAAACCCATATGAATTAAGAAATAAAACACAACTTTGATTTTTTTATAGGAATGAAGCTAGTTCACATTCTGAAACTGAATTTTTGGTATTTAAGCATTCAATCATGAGAAAGATCTCCCAAATGAAAATTCCGAGCCTCTTTTCTTAAAGATTAAACCACTCTTTTAATATCATTCGAACAATTTGTAAACAGTTACTGTGCAGCCACATGGGTAATCCAAAGCCTCAAAGAGAAACCATCACATAGACCAGCTTGAACTCTTGACTGTACCATGTCAGACTGACCACTTGGGACCTCAGGCTCTAAGCAGGAGGCGCTCCCAGCGGGGTTGGCACTGCCCCTTCTGCAGCCCAGGCCCCCAGTGCTTCATCTGCCACCGGCCACAGGGTCTGGCCAGTGCTTGATGCCTCTTGATCCACCAGAATAGCCCAAATTGCTCCCTCAACAAATAAGATTCAACAACATCTGGATTTCACATGTAAGCTCCAGCAAATAACAAGGAAGCACCCTGTGATTACATGAAAACCTGGCTGGTAATTCAGACAGGCAAAGGCAAACAGTGACTTTCCTGAGAAAAGAATGTGTTTCTCAGCGTGTGTTTGCTTATCTTTTTGGAAATAAGCACAGCATTTCCATAGCTAAATATGTTGCCCATATGGGTCAATATCACCATCATAAGTGTTTCTAACAACGGACAATCCGTTTGACAGTTACTTAACAGTAGCACATCTAATGTTTTATGTTTAGAAAATCACATGACTTTCACAAAAATCCTATTGCTGAGGTGCATTAACTAAGTTGCCCTCATTCACACAGCTATAAAAGGCTAAACAAGGAGTGAAAGCTAGGCAGGGCATTTTTTTAATGTTTGTTTAACTCAATAAAGATTCAAACATTTTAAGTGTAATTATGAATGTTTAGGAATTCTGAGAAACTAAACAAAAAATGCTGATAAAGCATGAGCAGAGAAACCAAATACATAACTAAGATGAAACTCAAATGAACTGAGACACCGAAGAGAGAAAGGACAGGGGTGCAGTTAGTAGCAGCACTAATCAGACAGAAGGACCAGGACAAACTGTCGACAAGCCTCGTCAACGCGGAAGACCGGGTGTGCATTTCACATCTCTGAACGTGCAATGCAAGAGACTGGGGGACAAGTATTAAAAACTGCAAAGAAGTGCAATATTTTATTTAGAAAATTATTAAGAGCCTATATTATAACAAGTACAATAAGCTGAGAAAACTAGTGTTGACTGCTGTCCCTTTTTGTCTAAGCTATGCCTAACTGGTTTTTCTTCCAACACTTGTTATTAAAAAAAAAAAAAATCAAAGTACCAGGACAACTGGACATCTGACCTTTATTTTGAATATCACTGTCCAAAGAGCCCCAAATTGAAAAATCTGTCAAGAAAACAACTGCTCACAGTATAGTATCATAAAAACTATTCTACAATTTGTCCGGGCGTGGTGGCTCACGCCTGTAATCCTAGCACTCTGGGAGGCCGAGGCGGGCGGATTGTTTGAGCTCAGGAGTTCGAGACCAGCCTGAGCAAGAGCAAGACCCCATCTCTACTGAAAATAGAAAGAAATTATATGGACAGCTAAAAATATATATAGAAAAATTAGCTGGGCATGGTGGCGCATGCCTGTAGTCCCAGCTACTCGGGAGGCTGAGGCAGTAGGATCGCTTGAGCCCAGGAGTTTGAGGTTGCTGTGAGCTAGGCTGATGCCACGGCACTCACTCTAGCCTGGGCAACCGAGTGAGATTCTGTCTCCAAAAAAAAAAACAAAACTATTCTACAATTTATATTAAAACTTTTCACATCTGAGAAGTTCCATAGTAACTCCTTCTCTTCATTGTGTCCACTTGCCAAAGATTGCCACCTATACTTCTTAGAAAGAAAAATCCACTATTCTGAGATAATTTCCCTCGTACATTTTGGTTGTTAAGGTGATCTTAAAAGAAGGTAACATGGTAGCATATGTAAGCAAAAATAAAATCTTAAACCCCCCAGCTGACTGAAGGGACCCCGTCTTGACCAAGGGGACCCCCAAAATACCCTAAAGCTGAGTTGCTGGCCATGAAAAGGGAGGTAAGACATGCCCCCTCCCTTCTTGGAGATATCCTTTGTTAACTCATTAACAGGCCTAAGGCTATGGAAGACAAAGCTTAAACTACACCTGCAGGTCATCAATTTACTTAACAGATCATGTGAGTCTTTTTATATGTCCGGTATGTCTCCAGTTGCTTGTCTCTGATAATAGACTTCAGTATCTTAACTTAAAACATACCAAGCCTTTATACAAAGCTTTATTTCTTTAACCAATTACAAATCAAAGAATCTTTAAGCCCACCTATAACCTGCAATCCCCCACTTTGAGATGTCCTGCCTTTTTGGGCTAAACTAATGTACACCTTACGTGTATTGATTTATGATTTCACGTGTAATTCCTGTGTTCCTGAATTGTATAAAACCAAACTGTCACCCAACTACGGCTAGACCACTTGCTCAAGGCCTCCTGGGTATGGCTCTCTGGGCTGTGGTCGCACATATTTGACTCAGAATAAACGTCTTTAAAGTATATATTTTACAGGGTTTGGGTTCTTTTCCATTGACATGTTTGTTTTTTGTCTATACATGGAAAAGTAAAAGTTGGCAACTCTCTATAGCTCACATATACTTTTACTGGTATAGAAAACAGCCCCAATCTGGAAGCCTCTGCTTCAGATACTGCGCGTTAAGAGGTCAAAAGACAGAAAAGGGAGCAGCAGCCCTGTAACAGAATGACCTGGGGAAGGTTAAGACAGTGGAGTGCTGGACACCTTCCCTCTCTGCAAGTGGGGGTGTGCTGTTCGCCTGCACGTGCTGAGTGGATTGTCCATCCTACCCTGGGGTTTGGAATGCCAGCAGCAAGAACAGGACTTCCTGGGCTCATGTCAGCCTTTGGGTTTCTCCAGGGAGCTGAGCCCATCACTCGTTCTTTATCCGTCAGAGAGGCAAAGAAAAGTCAGGTGCTCTGAACTTCCTGAAATAGCCCTTTCCGCAGCCTTCCTCGTCTTCCTGCTCCTGGCAAATGCATATGCCAGAAGTCTCAGACTGGTGATCTGTGCCCCATTCAGCCTAAAGATGTTTTGTTTGTGCCTCACGCTGTTATAAAACCCAGGGAATTATGCACATTTAAAAAAAAAAAATTGGATTTCAGACTTCTCTTTTAGGGGATGGGGAATGAACAGAGGACTGAAACTCCCACACACGAATCCATCCCAGAGGCCCTGCAGACGTGGCCCAGCACCACAAGCCCACCACTTGTCCCCTTCTTAAACTAAGGCCACTTCACCTACTGAGGGTACCTGCCAGACCCGAAGGCTGCCTTTGAGCAACCCCAAGGAGCAACCCCAAGGAGCACAATGTTTGTTCAGCATCCCTAAAACCAGTCACTTTCTGCTGGTGGGTTGGAAGATGTGCCTCAGTGACTCATCAAACACATCAACACACATCACCTCCAACTGGTTTCTAATGTACTTTTCCTATTTGTTTTTCATCTGGCTAGATCTAAAAAAGGCCACATGAAACCTCTTTATACCTTAATTACACTTAGTCAAACCTTTGAAAAGAAAAGGAAACAGTGCCACCTAACTGTGCAAGTGGCTTTGTTCTTGAGGGGTTTTTAACTACATATTAATTGTCAGCCATAACCATTTATTTCCAATTTATTTTTATCTCAACTGACTGGATATAATTTAGCAAAGGAAGTTCAGCACCTGCCATCTTCTCAAAGGCTAGCAAAATGTCAAGTTTCTCTATACTTACAACTTAGGAAATTGCAAACTCTAATTCTTTTAGGTAATATAGCTAATGGAGAATTAGCAGAGTACATTTTATTCAGATAACCTTGAGATGACCCCTCATATGAATTTTCTTTATGTGATATACCGAAATATTCAGAATACCAATAATTTTGGTTCCCTCCCAAACCATTTCTTCTACTATAGAAATTCTGAGTATTTGATCACCTGCAAAACACAATGTCTTTATTAAATCTAAAATTTTTAAAAATAAAAACAAAGATGTCTTAAAAATTGATGGCCAGGAGTTAACTGCCACTAATAATTCTGACCTTGGGAAATCACTATGTAGCAACATCAGTACATGTTTAAAAAAAATAACTGAAATCCATATGGATTTCTGAAAGTATAAAGTAGTACAGAAATACCAAACAAGCTTTTAAAATACACCTAATATAGCGCCATAAAGAAATGTGGTGGAAAATCACCCCAAGTTAGGATGCTCTGCATCAGGACCTTGAAAATTTCTTTTACGTGAAGTCTACCAAAAATCAGACTACTGGTAAGCCTTCTAAAATTCAAAGAATGAGTCTTAACTTCTAAAACTCAGAAAGTCTTAAACAATTTAATATGCCAGTTTTCTCTGCTTCCATTGCATCTTATTCAGTGTAAATCCAAATTAGTTTGATAAACCACTGAATGTAGTTTGCCCGGGTATTTCTACACTTAGCCTGTGGATATAGAGTGAAATAAGAGACAAAAAAAGTGACAGAAAGTCCTGAGATGATATTAAAGAAGAGTTACTGTAAAACCCTGTGGGTCTGGTTTTTGTAAAGTACTTGGAAAGCTTCCCAAAAGCTCTGCACATACAGGCAGTAATGAAGAAAAGGCTTGATGCTCATTCCCAAAATCAAGGCACACCTCCGGAGAAGTGTAATCTACAGATGGGTTCAGCGAGAAGAGCCACCTGTTACAGGCACCCGGCGCTGAACACCACCCACCCTGCAGACAGCGACAGAGGCAATCCTGACTCCCATATTTTCTTCCGTCAGCCCTGTCAAGTGTCAAAAGCTGAGACTTATAATGTGTCCTCAATGTGCACTCGTGGAGCAAGACACAATTTTAAGCTACCTAATGTTGTCAGCCTATTCTCACCTTTCTGGTTAAAAGACTTCATAAGACCATATGCCCTGCCCTTTAAACACAATCTGGTTTTAATTATACAGCAGCAAGCAAACTGAACCCAGGGGAAATATGTCTTTATATATTTCACAGGCAATAATGACTACCAAATCAACAATAAACTCAAAATCATCATATTCATGTGTGAAGGTAGGTGGGTGTACAATATCAGCACATGGCACATATTAATTTTTAGTCCTTATAAGCACCATTTATAGATATCACTACATATTCATTTGATACGTTATATTTCAGACTGAATTTTGACTAGCTGTCACATACCATTAAAATATCACTTTATGGGAATTTGAGTCTCTGTTACTTCTTACAGCATATTCAAACGGTTAGACTGTACTGGAATCCAATCCCACCCCCACCCTCACCCCAAATCTCAAAAAGTGCCCAGGACAACACCGCATTGTGCAAGAAGACAGCTTATAAAATTTAAAGTACAGTTTATAAGAGGTAAAGTACAAATGACAAGGAAAAACAGCCTACAAGGGCTAGCGTATTACAGCCAAACTATGTATGGGTAAACCCCATATACTAAAGCTAATTTTCTCTCTTAATTCCTATTGTAAAATAAAAATGGCATAGGATACTGCGAAGCCACTCACTTTTTGAAGGTAAGAGTCAGTAGAGAAAGTGTGCCTTCAGCATACCCACAGTGCAGCTCCAACTTTTGAAGAGCATTTCCACATACCGCATGTTTACGCCTCCACTATCACCAAGACCAGGCTAACCTGGGCACAAAGGTAGTTAGAAAGGTACAGAAGAAGTGTAAGTTTGCACAAGGGTGCAGTAGAAGATGGCCCAGAAAGAGCTCCGCAACTGGAACCCGGATGCAGCGCTATCAACGGGTGAACAGGGCACAGCTACCACCTCAACCCACTGCTCAGCAATGAGAAGTTGCTTTGGAATCAGGAAAGCTGAGACATAACTTTCAAACTAGTGCTATATTTCTCTAAACCCCTGGCTTCAGGTGCAGTAAGCCTAGGCCGGTAAGACATGAATTTCTGCTACCTCTTTTCCTCATAATGATAGATACCTGTATCACCATAGAAGCATAAAATGTTTAAACAGGACTTTCTTTAAAACAAAATTCCAGAGTTCATATATTCAGATTATTTTAATCTCTTCAAAATAATTACTTGGGGGAGCTGTATATTTATTCTACTGATGTCCCACTAAGCAAAATATTTTTTAAATTCTAAGCACAGTCTATATTACCACCCTTCAAGGATACTATAGAAATGACTCCTGTATTGGCCTGAAAGAATAGAAAACTTCTAAGTACCCTTCCAATTCTTATAAATCATTCTGACCTTCTAAGAATTATATAAGCATCTCTGATATAATAAAATCATATAACTCAGTCTTAACAAGTTCAATTCCTTACACACACACACACACACACACACACAAAATCAAATATTATATAACATCCATAAAAGTGGTCACTCAACTT
Source organism: Varecia variegata (assembly GCA_028533085.1). NCBI lineage: Eukaryota > Metazoa > Chordata > Mammalia > Primates > Lemuridae > Varecia > Varecia variegata. The sequence continues at coordinate 43,506,164 of CM052443.1, forward strand.
GAACACCTCTCTCAATTCTGTAGAAATCTATCTACAAGGCACCCCATTCCAACTTCAAACAATTCACTCACTTTAAGCTAAAACAAAAGGTTTAACCTCTAGTGCCATACAGAACAAGGGCTGACCATAAAGTACATAAATCAAAAATTTAATTGTTAACAAATTTGAATAATGTTTGGTAGATCGACTAATGCTCAGTCATTCACTGAGGAAACCAATATCCATTCATATTTTCTTTGTAAGGCTGAAATTTTAGGAGAATTAAGATAACTTTGAGATTATCAAAATACTTATGAAACAAAAGATTAATAACTATGTTTAAATTGAGAAAGGACGTTATTTTGTTTGGTGCAGAACTTTAGCAAATATTGTTCACCATTTCAGAAAATGATGTCATATAGCACGTGCTGCTCAAAACTCCCCCTCCCCATACAATCCACCTGTATCAGCACTTTCACTGGTCACTTTCACAGTGAATCCAGAAATAAGTACAAGCATCCAACCACTTCATTTTATTCTCTAGCCTAATCATATCCAAACATTTCAAAACACATATCATTTTGCTATAAATTGCCTTACATGCATTTCTCATTTTGTTATTTATGCACATTATATTGACTTTTTTGAAAGTCAGTAAGTTATTTACCTATTAATTTCATTTGAGGATACCAAAAGAGATATTACAAATATTTGTCATCAAAGAGTCTGATAAAGCTGGAACCTCTCATCCATAAACATTCAGGAACATTCTTCTACCTTGGTTTTCTCAACATTAGGTTCGACAAACAAGCGCAAACGGAGAACAGGTGATGTGTGCGCCCTACGCTGTTCGTTTATTTCAGCTTTTATTTGTACGCCTGGCAGGGATGCAGGTAAGCTCAGGTTCCAGGAACAAAGCAAAGATAAAAAGCTCCATTTCCTGTAACCTCTTTAAAAGGTGTCCTTACTTTTAGTCCCAGAAGATCCTCATGGCCTGCAAGAAAGTGTGATCCTAAGGAGGGATACAAAAGGGACATGTGCATTCATTTAACTACCAGGACTTTCATTATGGTAACTCTGAAGTGCATTGGATAAAAATAAGAAAAATTTAAAGAAGGTGAGTGAATTAAATCATCTCTCAAAATAATTTATAAGCTATTTCTTTTTGTTTTTAGTTTTGACTGGCATCTTTAAATACTCAGGCTGAGGAAAACCCTCATTCACAAAGGCATATATATTTTGGTGGCTTTATCATCTTCACTTGCGATGTAACACTCAATGAGAACATTCAAAGGCAAGGACAGAGATTTTTTTCAGTTTCTAAAAAGTGAAATGTATCTTTCTTCTTTTGTGCCATATGCCAACAATGGCCACATAAGCAACAGGGAAATAATGCCACCACTGCAGACAGCGCACATCCCTACAAGGGGTTGATTAAAACCTTGCACTTTTCCTTCCGTCCATAACACACGGTCTCTGGGGGGCACTATCTGATCCAGCTGACAAAGACTGGAGCTGGTGGGCAGGTAACTCAGCCCTGCCGCTGTGCGACCGTCCACAATCAGCTCCTGACGGACATCTGTGGAGCAGAACAACGGTGCTTGTCAATTAGGGCTTGACGAGGATATTCCACTCTATCTTCTGGAAGGCACGCTCACTCCCCGCTCAGCGCAGGCACTGAGGCCAAGGGCCCCTGACCAGCACGCCGCAGCTCCTGCCAGCTTTCCTGTGAATAGTGAGGGTACGTCCTAGGCAGAAAGGCCTGGGGACCTTGTGCCAACACTGGGCACATCACGGGTACCCAGAAATCCAGCTGAAGGAATAAATACATGAATGAACCAGTGAGTCTTCTATAATATAATGCAATTTGAATTTGCATCTCGATTGTGAGTTTCCTGGGACGGGACCAGCGTTTCTGTCTGTGTGTCCCTTTCTCATATCCCAAACACCCCCAGCCTGGCACAGCCTCACCAAAGCAGACACTGAATAAACACTATGGAATGAATGAATATACTCTCAGCAGATATATACATCCTTGGCCTTGTCATTCCCGACTGTGCAAGCACACAAAGAATTACTACTCTAGAATAAAATTCACCAAGCTATTGAATACTTTATTGCAAAACTTGGCTATGAAAACAAAGGTTGACACAACATAATAGAAAACCCTGTGGACTGGGACTCAGGAAGGCCAAGTCACAGTTCCAGCTCTGCCACTACTCAGATGAGTAAATGTGGGCAAATCAGTTCTCTGAACTACTATTAACAGTACATATCTTTGCCACAGTTTTATTAACAATAATGGCAGTTGTACTTGGCAAGTCATGGCAAGAAAGAAACAGGGACCACCTACTACCATAGGAACTATTTTTTTACAAGAGAAAATGAGTTTTGAATTGATAAGAAGTTCTCTCAAGTTAGATAATTTGCTTTTTGACTCATATTCTGACATAATGACTTCTGACCTTGAATGCGTTGTTAATACAACCAACCTCTATTGCATCATCTGCAAAACAGGCTGAATTAAATCAATGGTTCTCAACCCAGGATGATTTAACCCCCCCGCCCCATCCCCAGGGGACATATGGAAACGTCTGAAGATAGTTTGGGGTGTCACAGCTGAAGAGGTGGGGTTGCTACAGACACCCTGTGAGCGGAGGCCAGAGATGTGGCCACTGAACATCCCGCAAGGTGTGGCACAGCCCACACACACACACAATCTGCTAACAGCACCGAGGCTGAGAAACCCTGTATGAGATTATTTCTAAACTCCATAAAATACAAAAACATGCTGAGTCCAAATGTGTAACGAACAAAACTTACAAAGTTGCTAACTGTGGGACAGAAGCAGCTTCTTCGTAAGCTGGAGCTGGCCTAGGACAGAAGTTACAGCTACTCTGGGCTGAAAGTTCTAGAAACTTGAAAGACAACTTATTTGGACAGTTTTAAGGAGGCTTGGAGGCTTCTTGGAGGAGGAAAATTCACAACCAGAAAGACAGGTACAAATGTACAAAAGCCCACAAGAAAGAGAAGACACTCCAATCACACAAGAGCAAATTGTCCATGCATTGCACAAAGTAGTCTTAATGGGAATATGTGAGAAAAATTCCACATAAACATGAATGGAAGTGTTATACAATCTAGACTGTGCCCGAACTACGTCAGCTCTACCTTCCTTCAGCAGGACGTGCTTGCAGAGCCCCGGCCTGGCCCAGCTCCCCACTCCCATCTCCCACCTTTAGTCAAGTCAAACTCACACAGCAGGAGTCAGGGGCCTGAGAAGCCAGCATGTTTGCTGATACTCCACATCATCATAAATAAGAAAGGCATTCATGGTAAATAAAAACCAACCTGATTAAGAGTAAGTGCATCCAGCTGACCCTACCAGTGAGAAACTGGAGACGGCAGACCACAAACTACGTCTGGTCAGCAGACATTTTCTGTTTATCTTAGCAGTGGCCTAAAAAATTTGAGACTGCATTTTAAAATAAGGAGAATTCACATTCTAAAAAGTGAAGATATCCAATTTGAGTTTTGTTGTTTATTTTTGAAATAATAACTACCTCCTTTAGACCATATAAGATCCACGGTTTGCTATAGTCTTCACCACTCCCTACCGTCTCCACAGCACTGGGGGATTTTTCTCCCTCTCACCATCCTTGTAATTAAAGAATTTCTTATAGTTGACAAGTACCTACACGCAGTTTCCAAAGGTGAGAAAAAGGAAAGTGAGATCAAGAGGCCTCTGTTTTTGTCTATCTGCCTGCTTCACTCAGTTACCTTCCTTTAGACACGCAAATTGCTGGCCTGGATTTAGGTCTTAACCCCATTTGCTGAACAGCACCAGGTCAGTGTACCATGCATGGCCAGAGTAGAAAACCAAAGCCAGGGGCCGAATATCTGCTCACCTATGGACTGGGCGTTGGCTGACATCAGCACTAACCTAGACCATTCACATCGGCCTGAAATTGTGGCTAAAATCTGGTCCTTGGCTTTTATTTAGAAACAAATCACAATACCAATAATAATGACCAAATGCTATTTTTGAAATGCTGTCACTCAAGAAAGTCCCATTTTTAAGTCTGATGTACTCACAAAAGAAGGAACCATGAAGAATAAGCAATGGCTCATAACTGCAGGACCAGAGACCCTTCAGGGACTCGGAGGGTCCTGGTGTCAGGATCAGTATTGGGACACCACATGGTAGGGGACACTGAGTCACTGAAGTGGTCAATGAGGCACATACAGTGATTTCAGACCTTCCACGTCAGGACTGAAATTGCTACCACAAAGACTCTCGATGGCAGGCTCTAGGACTGCACGTCTTTGGGTACATGTGCCCACTTACAGACAGACTGGCTATTCAAATTCAGAAGGGCCGTAAGGGCTGGTCTGGACTAAGATGAATATCAAAACCCATGGCCACAGGAAAGGGGAGAAAAGCCCATCCACATCTGCTAAACTCCAAAACCATGTGCCTAGCACGGTGTGGGGTGCCTGACACCTACCACAACCATACCAAGTTGTCTCCCTAAAAGTAACCTATATCACACTGGAAAAATGGTCGAAGCAGTTATCAGGTCTGCTTCTCGCCAGTCTTCCCATCTCAGAAATTCACCCAGCTTCTCATGCTAGAGATCAGAGGCGTAACCCTGCACTCTTTCCTTTTCCCTCCCCACGAATCCACCAGCAATTTCATAAATTGAACCTCCAAAATACTCCCGAAGTCCCTCCACTTCTATTCATCTCCACACCCACTTCCCTGGTCCAAGGTCACCTCCCTGACTCCCACCTGGACATGTGCAATGGCTTGCTAATCGGTCTTGCCACCTGCAAAAGATTATGTAGATGGCAGCCAGAGTGGCCTTTCCCAGCACACAGCAGGACACATGTATTCCTCACTCTTCAGAGCCTTCCAGTGGCAGGAGAAATAAAATGCACTGTCCTTAACTTGGTCCTCCCACAGCTTCCCTCCGTCCTGACCAGCTCTCCAGCCTCCTGCTCAGGGCCTTCTCCTCCTTCCCCTCCCTCCAGTGCACCAAGCTCTTTCCCGCTTGGGGTTTCTCCCAGCTTCCAGGGGCTACTCATCCGCAGAAGCCTTTTCTGACCCGCAAATCCACATTAGGCTCCAGTCTTTCTCATCGTATACTTTTGCATTTGTGTGAGTCTGCACTTACTCATGTGTTTGCGTGATTAGCTGATATCTGTCCCCTCATCAGACTACACACTCCGTGAAGGCAGGGGTCATGTATGCATAGTCACCCTATACACACAGCACACAACTTACACGAAGTGACACCCAATAAAAATGCTTCACCACTGTATAAATTCCTTAATTCATCCCTTACTCAAAAAAATAAGTGGGGCAAAGATGATTTAATCTAAAAAGCTATTATCATAATAATCCTAAAAGCTACCATAATAGCTTAGATACCAAAATACTTTGTGTCAAAGTGTTGTACTATCTGTCCCTCTAGTTAAATATGTGCTCTCTGGCTAGTTACAGTGACAAAGGAAAGAGATGCATGCACTGCTGCTCTGTCTCCCACAGCCCCTACCTAATACTTTCCAAAACAATTTATTAATCAATTATTAATTATAACAGCAACCACACTTTATCATTTCACATCCATCTTCAGGAGGGATCCATAAGTATTCTCCAAGCTTGACTCATTGCATCTGGCCTCATTTAGAGAATGTTTCACATGAGTTCAAATCAACACAAAATGAAGAAGAAAGTTCAGCAGGTGACACTGAGCAAGGCCCCCACTGCAGTGATGTCCTCCCCAGAAGGCACACCCAGGGCCAGCAGAGTGGAATTATGACAACTCTGATGGGCTCAGAGTTAAGGTTTCATTTTTCCACTGCTATCATGGAAAATTGTATTTGCAAAATAAAATAGTGTAAATTCTCCTAAGACACTATTCTAAAAAAAGATAATAATGCAAATGCTTAAACAAAAAAATGATTTTATCTGTATGAAGGAACTGGAGAGTTTCATTTCTCCCAAGTGTCTTCTAATTCACTATTTTTCTTTATTTTGCTTAAGTACAAGATAACAGTGATATTTACATTGCTTGCTACATGCGCCTTTTTGAAGTGGTAAATAGTACACTGGCTTTTAATGGACCTAAATAGTTTTCTTCACTTGGAGGTATGTTTCTATAATAAACTACCCTCAAAATATTTCTACCAGTGCTACAAGTTGGAAATGCTTTGTAAACTATAAAATGCTATTCAAATGAAAGGACATCTGTATTCCTAAATCAGAAAGCAAAACATTACTAACAGCTCACACTGAAGTGTTACCACTGAGATCACCTCTTTCCAGCCAAGTTCAACTACATCTTCTCAGTTTGAATTTTTCATCAGCAACTGACAAGACCCAATTTGGCGTTCCCTCCACTGGCTTCCTGTTACTGTAACACCCGGTCTTCCTCCCCATCTGACCACTTCTTGGTTTCTCTCTCTTGACTCCTTCCCTGTCTGGACCATGTCACAGAACTGCTCTTTTCTCTCTGTGCTAATTTACTAGCCCTGTCACATGCTTTTTATTATCAACTCTAAAATTGCTGAGCATTTCCTAGCTGGCTTTCTCTTGGCCCAACAACAGGGTTCTCTCCAATGAAAAGCCATTTCAGTGTCCCATTCAATTCAGTATTTCATAAACTGAACTCAGGTGCTCTACCCTGCTCCCAAGCCACCAAGCCTGGCCCTCCTGGTAACTCCCCCAGGTCACCAGCAGATGCAATCTTTATTAAAATAATTAACCAAAAGACTTAACATTTATCTAATGGAGATTCAATCCCTCCTTCAGCTCTAGAGAAAGGGAACCCAGACACACTTGAAGGAGCAATGTGGAGCAGAAGGCCTGGGGCTTCCTTGGTCAGATGTGTGCTGTGCTTCCTACACAACCTTCCTCGCAGTGGCTTTTGGGTCTGCCTGTTCTTCGCAGGAAGAACTCCCGGGTGTTCCATCTGCAAATCTTCCTCCATAATCAGACTGATCTCCCTGACTGCTGCTTTTATCACCTCCTGCCTCTACTCAGCAGTTGCCCGCTCACGTATGGATTCGATCCTATGAATGTTTGTCCAGTGTGCACTTAAGCACGTGTAAAATACCATGCCAAGCAGCAGAGGCCCATTACTTATCACTACAGAGGAATTAGAAGTGTAATTTAAGATACAAATCACACAGGTACCTAGGTACGCAGGGAAGTATACAGATGGTGCAGCTCACCTAAGATTCTTACGATGAACTTAAAAACATGTACACTTATTTCTCCTTAAAGTGAAAAGTACAGTAATTCCTTAACTTTCTTTAACTCTGTCTTCACCAGATCACCTTGCCACCAACACTCTTTCTTAGGAAGCAGACTGAGAGCTCACTATAGAGGTAGACCAAGCTTAATATTTCTGTTGACCTCAATATTCCCAGAAAAGTGCTAACTAAATGATTCCACGGCCAAGGGCTACATGACATGCAAACTCATCAGTGTTGCCTCACATCTATAAGCATAATTAATGGCAGTTTTAAGTCCATCTTCCTTCTCAATGATTACACATCAAGTCAGTGTAGTAATATCCAATCCATTTGAATGTTCCAAATATGTTTCCTCTTTCAACCCTTTCTCCCAATTCTACACAATCACAAGGAATAACTGAAGTTGGCAGTTTTCACATCTTGGGAAGGGCCAAATGCATTTGAAGTCTTCGCACTATCAACCACCAGGAACAAACTCCACCCTACCACCTCCTGTTTGTCACTTTAATCTTTTTTGAGTTAAGGGGACTGGAAAACATCAAGAGACTCCGCTACACTTATTTCAGCCAAGGACTGAAACTGGAGCCTGCCACAAGCCTCTTCTCCAACAGCTCCAACAGTGGGATCCAGGTGACAGTGCCGCTAGCGAGTCTTAGTGGAGGCCAAACCAGCCTGAAGTGAGAGTGAGTCTTCACGTGGAAATGGCCCAGCAGGACAGGCCGCGGTGACAGGCTGACTGCACGTGGCTATCACGCAGAGTAGTCTCAGCAGTAACCATGATCAGGCCTTCCTTTTATTTAGTTCCATCTTGGTGCATTGGCGCATTAAGTGGATAAAGGCATATCTAAAATAAAGCACGTTCTATGGGCTTTAACCAATGACTAAGGGAGATCAAAAACGGGACAAAATCCACCCGGAGTTCCCTGACCTCAAGAAAAGGCTCACACCAATCCCGCAGGTAACTGCGGCCCTGGCCCTGGTGTGCTCGCCCACCTCCACCTAGGACCATGCTAGTCCAAAAAGGCCCTGAGAGCAGCGGAGGGCAACTGCGGCTAGCGCACTTCCGGGGTGGGGGGACAGCTAGTTAGCCACCGTCCCATGCCCAGAGGCGCCCGCCCTGCGTGCGCTGCCTGGGCTTCAGCACCGGGGCTGGGCAGAACTCAGAGAGGAGATGAACAAGGAGAGAAAGCCAACGGAGGGATGAAGCCTTCGCCAGGACAGGCACGCTACACTTGCCGGGGCCATCAGCCCAGAGAGGAAACAAAAGCCAAATACCCCCAGCCCAGTGCTCGGTGGCCCCAGGACCGCCCGGGGGCCGCAGGGACTCGCCGCCCCGGTCCCTCGCCCCCAGTCCCGGGCTGCGCGGGCTCCTAGGCGGGTGGAGAAGTGGGGCTCTGCGGCGGCCGCGCCCGTCCAAAGTGGGCGACAAGTCGGGCAGCGCCTAGCGCGGGGCGCCCGGCGCGCGCCCCGGCGGCGAAAGAGAAAGAGAAAGAGCCGGGGCCAGGGCGGAGGCGATGCCCAACCGCCACCGCCCCCAACGCCCGGCCAGGCCCTCGCCGCGGGAGACGCGCACGCCCCTCGGCCCTCCCGGGGCCCGGGGCCACGCCGCAAGGCACCGGCCGTGGGCGCCCACTCGGGTCCCGATCATCCCACGCGGGCGGCGGCGTCCTCCTTACCCCGAGCGAAGCGGCGCCGGCCCGCAACGCCGACTGGGCGACAGGCGCGGGGCGAGCCGGAGCGCGGAGGTTCGGCGGCCCAGGCTGCTGCGCCGCTGGCCCGGCGGTGCCCGGCGGGAGGGGCGCGAGGGTGCACGCGCGGGGTGGGGGCGCGGGAGCCGCCCCCTGCCCGCCCCACGCGCATGCTCCCGCCGCACCTGCCTCGCTCCGGGTTCCACTCCCCGGAGAGTCGGGTGTCGCCGGCCCGCCGAAGTCGGGGCTTTCCCGTGGGAGGGAGGTGGCTGCGGCTTGATCTTAGATGCGGCTTTCTCCGTATTTGCTCCCTGGGCAGGATTCCCCAAAATCTTGGCTACTTCCTGCCTGACAGCCCCCTCCCCCCCCAATGGTGTCCCCCGCAACGGGGTCCCTGGGCGCTCATCCCTGCTTCATCCCAGCTCTGGGGGTTCACCTTCGGAATGCTTTCTGCGCTCTGGATTCCTCTGCGTCCTGCTGCGCGCTCCGATTTTGCCACCTCCTCTCTGACGCCCCTTTCCCGCTCTTGACTTCGCTACACACGCGTACCGGGCTACCATTTCAAAATAAAAGAATACTCTTTTCAAGTGGCAAGAAGTGTTTACTGACCCTGTTCCGACCGCTCGGAATGGAACAGGAAACAGGCGCTGGTTCATTCCTGTCTTCATGGAATTTAGGGGCTTACTGGCTAACTTTGGCCGTTCACAAATCATTGTCCCCGGTTTTGGAAGGAACTTATTAAATCATTTATTTTGGTTTATAACTATAAGTAGCTGGTAATCGAAGACTATATTTTATGACTTTTGATGAAATTTTCTTTCATCAGAGTGTCTTGTGTATAAATTCTACTATGCGAATAACTAGTAGGTACAAAATAAGTATTAGTTTGTTGCTTTCATCAAGAAATTGAATCATTTAACATGACTAACAATATACCATTCAAAATGAGCCTTTTGGTGTTTTAAGACAGCATAAGTTAGTGTTACTACTGAAGAGAGTATTGCAAACCCCTTTGCTTATGCAGTTTTTAAATTAGAAACAATGATCGTAGAAGTTTATAAGTGCAAAGACACACCAACTGTGTTCTGTGTTCTAGTCAGTTAAGAAAAAGAGGTTTAAGGCAAAGAGAAAAAGAAAGGGGATGCAGAAGGCAGCATTGTCCAAAGGAAAACGTTTAAGACACATCTAAGGAAATGGTGTGCTTATTTCCAGTCCATTTGAAAGTGTTTGTGCTAAGACATTGTGGAGTTGTGGTGCATTTCTCTGACAACAGGCAGGGTACTACCTTTGGCTACTTGCTCACCCGACTGGATAAAATGACAGTGGGACTCAGTGGATGAAAAGAGTGGATGAGAGTTCCCCCCTCCCTACAACTCAAGTGAACACACATACAGTTTTTGGTGAAGAACAAGTGTTTCAACTATAGCAGTGTATTCCCAGTCCTTACCAGTCCTGTTTATTTGTCACTAAAGACTTTAGGTGTCAGTGACATAAACATCAAAATATTTCCAGAACAAAAAGAGTTAAGAGCATTTCTGGTTCCACCTGCTCTTCAGAAAAAACAGTATCAATATTATACAAAATCAAAGAAAGTTGGATTGAAATTCGAATAGAGTGAATTTATATCACCTTGTCTTGACTTTTTTTTGGAAACAGAATTATTAACATGTTTATTGATTATATTTGGCTTAAGTTTATAAAAGCAAAATCACTCTGTTTTCATAGGCTAGGTTTAAATAAGGAAAAGGATGAACCCATAAAACAGACGACACAGGCAGGGAACCTCATCTAAGGTATTAAACATGAATGCATAGGTGCATAGTGCTGGCAACCACATGTGATTCTATTCAAAGAAGCTGACATCTGTTTTAAACTTCACTGTTATTCAGATTTTATGGAAATGTAAGCAGGAACACATTAGTACCCTTCTTACAGAATTTTTAAAAAGCTGTAGTAGTAAATCCCTTTTATTTGAGCAGATTAAAATGAAATATCCACATTGTTGATTTTTATAACTTTACCAATGGTCCGTCATGAGCAAAGGGATTTAGAACACTGGTGGTCACTAGGCATTTTACTTTTATAATTCCATTGAATCCAGCCAACTCTAAATGCAAGGTTGATGTTGACCAGATAAGGATGGTTTATTGTTGAGATAGACATTCCTGGTGGCATGGTAAACACAGACCCTCTTTCTGGAAGTCATTGAAATATAACAGAGTCACAACAGTCCTGTAACACGTCTGTGTCCATCAGTTGGTGAAAATGAAACTTTCCAACCTGCTAAGATTGTGATTGGCTTTATTAAGGAACACACCAATTTTTTAAAATTTGCCAAACTTGTTTACTTTTTTCTGACTAGGTGTTCACACATCTTTTCTAAGTAGGCTTAAATTACATTGCTTTATTATTTGATCAATAGCAGGACTGGCTGTTAATGTGTTTTTAAGACAATTATTTCCTAGCATATATTCTGAATAAGACAATTTACAATTTATGACAGTTTAGCACAGAGTGAATTCCTTTACATGCTTTGGTGAAATCCAGCAGAAGTTATCTTAACAGAATTCTATACTTACTTGGACAAGCAAATTATCCACAACAGGTAAAATTATTTCATTGGTCACCATTTATCTTCAAAACTAGTATCATCAAGTTTATTTTCATATTAATGTCACTGTTAATAATTTCCTCTGTTACAGCTTGTCTATTACAGTGGTGTTTTTCTAAGTGGACTGTCCAATATTAAACTTCTTTTAATGGACTGAGATGTAGATAATTGCATGGAGTTCCATTTAAATGTAAATATTAGTTTGGAAAGAAGTATAAATTATATCAAATGATTAAAACTAATTTTAAATAAATTATACCAAGCTTTTTGGTATCAAAGATAATATGCACATCATGCTATTTTGAACAAATGACTTAAAATCTATATAAAAATCTATTTAATTTCATACTCGTACTTTCTTTTAGTTGAACAAAGCTATCAAAAAGTAGCTTAAAAACACTGCCCCTAGGTATACTCCCTCAAAATTTTTAAAAATCTAACTTAAACACAGTATTTCTGATGATGCATAGAGTCTGTATAAATTAAACAAGATAAGGATCCTCACATCAATAAGAAAACTTCATTTCCCACTACAATCAATACTGACTAAACCAATGGGATTTGGAGAACGGCATGAAAAAACCAGAAGGAAAGCTATCAATTTCTTTAATCTCATTTTCCTAGTTATTGATGGGACAACCATGCCATCTCCAAGGCAAGAGAGCTAGAGGAAGGGAAATTTGGTGGTAGAAATTCACATTTTCCTGAATAGCAATATGCCCCAAATAACTATAGCTAGACATACTTTTTCTAAAAAATAGCAGGCACACCTCAGACATAATTGCCAGTTCAGCTCCAGACCACTGCAATAAAACAAATATCACAATAAAGTGAGTCACGCAAATGTTTTTGTTTTCCAGTGCATATAAAAGTGATGTTTACACTATATTGTAGTCTATTAAGTGTGCAATTACCTTCATTTAAAAATACTTTATTGCTAAAAAATACTAGTGATCATCTGAGCCTTCACCAAGTCGTAACCTCTTTGCTGATGGAGGGTTTTGCCTCTGTGTTGATGGCTGCTAAATGGTCAGAGTGATGGTTGCTGTAAGCTGGGATGGCCGTAGCAATTTCTTAAAATAAGACAACAATAAAGTTTGTTGCATGAGTCAACTCCTCCTTTCATGAAAGGTTTCTCTATAGCATGTGATGCTTCTTTGATAGCAATTTGCCCATAGTGGAACTTCTATCAAAATTGGGGTCAATCTTCTCAAACTCTGCCACCACTTTATCAACTAAGTTTATGTAATATTCTATATCCTTTGTTGTCATTTCAACAATGTTCACACTATCTTCACCAGGAGTAGCCTCCATCTCAAGGACCACTTTCTTTGCTCACCCATGAGAAATAACTCCTCATCAGTTCAAGTCTGATCATGAGCTTACAGCAATTCAGTCACATCTCCAGGCTCCACTTCCAATTCTAGTTCTCTCGCTATTTCCATCACAACTGCAGTGACTTCATCCACTACAGTTTTGAACCCCTCAAAGTCACCTATGAGGGTTGGAATCAAGTTATTTCAAACTCCCGTTAATGGGGACATTTTGACCTCCTTCCACGAATCATGAGTGTTCTTAGTGGTATCTAGAATGGTGAATCTTTTCCAAAAGATTTTTAATTGACTTTGCACAGATCCATTAGAGGAATCACTATTAATATTTATAGCAGCTATAGCCTTACAAAATGTATTTCTTAAATAATAAGACTTAAAAGTGGATATTAGTCCTTGATCCATGGGCTACATAATGGACAAGTGTTAGCAGCCATGAAAACAACATTAATCACCTTGCACATCTCCAGAAGAGCTCTTGGGTGACCAGGTGTATTGTCAATGAGCACTAATATTTTAAAAGGAATTTTTTTTTTCTTAACAGCAGTTCTTAACAGTGGGCTTAAAATATTAATTAAACCATGCTGTAAACAGATGTACCTTCATCCAGGTTTTCTTGTTACATTTAGAGAGCACAGGCAGAGTAGATTCAGCATAATTATTAGGTACCATAGGATTTTCAGAATGATAAATGAACACTGGCTTCAACTTAAAGTCACCAGCTGCATTAGACCCTAACAAGAGAGTCAGCCTGTCCTTTGAAGCTTTGAAGCCAGGCATGACTTCTCTGTAGCTACGAAAGTCCTAGATGACACCTTCTTCCAATAGAAGGTTGTTTCATCTTCACCGAAAATCTATTGTTTCATGCAGCCACCTTCATCACTGATCTTACCTAGATCTTCTGGATAACTTGCTGCAGCTTTTACATCAGCACTTGCTGCTTCACCTTGCACTTTTATGTTATGGAGTTTGCTTCTTCCTAAAACCTCATGAAGCAACCTCTACTAGCTTCCAGCTTTTCTTCTGCAGCTTCCTCACCTCTCTCAGCCTTCACAGAATTGAAGAGAGTTAGGACCTTGTTCTGGATTAGGCCTTAGCTTACGGGAATGCTGTGGCTGGTTTGATCTGAGACCATTCAAACTTTTTCCGTATCAGCAATAAGGCTATTTCGCTTTGTTATCATTTGTGTGCTCACTAGAGTAGCAGTTTCAATTTCCTTCAAGAACTTTTCCTTTGCATACACAACTTGGCTGAGTGTCTGCCACAAGAGGCCCAGCTTTCATCCTCCTTCAGCTTTCAACATACCCATCTCATTAAGTTTAATCATTTTTAGCTTTTGATTAAAAATAAGAGATGTGTGACTCTTCCTTTCACTTGAACAGTTAGAGGCCATTGTAGAGTTATTAATTGGGCTAATTTCAATATTCTCCTGTCTCGGGGAATAGAGAGGCCCTAGGAGAGGGAGAAAGATGGGGGAACAGCTTGTTAGTGGAGCAGTCAGAACGCACACAATTTATTGATTAAGTTCACTATCTTATATGGGCTGGGTTCATGGCACCCCAAACAATTACAATAGTAACAACAAAAGATCACTAATCACAGATCACTGTAAGATAATAATAATAAAAAATATTACCAGATATTCAAAATATTACCAGAATTACCAAAATGTGACACAGAGACAGGAAATGAGAATATGCTATTGGAAAAATGGCACCGACAGAATTTTTTGACGCAGGGTTGCCACAAACCTTCAAGTTGTAAAAAAATGCAATATCTGCAAAGCATAATAAAAGGAAGGGCAATAAAACAAGGTATACCGATATAAAGAATACATTCCAGGAGTCAGGAAGGTGATTTCTATTCCTAGCTTGGTCACTGACCCATCATAGAAAGAAACCAGCTGGCACCAGAGGATGTGTCTCAGGCATAGATAGCACTTACTTCCGGGATCATCAAGGTCAGGGGCTAGGTCTAGTTCTCAGCATCGTAGGTTCAGAAACCTGACTTTGTTAATGCTCCCAGAAGTGATCAGGCTAAGGAAGCCAGTTGAAAACAAGAATGCCAATTATACTGACAGACATAAATGCCAAAATGATCAATGTTTTCTAGCCAGCATATTTCCCATTATAGTCTACAAAGGAAGGCAAATTGTGTTAAAAGATTGCCAAGTAACCATGCAATCAGAACAAGGAAAGCTGGCTGCTCCTGTGAGTAGGGTCAACAAGGAACAACTGTCTGGTAAAACCATTCTCACAGAGGGGTGTCTCCAGCCAAGAAACTCAAAAGCTGTGTCAGCTGAATATGATGCTATTAATAGAGTCAGTTTTCTTTTGCATTCTAATATTTGTGATATCCCCTAATCACCAATTTGGTTGGATTTGGGTGTTTTTAGAAAACTCCACCAGCAATATATTTACACACCATCTCTTGGGGGAAGAGGCTACTTCTGCAGAATGATAAGCTCCTTAATTTTTTCTTTTTGGCTCTCTCAGAGTATGGCTCTTTTTTGACTTGTTCTTGAACCAATCTCAAAAATCTGAAAGTATCTGAATGTCAGCCCTTATGTACTAACTGCCCAAATCCAAACTTGTTTGAATTATTTCCAATTTAGATTTAATTTTCTCCATTTTATTAAATCTTTAGACAAAGTAAAAAGACCAGTTGTTTTGCTTAGTATGTTATCTTAACGTCTACTATTCCATTAAAAAATATAGAGTCCAGAATGGGCTCTGTGTCTCACACCTCTAATCCCAGCCCTTTGGGAGGCCAAGGTGGGAGGATCACTTGAGGCCAGGGGTTTAAGACACTTTAGCAAGAGCAAGACCGCATCTTTACAAAAAAAAAATATAGAAAAATTAGCCAGGTGTGGTGGTGCACACCTGTAGTCCCAGCTACTTGGGAGGCTGAGGTAGGGGGATCACTTAAGCCCAGGAATTAAAAGTTGCAATGAGCTATGATGCCACCTTCACTCTAGCCCAGGTGACAGAGTGAGACCCTATCTCAAAAAAAATAGAGAGAGAGAGTCCAATTTTTATGGATTGAATATACATTTGTTCTTTTTCATTTTGATGCCCAAAATGCAAATTCTTATAAAATTCATTTCTAATTTTAGAAATATTAGTTGATCTAAAACTGCTAAAATAACATTTCCATGAGAAAGTAAAAAGGTTTTATCCATCCTCATAAAGATAGAAGTTGCATGTTTCTCTAGACTTTGAGATCACCAAGTGATATACAGTGAGAGTACCATGTTGTACACCTGTATTGAACTTAAATATTGTATATTCCCCTGTTTCTGGATTGAATGCAACTAATTATTAATACTTTATATTATTGAGCTATTAATATTGCCCCCAACATAGGATATCCTCTCTCTACACACACAGAGGTACCACATGATATTTTCGTCAACAGTGAACTGCGTATTGGACAGTGGTCCCACAAGATTATAATGGAGCTGAAAAATACCTATCACCTAGTGACATTGTATGGTAATGTAGCACAACACATTACTCATGTGTTTGTGGTGATGCTGGCATAAACAAACCTCCTGCACTGCCAGCTGTACAAAAGTATAACACATACAATCATGTACAGTACATAATATTTGATAATGATAATACAGGACTATGTTACTGGTTTGGTTTATATACCTACTATGCTATACTTTTATTGTTATTTTAGAGCATACTCCTACTTAAAAAAAAAAAGTAAACTGCAAAACAAGCAGGTCTTTCAGGAGGTATCCAGAAGAAGGCATTGTTATCATAGGAGATGACAGCTCCTTGTGTGTTATTGCACGTGAAGACCTTCCAGTGGGACAAGATGTGTATGTAGAAGACAGTGATACTGATGATCCTGACCTACCTAGGCTAATATGTGGGTTTGTGTCTTAGTTTTCAAAAAAAAAAATTTAAGTAGGAAAAAAGTTAAATAATAAAAACCTTACAGAATAAGGCTATAAGAAAGAAAATATTTTTATACAGGTGTATAAGATGTTGGTATTTTAAGCTGGGTGTTATTGCAAAAGAGTCAAGGCTGGGTGCGGTGGCTCATACCTGTAATCCCAGCACTTCGGGCAGCTGAGGGGAGAGGATTGCTTGAGGCCAGGAGTTTGGGACCAGCCTGGATAATATAGCAAGACCCCATCTCAACAAAAAATCAAAAAATGTTTTAAATTAAAAAAATTCTAAAGCAGTTTGGAGAATTTTTTTTAATTTAAAAAGAAAAAAATGAGTCAAAAGTTTAAAAAAATAAAAAAATTATCAAGTACTAATGTTATAGTAAGCTAAGGTTAGTTTACTATTGAAGAAAAAAATATTTTTTATAAATTTAGTGTAGCTTAAATGTACAGTGTTTATAAAGCCTGCCGGGGTGCACAGTAATGTCCTAGGCCTTCACATTCACTCACCACTCACTGACTCACCCAGAAAAACATCCTGCGAGCTCCATTCATAGTAAACGCCCTATACAGACATACCATTTTTTATCTTTTATACTGTATTTTTACTGCACCTTTTCTGTATTTAGATATATTTAGATATACAAATACTTACCATTGTATTCCAGTTGTCTACAGTATTCAGTACAGTAATGTGCTGTACAGTTGTGTAGCCTGGGAGCAATAGGCTGTATCACATAGCCTAGGTGTGTAGTGGGCTACACCATCCAGGCTTGTGTAAGTGCACTCTGTGATAGTCACATAATGCTGAAATCACCTAAGGACACTTTTCTCAGAATGTGTCCCATCATTAAGGGATGCATGACTATTCCATATTATAATAAGTACATTTACTTTGGTTTCTGTCACAGAGCACCTAAAACCCTTGAATTTCCAGAATGTTAGGAGTGTCCTTTGTTATTTTTAAGAAGTCCCTTTAGATCATACCCTTTAAGCTAACGTGACTTGGGGGGGGCCTCAGTTACCCCCAGGGTGAGGCTGGTCACCAGAAAGATCGAGTGATAAGAGGATGGAAACTTTCAGTGGGCAGAGTGGTGGGAGGGGCTGGAGATTAAATTCTATAAAAACTCTTGAACAATGAGATTTGATGAGCTTCTGTGTTGGTATGTGCCCCTACTCCACAGGAACAGAAGCTCTCGCACTCAAGATTCTTCTGGACCTCACCCTATATACCTCTCCATCTGGCTGTTCATTTGTATCCTTTATAATTAACTGGTAAATGTAATTCAAGTGCCTTCCTGAGTTCTGTGAGCCATTCTAGCAAATTATGTAACCTTAGGAAGGGGTCCTTGGAACCCCTGATTTATAGCCAGTAGGTTAGAAATACGGAGACCTGGGACTTGCGGCTGGTATCTGAAGTGGGGGGCAGTCTTGTGGGTACCCTTGAGCAGTGGGGTCTGCACCAACACCAGGTAATTAGTGTCAGAATTGAACTGAGTTGTTGAACATCCAATTGATGTTAGGAGAATCAGAGAATTGGTTGTTGGTGTGGAAAACACTAAAACTGTAATATATCAGAATGGAACAAAGCTCCCCAATTTAGTCTATTTGAGCCAACAACATAAAATATAACAGTAAGGAAGTTGTTCGTAGTTTTTAAACCTTCTGTTTCAGCACTAAACTTCTGAGCTCCTTAAGACCTCTGTTGATATTTCTGATATTTCCCTACTCCATCTAAACAGAAAGAAGCTCACATGTCTTTGTCAGTGTGGTGGATCAATTAAATTAATGGCCTCAATTAGTGGCCTCCCTTTATCAACACCCCTCCCAATGTTATTTTGCATTTATTCTCATCATGAGGCAGGAATCAGGGGTGGCCTGTGACTTGCTTTTGCCAATAGAAGGGGTGAAGTGGTTATATGCCAGTTCCATACATGTTCCTATTTGTGTCATGTTTCTCTGTGATTGTCATAAGAATAAGCTCGCCTGATGGAGAATGGGACACGGCCAGTTGTTCCATTTGAGGCCCTAGTGTGAGAGAGCACATAGTGCCCAGCCAATCACCAGGTAACTATGTGTGGTCAGCAAAAGTGAATGAGCCCAGCAAGACCAGGTGAGCCCGGCTCAGATCAGCAGAACCATCCAGCCAACCCAAATACTCAGGAGAAATAATAAATGATTATGGTGTTAAATATCCAAGTGTTGGGGTGGTTTTTTATGCAGCAATAGTTAGATAAGACAAAAGGGTTGTTTACTTATTATTACTTTAAATTAATGTCATTTCTTTGCTCTTGGAGCAAAATGAGTAACTGGCCAGGTGTTCTGTTCCTCTAAAACTTGAATGTTGAATAAGTTCAGCATTTCTGATTTCAGGGACAGAGCTGTAGGAAGCAATTGCAGCTGTCTATGTTTTGTAAAAATGTGGGACATTATACAGTATCGTCCCATTAATGTTCTCACACAGATACTCAAGCGTTTTCCACCCTGACTGACGACAGCAACAGAAGCCTTCCTTTGACTTGGCTTTCATCTTGGGTGGCCCTACCCCCTGCTTCCCTTAATTATCAATTCCTATAGCAATCTATCTACAGTTTACACTTAGACTATAACTCCTTGAAGTCTGACATCTGCCCCCTGCTCTCTGCTGAAACAGTTCTCTTAAAGGTCATAAATCACCCTCAAATTGTCTTATTTATTTATTTATTTAGAGACAGGACCTCGCTCTGTCACCTAGGCTGGAGTACAGTGGTGTGATCATAGCTTGCTGCAACCTCGCATTCCTGGGCTCAGGTGATCCTCCTGCCTTAGCCTCTCAAGTAACTGGAATCACAGGCTCACGAAACCATACTTTTTGTAGAGACAGGATCTCACTATGACCAGGCTGGTCTCAAACTCCTGGCCTCAAGGGATCCTCCCACATCGACCTATCAAAATGCTGGGATTACAGGTGTGAGCCACCACATCCAGCCATTTTGTTTTTCTTTTATTAGAGATGGGATCTTGCTGTGTTGCCCAGGCTGGTCTCAAACTCCCAGGCTCAAGTGATCCTGCCTCACCCTCCTGAGTAGGTGGGACTACAAGCATAAGGCACCTCACTTGGCCCTATTTTTTTTAATTTTCTTTTTTTAATTGACAAATAATAATTGTACATATTCACGTGGTACATGGTGATATTTCAATACACATAATGTATAGTGATGAAATTAGTGTAATTAGCATATTCATCATCTCAAATAGTTATCATTTTTCCATGTTGGGACATCCAATATCTTCTTTCTAGCTATTTGAAACTATGTATTATTAACTATAGCCATGCTACAGTGGTGTAGAACACTAGAACTTATTCCTCCTACTTAGCTGTAATTTTATACCCTTTAACAAATCTATCCCTATGTCTCCCTACTCCCTACCCTTCCCAGCCTCTCGTACCCTCTGTTCTACTTTTTATTTCTATGAGATCAACTTTTTTTGGCTTCCACGTATGAGTTATCCACTTACCAGACTCCTCTGTAACATGTGATGATCCTAAGCTCAATCTTCAAATTCTTTCCCTTGGCCTTGGTGAGGGACAAAACCCCTCTGAGGTCACTTAGGATAAAAGCAACATCCTCAGGCAGAATCTGAGGTCTTTCCGGAATCACAAAGTCAGGAAGCACAGCCAGGCCCCACAGGGCACTGGGGCCGAGGTTACTCCCCATCATTCCAGGCCCTCGGGCCTCTCAGTCCCTTTCTTCTGTCCTCTCTGTTTCTCTGTGCACTTTCTCTGCCTCTGTGGACACAGGAGGCCAAACCCCCACATGGCCAAACCCCAGGCCCAGTTCAAGCACCTCATGTACTGATTAATTTCACTGAGTTCCAGCTTCTCATTCCTGGGAGAGATTAATGGGCCCAGCCAAACTCATGTGTCCACTCCACAAGTGGGCAGGGGCACATGTTCAATATGTTACAGATGCCCACACCTGGCGTAGGTGTCATATGGACTGGGGAGGTGCCCCCAAATGTGTCTCCAACATCTTGCTGGCCTCCCGTGAGTGGCGCAGTCCTCTCTCGACTCTCGTCCTCCTTCTCTGACCACTTCTCAGTGTCCTTCACCAGCCCCCTCCTCCTCCACTTACCCTCAACAACTGGCTGGTAAGATTCTGTTCCTTCTGAATCCGGGCTATTTTTCTGAGCTTTCAGATCCACTGATATGACAGCAACTATTTGCTTTTTGACCCCGAAATCTATATATCTTATCCTGACATTTCTCTGGAGTTGCACAATCATATTTCCAACCTCTTGCCTGTTATTTCCGCAGGGATTTTCCACTGGCTTTTGACATATCCAACTCCTCCCCATTTTCTGCCCTGGGATCCTTCCCTTTTCATCTCCGCCTCCTCCCCTGTCCTTATTTGAGACCATCCCACCATCTTCCCAGCCATTTTCTACTCCCTGAGTTCTCCAAGCTCATTCTATGGCCAACTGTTATTGACATTTTTCTATATCATCATTTTCTCCCCACCCACTTTTTTTATTCGTTTTCTTTTTGTACTTCCCCTTCCTTTCCTATTACCTAGTCCAGGCTCTGATCATTTTTCTCCAGAACTATCTTATACTCCTGATGTCTAGTTTCGTGTGAACATTTTCACCTTGGGCACCCACATAATTCTATTTCAAAATGGATTTAGAGAAGAATTCATCTGGTAGCAATATTAAAAAGAAATTTCATTCTTTTATTTGTGGAGGAACAGTAAAAGAGTTCCAAATGTTTCATCTATGCTGGCCCTTCAAACTGGCTGAAAAACCCGTGTCTCCTTGCCAACCTCTCACTTCACCCTCTCCTCTTTCCCAGGTCGGCCTTGCTGTGGGCACCAACGCCCCCCTCAGGAAACTCAGCCTTTGCTTTTTACCTCAAGCCTCTTCCTTTCAGAGTTCCTCTCTCTCATCTCCCGATCTTGTACTACAAAAACCCAAAGAATAGGAACAAAACCTCCCTTCCTGCGTGGGCGGGGTTGGGCGGGAAATGGAGGGTTACCAGTTATGGACGCCGGAGCTCTCAGGCAGGAGGGGACGGCGGGCTGCAGCTTTGCACGTGGAGTGTTTCGGGCATCATAGTAAAGATGCCTCCACCTTCTCGAACCTTCTCTCCGGGCTCTCCCCGTCCCAATTCTCCTCAGCATTATCTACTAGCAAAATCTTCTGAATTCTCAAGCCCTCTCTCACCAACCTCCACAAAAACCTTCCGCGGCTCTTCTTGGTCTGCAGTTCCGGTTACCGTGCCTGGGCGGCTACACCACAGCGCCACGTCCCACGCCCCACGCTGCTGCGTCCATGTGGCGCTCCCTGTTCTGGGAACAGCGGCGAATTGGACCCAGCTGCCCAAGAAGGCTTATCTGGGAGCGCTCTTCTCTCAAGGCCTTTTCTGAGTATTGAAACATGACGTATCTTTGAGCATTCGGCACTAATGAAATCTCTTCCGTGAAGACTTTATCATTTTTATTGCTTTACTTTTTCTCCTCTACATACAGCAATTTTTATACGTCTGTTATTGCATTTATGTCTTTTACTATGATTACTTGCTTGGTTACGCATAACTTTGAGAACTCTATGGTTTTCTTAAGAGGAGGATTCATATCTTTTATGTTTAAATTCTTATCAGTGGGGTTTTGTTTTTAGTTTTAGTCCTCTTTTTTAAAAAATAGGTTGCTTTTTGGTTTTGTTGTTTTGTTTTTTCAGAAAAATGCAGGAAGTAATGTAATGAACACCCATGTATCCACCAATATGAAGGAACATTTGTTAACACTTTATATTTGCCATTTTTTAAGAAACAAACCATGATAAAGTTGAATTCCCTTATCATCCCTTCATTCATCTCTCTCTGCCTCCTTCCTGAGAGGCAACCACTCTTATGAATTTGGTGTATGTTGTTTTACTATAAACCTTTATCCTTATGATTTCTGAGTTTTGTGTCTTTTAAAGAAATCCTTCCTTGACTTAACATTATAAAAGATAATGTTAATTTTTGTATATTTTTCAATCTTACTGTATTAGTTGAGACCCAGTACACATTGGATAGCGGGGGATTTTTGCTCCTGACTTTAATGGGAGTGTTTTAAAGTTCCCGTGTTTACTGTAGGCTCTGGTAGGGATCCTTTTTCAGGTTAAGGCAGTTTCAATATCTCTGGTTACTAAGTGTTTTAGAGTTTTTGTTTTTTTGGTCTTTATATGAACAAGTTTGGATACTATCAGCTGCTCTTTCAACTTCTGTTGAGATAGTAGTTACTTTTTTTTCCTTTCATAATAACTGTTTCATAGAGTTTATTCCTTTATTTCTGGAAGGATCTTGAACATACTTTTTTTTTTTTTGAGACAGAGTCTTGCTCTGTTGCGTGGGCTAGAGTGAGTGCCGTGGCATTAGCATAGCTCACAGCAACCTCAAACTCCTCGGCTTCAGCTATCCTACTGCCTCAGCCTCCCGAGTAGCTGGGACTACAGGCATGCGCCACCATGCCTGGCTAATATTTTTTTATATATGTTTTTAGTTGACCAGATAATTTCTTTCTATGTTTAGTAGAGACGGGGTCTCGCTCTTGCTCAGACTGGTCTCAAACTCCTGACCTCGAGAGATCCACCCGCCTCGGCCTCCCAGAGTGCTAGGATTACAGGCATGAGCCACCGCACCCAGCCCTGAACATACTTATTTTAAAGTCATTTTGATACTCTTCTATTAATTCTGCCTTTATTGCTGGCAAATTCATCTTCTAAGTTTGATTTGTTGACTGTTTTTGTTTTTTCTTAGTGTTAATTATCCTCGGGGCCTTGGAGTGGACGTCTGTTTTCTCCTGTCCCTCTCTCCCCTGCCCTCCTCTCGCTGCCCTCCTCCCTCTTTTGCTTCTTGCTGGACCTTACCTTCTGGTCCAGGTTCAGGTCTTTTATCCGTAGCTCCGGCCTTGCATTCTACAGTGATGTTGAAGGAACTGCAGATACAGTCACCAAGAGTGTGAGGAACTTGGCCCAGGCCCTACACCTTTCTCTTTCTGAATGCACTACAAGAATGCAACATTACATAAGCTGTAGCTCCTGGTGACAAAAGTCGCTATTATTTTCTGGCTCTTTTCAGAACTAAGACAACAGCACCTAAATCCCAGTTTTAGATATTGAGGCTGGCTCCTGTACTTCATCAAGCATGAAATATTCTTTGGCAGGAATGGAACTGCCATTCACCTCTGATATTTCGGGTTCCAGAAACTCCTAGGGGCATAGTTTTAGCCCCTGCAATTCCTGTGTGTGTGTGTGTGTGTGTGTGTGTGTGTGTGTGTGTGTGTTTGTAGAACATAGAGAAGATCACTTTATCATTTTAGTTTGTTTGGATCAGGATGGGTACTTCAAAGATGAATTCAGACAGTTTTCCAAGTTTCTATTGTTAATCTGACTCTATTACTCTCTCAGCACCTTGCATAGTTCTTTGTCCATGATAAGTGCTCCAAAAAAGTTTCTGGAATTGAAACCACTGTATAATGTTCAAGCGGAAGCTGAGTAAAGGCTCCTCAGAAATATACTGTGGAGGAAATTCATTCATCAGTGCAGGCTTGAGCTGGATGAACTATAATCCTTTCTGTGTGGAGGGGTCCAAGGTTCGATTCCTTTCACACTCACAGAGTGGCTTTGAAGAAAGCTAGACACATCCAAATAATTGCCAGGACAGGCAACATGCTCAGTGATAACAAGCTGGTGATAACAAGGATGATATAAGAGGAGTTGCTATGTTTACAGTTCAACCCTAAGGAATCTATTTAATGTTTCCTATATATGTTTTCATATATGGAGTTATATATTCCAACTTTCTCCATCTGCCTTCACTTATCATAATGGTAAAATGTACGCAAGTGACTAGCCTATTTGTCTGGAGTTATAGTCCTACTCTTTAATCACAAATTCATTTTCCAAGCTTCCTTCCAGAGGCTGTAATTCCCACATCTCAGGTTGGCAAATTAACTTCACCTCGATTCCACCTTTTATTTCCTTTCTTTTTAATTTTTGTCTCTGTTAAGTGCCAACTCTTCGGTCTCCTGCTATAGAGTGTCTCAGAAACTATTAAATAAAGCTCTAGACATGCAACTTGATAACCTCCACTTTCCCCCAAAAATCTGATTGCCCTTTTTGAATCTTAAATCATCTTACCTTGGTTCCAACTCAACACATAAATCTTGATACTCACATCGGTTTTCTATTAGAGTCCAATCCTGAAGATAGTCCTCTGCTCTCATCTTTCTTCCACAGGCTATGATTTAAACCTGGAAATAAATGAACTGCCACCAAATAAATGAACAGCAAGCAGAAATCCAAAGGTGGGACTCCTATTTTATCACTAATGGTCTTAATCAAAATAAATTTTTCATGTGTATAAGTGCCAATAAGCCAGAATACCATGCATTTATTTGTGTTCATTGAATTGCTCCATTGTTTACTTAGCATGTAGATAAGGTCTTATACTGTAGTTACATTTTTCTATACTTAGACTATATTCTAATAGGATTTTCAAAATTTTTGTGCAATAATCTTCTTTACAGAGGCTCTGTCAACATTTATCCAGGTGCTTTCTCTTTATTACCTTGACATTCCGTTTTAAACTCTAAGGGAAAATTTTAAGTAGCAAATTATGCAAATTACAGTTGTAGGATATTGGCTCTTTGTCATATTGTCAATGCCCTTTTAGTGCTTTTTTCTAAGTATTTCACTCAATCTTCACACCAATTCTCACCACACTATTAGTACCATTTTTCTTGTTTATAAATGGAAAAGTAATTATTATTTCTGTTCTCTACAGTGTTGTCAATTAGGTTTCACTGATTTATGACAATCCAATCTTGAGAACATCCTATCTTAAATAAACAAATATTTGATAGCAAAACACTGGAATCTTTTTTTCCCTTTTGTAGGTCAACAAAGAGCAATATTATGAAGCAAAAGTTAATACTATATATTTTTCACTAACTCAACATTTGGATATCAATTTATAAAACCATGTGAAAATTCTTTTCTAATAATAAGTATAAACAACCTTTACCTTGGAAAAGATTTACTGATTTCATTTTCTTTTTGGAAAAAAAAAAAAAGCTTATGTGCAAAAACAATCTTACAAGCAAAGCAAACATCAGTTCCTCCCTCTCCTTTCGTGACGTTAATGCTATTGCTGAGATGCTCCTGCTCAGGGTGCACTCTAGTGTCAGACTTCCCAAATGAAGGGTCGTGTCCCCCCAAGGAGTGGGCTTCCATGTGCTGAAAGTATATAAACTCATGGGCATCTTCCTGGAGCTTCTGTTTTTCTCTAGCTTGGCCAGGAGGGAAAATTAAATTATTTAGCTGATGATTTAAAACATTATTTTTATATTAAAATAAACATGAGTATATTATGGAGTAGAGGTGAAATTTGACTGGATTTTTAAGATAAAACAGGAAGTTTCAAAAATAATTTTGTTCTTCTGGAGAAGTTGTTTCATCGGCTCTATTCCTAGAAACCTAATTTTATTTTACCTCCTCTGTAATTTCATTCATGCATTCATTTATAACAAAAGATTTGTAGCTAGCAGATGAAGCCAGATTGTTTTGGGTTATTTGCTCCTTTGACTCATGTATTTTGATTGAGGTGGAAGATTAACATCTGTTGTGGTACAAAATGACCTATGGAGCTGTTCTTAAAATACAGATTTGTAGCTCATGGTGACATGATCGTTATAAGCTATTCAAGTTGTTATTGTATGAATGATTTTAACATTTTGTTGTATAGCAGCTATATTCTTTCAAAATAAGAAATTGACAGACAACTATTATCACCGTAAAAATTTTAACATGGGGGAAAGTATCATTCGCCAGTTCATCATGTGATCACCAGCCTAGACAGGGAACAATGTCAGAAGACGGAAGCCAGGTGCTTGCTGATCACACCACTTGGGCTCAGACCTGCCTGTTTATTCATAAAATCACTACATTGCTGATAAAAATCTCTGTCATCTTGTTTTATTGAAGAATATATGTCAACTTTGGCAACTTTAAAGAAAAAAATAAGAATCTAATAAACCCGATTCAATTTATTCATTTCCCTCCATATTCTCTTCTTATCTTTGCCAACTATTGGTGTTTTCATGTAGTGAAAATCAGGAAATCAGGGAATTCTGTGTGCTGTTTTTCCAAATTAATTTTAATTTATATTTCCATATATAAGCATGGTTTTCAAAGTTGATGTTTTTATAACTGTGCTTGATAAAATTAATTTTATTTCATATTTTTATGCATCAGTGTAAACCTCATAGTTGACATTTTTATAGCTCTGCAGTGAACTTCTGTTGTAAGATGACGTATTTTTGCTTGCCATCTCCTATTCTTAGACATTTGGGTTTTTCCCTGCTGTGTTTTTGTTGTTACAATCATAAATAGCATTACTATAAATATTTTTAAGTAAATAACTTTCTAATCTGTTTATTTCCTTGAAGAATGTTCCAGAGAGTAGGATTATTGTGCCAAATCCTACCCATTAGTTCCAGTAGTTTCATAGCTCATCACATGTTTTTTTTCCCAGAAAAACTAAAACAATTGATAATGTGACCAGAAACACATTTTAGCATAAAATTTATGTCATTCCCAGATCCAACAGCATTGACATTTTATAATTTCTATTTATTTAGTAAATAGTTATGAAATAGTATTGTTTTTTTCTTTTTTTTTGAGACAGAGTCTTCCTCTTGTTGCCAGGGCTAGAGTGTAGTGGTGTCATCAAAGTACACTGCAACCTCAAACTCTTGGGCTGAAGCGATCTCCCTGCCTCAGCCTCCCAATTAGCTGGCACTAATTTTTCTATGTTTCTTATAGAGATGGGGTCTTGCTCTTGCTCAGGGTGGTCTCAATCTCCTGGCTTAAAGTGATCCTCCCACCTTGGTCTCCCAGAGCAGATACATGTGCAGATTTTTTACATGTATATATTGTGTAATGGTAAAGTCTGGGCTTTTCATGTAACCCTTACCTGAGTAGTGTACCTAGTACCTATTATGTAATTTCTCATCCTCCCACTGTCCCACCCTCCCACCCTCCTGAGTATCCAATGTCCATTATCCCACTCTCTGTGTTCATTATTTAATCAATCATCAGTTGATGAACACTGAGGTTGATTTCATATCTTTGCTATTGTGAATTGTGCTGCTATAAACATACGAGTTCAGGTATCTTTTTGTTATAATGATTTTTTTCTTCTGGGTAGGTATCCAGTAGTGGGATTGCAGGGTCAAATGGTAGATCTATTTTTAGTTCTTTGAGAAATCTCCATACTGTTTGTCATAGAGATTGTACTAATTTACATTCCCACCAACAGTGTCTAAGTGTCCCTTTTCTCTGCATCCTAGAAAACATCTACTGTTTCTTGACTTTTTGATAATGGCCATGTGTATTGTGTGGCCATCAAATTCAAAATGACTGAGTGAGTAGAGCAAGGAGTCTGCATCAAATTTTGTGTTAAGCTTGAACATTCCTCTGTGGAAGCTATTCGGATGATTCAGAAGGCTTTCAGGAACAGTGCAATGAGTGCAGTGCAAATAAAAGTGTGGCACGAACGCTTCAAAGATGGTCGAGAATCTGTTGAAAGTGATCCACGTTCTGGAAGGCCTGCAATAAGCAGAACACCTGAGAATGTTGAACGTGCACAGATTAGGGTAAGAGATGCTGGGAGAACTGTGTGAGGTCCCAAGGTGCCTATGTTGAAGGGGACCGAGGCGTCATTGTCCTGTGTACAATGTGTCTTGTATCTTCTTCAATAAATGTCTATATTTTTCATATTATTAATACATGGCTGGATACTTTCTGGATGGACCTCATATAGTTGTGCTTTGAGGATCTTTCTTCTAGTTCATTGGTGTATTAGTCTTTTACCAAACTTAAGCTTTATCATAGGTCTGGTATCTAATAGAAGTATTCCCCTTCTTTGTTCTTCAAAATTTTACTGTCAAGTCTTCATCCTTTACTCTTCCATGTATATTTTAGAATCAGTTTATCAAGTTCCAGAAAAAATTATATTTATTTTATGGGTCATCTTGAGAAGAATGGTTGGCTTTACAATACTGTGCTCTTATAATGTCTTGGGGATGCTGGGGACAGGGCATACACAGTCCTGAAGCCAGTGGTGTGGTCAGCTCCTGGGTTCCAGGCTGTGTCTGACCCCCACCTGTGTAGACCCATAGCTTGCTAAAATCACAGGTTAAGGTGGTGGACAGCCAACCCTTTTCTTCAACCTCTTTTCAGAAGTGTGGGCACCCCTCCCTAGCTTGTTCTGGTCCCCTTGCCCTTCTCCACCTCTAGAAACTGAGCTCCTTGGCCACAACTTCCTGATCCCAGACCTGGAGTAAAGTCAGTGGTTGTATTCTTCCCTAGTCACTGCTCTGAGTTGCCCTCAAAGTTTTCATCCGTGAAAGGGTTTTACTTGTTTAACCCAGATTTTCATTTTGGTTTTATATTTTTATTCTTTACCCATTTGTTACTAAACGTTTGAATCTAAGAGCGTTTAGAATGAACTCAGTGTTCCATCACAATGGAATGTTTAAGTTTTAATTATTATATGAAAATATCAATTTCCTTATTTGTCACATTTTATTCTATAATAGAATTTATCCAGTATGTTTATCCATCTTTGATATAAAGCTCTATTTTCCAATATTCATGTGTTATATACATTTTAGAACCAAAATAAACACATAACTGAATTTTTATCTGGGTTTTGGGGGACTTGGTTGTATTTTTGAGTGTGAGTGTGAGTGTATACATGTGTGCCTGTGTTTTAATAAAGTTCTAGTGCGTGTGACCTGGGAAAGTTACTTCATTTCTCTATACTTCGGTTTCCTTTTCTGTAAAACATGCATAATAATGTCAACTTCACAAGACTATTGAGTTAATGTATGTAAATGAGTTAATGTATTTTAAGCACTGAAAGCAGTGCTAGACACCTTGTGAGTTCTCTACCTGTTTATTGCTATTGTTACAACTAACTCTACCAGATCTCTTAATTTAGTCTTTTTAGTCAGGTTAGTCAGGAGTATGGAATTTGGCTCTTTGTTCTTATCTTCCCCTACTTTGCAAGGATTTTATTTTTTAAGTGCAAGTTGAAATAATTTCTAAGAGGCAAATGTTCTACTTTTGTTATGAGTGAAATAGCTTTTATTTTCTAGCTTTGTGTTACTTGTATAGAGGAATGCAATTGATTTTTGTGTATTTGTATCCATGCTAAATATATTTTAAAGATTTTTTTACCAAATTTTTAAAAATCTATATTCATAGCTATAATTTATTAAACTCTATGCATAGGAACTGTATTAGGATTTATACTAAACTATTATTCAAAATATAAAACCTCTTTGTCAGTTAGGATTAGGATGAACTGTGAATGCCAAAATTCCAGAAGAATAGTAGCTCGAACAAGAGAGAAGTTGATTTCTTTCCCATGTAACTGAGGAACGAAGTTGGGCTGTCCAGAGTTGTCTGACAGAGCTAGCAAGGATCAGGCTTCCTCTATCATATTAATCTGCCATCCTCAACAAGTTGCTTCTACTTCATGGTCCAAGAGTGTTGCTTGGGTGCCAGCCATCACTTCCAAACCAAAGAATCTCTGTTGGGCAAAGATTTTATAATGTATGCATTTGTGACTGATGGCCTAAATAATCAATAGTATTCCCTACTTAAGCAGCAAGTTTGTGACTAAATATCAGTAGGTTATACTCAAATTTGGTTGTATTAATATGTATGCCTAAAATAAGCATACATTCCTTGAATTCCTACTATAAACCAGTCATTTTCTCATTTCATCTGCTCAGCAGCCCTTTAAGGTAAACATTATCCCTATTTTACAGATAAAGAAGTAGACTTTAAGAGATCCAGAGATCACAAAACTCTCAGATGGTCAATACAGGATTCAAGCCAGGCCTTGGTGAGCCAAGGTCAGAGCACTTACACTTTGAAAATTAATTATTATACAGGAGTTACATCATAAACAATAGAATAGAAATCTTTAATTAAGACTTGGAAACAATGGAATTAATTAAAAAATATTTTTTGAAAATGCTGTGGGTGATAATTTATGCACATTTACTAAACTGTTGACTCAGGCACATATGTTTACTTGTTATGGGCTGAATTGTTTCCTCCCAGAATTCACATGTTGAGATCATAACCCCTAGAACCTCAGAATGTGACTGTTTGGGGGCATAGTCTTTAAAGACTATGTGACTAAGGTAACATGAGGTCATATAGATGGCCCCAATGCACTATGACTGGTGTCGGTGTCCTTATAAGAAGAGGAGATTGGGACACAGACACACACAGAGGGAAGAATGTGTGAAGACACAGGGAGGAGGTGGCCACCTGCAAGCCAAGGAGAGAGGCCTCAGCAGAAACCAGCCCCACTGACACCTTGATCTGAGACTTTTAGCTTCCAAAATTGTGAGAAAATAAGTTTCTGTTGTTTAAGCCAAACAGTGTGTGGTATTGTGTTATGGCAGCCCTAGCAAAGTGCAATAATACATGACTTTTCATTAAAGTATCAGTCCCACTGCTGAGCTCAGCTAAACTCTCTTTGCCAAAGGACCAGCTCTCTTGCCTTTCTGGGCCTTGAATCTTCTCCTGGGTGGTGTTAAGAAAATGACCCCTAAGAAGGTTAGGAGGAGAATAAACATTCATAAAATGCTTATTCCATGCTAGATATTAATAAGAGTAAAAATTTATTGAAAGTTACTGCGTTCCATACACCCAGATAAGCATATTACATAGATTGTCTAATTAAATCCTTCACATAAACCTGCAAGGACAATGATCTGCCCAAAGTCCCACAGCTGGAAAGCAAAGGAGCCGAGGCTTGGAGCCAGGCGGCAGAACTGTGCAGTCCCACGCCATGCCCGCCCCAACCCCAGCTCTTTGTGGGAGGGTCCAGGGGTGTCTTATGGGTGAGCACGGGGCTTTTGCCATTTCTGCCCCCTCCTGTGCTGCAGGGTTGCTGTGTCCTTGTCCTGTGCATCGTTTTTCACCATCTATCCTTGTTCTAGTCGAAGTTCCTTCTTCGTTCCTTCTTTTGCCAAAAGGCTTTCCGTCATCTGTTGAGCAAGAAGAAAAGGGCTTTGCTAATTTAGAAAAAATGAATCTTGCATTCAAACTGTTGTTCCTTTGGGAGGAAACTTCCTTTACCACTTTTGAAAACCTTGAACTCTTTCCTCTCCTGCTACAAATGGGTTACTGTGACATACTCAATACTGACAATCTTTCAGAAGTCTGATTACCATTTCAGAAACCTTAGTATCCATCACCATTCCTGGCTCCTTGCAGCTCCTTCTTCCCCATTCCTACATTTAAGCAGAATTTCCAATTCTTTCTTTCTTTCTTTTCTTTTCTTTCCCTCCTTCCTTCCTTCCTTCCTTCCTTTTTCTTTCTTTCTTTTTCTATTTTTTTTTTACAAGTCAATTTATGCTCCCTGAGTTACATTATCTAATGTGCTAACAATTCTTCAATTCTTCCAGAAATAATGAGACTATAATACATGGTCCACCCCTCAATCTTCAGAGGTGCATCACTGATTATTTTTGAAAGTGGATGAAAATATCAAATAGCTCAGTTCAGTTTACTTTTATGTATGTGAAAAAATGGCTCAATTTTATTGTACTATAAGCTTTGTTTAAAAACAGTGCCATTAAATGCTGTTCATATCCTTTATAACTTCTACAGCCCTGGACTATGTCTGCGAATGGCTGTGAACTACATTTCTGAGGAATTTTATGTCAGTAGAACAATATGTGGCTGGCAACAGATGTTAATAAAACGGATTCTGTCCCTAAGTTTTTTCCCCCCACTACTACTTTAGCAGGTATATTCATACATACCTTAAACATTTCCTCATAAATAAAATTCTAAATCTGGCATAAGAGGCAACACAATGTGGTAACAAGAGAATTAGCTTAGGGAGACAAAAGATCTTGATTTCTGAATGACCTTGGGTGATCATTTTAATTCTCTGACCCTTAATTTCTCCTATAAAATTGGAGAATTAAAACTAAAAGATTTAAAGACCCTTCGGTAAACAAAACTAAACAACTTAAAAGAAACACCATCAAATTACATGCATTTTTGAAGAATGAAATAAATATTAGTACAGGAAGAAAGTAAACATTACTTAATCATTTTACTGCTTGCACCACTGCACTTTAGCCCATATGCTATAACAGTTGAGGTGGTATTTTTCTATTGTGAAAATATTCAATTTCATAGGCACATTTAATAACCCATCATTAGCCATATGCTTTCTTTCCCAAATGTATCCTTCATGATACGTAAGCAGGAACATCGTAATGACCAGGTTTTCTAGACGTGCGAATTTACGTGCTTTCCCAAGCACCCAGCTCGCTGAGAGAGTATGCCGTGGACACTGGGAGAAGAGAGGCTCTTATCAACAATACAAATATTATAAAAGAAGTAAACCCCTTTCTGCTAGAAAAGAGAATTAAGAGTACACCACATCAAAATGAAAGCTTATGAGGCAGGATAATATTTGCCATAGTAATTTCCTTTGGTGTGTCAGATTTCTTTTCTTGTATTCCCTGGACCTCCCCTTTTTGGCTGCTACATATAGGTCTTTTGTGCTCCAGAGAATAGAGAACTCAAAATTCTTAGTTTTCAGGAGGTGAAAAGACAAATGAAATGCTCGGTCCAAGTGCAAGCTGGAGGCACCTCGGAGCAGCAAGCTTCTCTGCGTGGGGGGATGGGAAGCTCCTGGGCTGGGCCCTGGGGGTGTTGCTGACAGGGGCACCCTGAGCTTTGCTGCCCTCCACTGAGGCTCAAAAACTGTGGACAGTGGGTGGGTTCAGTGATAGAGTCCCCAGAATATTTGGAGAGCCCTGGGCAGAGGTCACTTGTGGGGCTCAGAAAAGCAGTAAAGCAAGCCTGACTCGAGATTCTCCTTCCGCTCTGCAGCAGCCATGGAGCCGTGTTGGTGCAGCGCTGGTCTAGGCCAAGAAATGCCTAAAACAGTCCCTGGAGCCTCACTCAACCTCAGATGGGTACAGGAGAGAGCCTAGAACTCCCACCTCCCAGCCCCCAAGAATAGGGGCTGGATTCTGGTATCAGATTGCTGTGGTCAAAATTCTACCCCTGCCACTTCATTAGTTGTGTGAACTTGAGCAAACTGCCTAATATCTCTGTATCTCAATTTTCCTCTCTGTAGAGGGAGGCTAATCACAACGCCTGCCCTATATGGCTTGTTATGAGGATTAAGTGAGATTATTCTTTTAACACATTTAACCTGACACCTGGTAAAAAATAAGCATTCAGCAAATACTTACTGTTACTCCATAGTCATTGTCTCAGAAAAATCACTGTTTGAAAATGTAAATTATTCTGTGACAAATACCACATAAGCTAATACTTTGTTGACATAGCTCTAGCTGGAACAATTCATCAATGCATTGTAGGCAAACAAGCAGAACCAGAGCAAAGAGGGAAGAGTGTCGCAGGACTGAGAGAAGTAGGGAAGGGCTGGAGGTGGAAGGACTCACCAGTGGCCGTGTGTGAGTCCCAGGCCGGTACATCAGTATTTGTGTGCTCATAGCTCAGTGGGGAGAACTGAGCACAGACATGCACGTGTGCATGTGCGGATGGTACGGCCGTGGCACTTGTGCACATGTGTGGGGTGAAAACAAAGGTCCTTGGGTTAATTTAGCCTCTGGTGTGAAGTATACATTGCTCAGAATAAAGCCATCTAAGACATAATTTCCTATAGCTGTTTTTGAACATTATCCACAAAACCCTTAACTTCATTTGAAATCCATTCTACAAACCAGATCAAAAGCAGAGCTGTTCTGTTGAAGTTACGCCTCCCCCTGTGGTCTCACCATCCTGTGGGGCCAGGAGATGAGGGGAGAGTCCATAGATCTCTCTCTCTTGGGATCGCACATGCTTTTATGGGTCTTGTCACCTCTCTTGTCTGGCTCCTCTCTCCAGGAAACACTGATCCTTCCACCTCTTCCCTCCAAGCCTGAGGAGATCACTTCCTAGTTTCAGGACTATCTGCTCTAACTGCTTCCTCTACCCTAGGGCATCTTCCTTCCTTCAGAGTTCATGGGTTTTATTTTATAAAAGCAGCCAGGTTTGGAACTATGTCTGGTTTTCTACCTTGCCCAGCCTCCCAGAGGCCATGAGCAAGGGTGGGCCACCCGCTTGGCCTGGTGCAATGGAAGGGGGACATCTGACTTGGGAAGGGGAGGAGGACGCCAGCAAGATGTGGAGTCAAGCGGTTTTTTATGTATTAGGAGATCATTTATTTTTCTGTCTGCCACATTAAACTGTAAATTCTGCGAAGGCCTTCACCATTGCAGCTAGGCAGCTCACACAGTGACCAGCAAATGGAAGATAGTAAAAAAAAAAGAATGACGGAATTAATTAACTGCTAGGGCTGCACAGAGAACACTGTGAAAACCACTCATTTGTCCAAATCTTTGACAGGATGACACTTTAACCATCTGGAATTTATTCCCTCTTCTCTAAATCTCACGAATTCCCCCATTTCCTTTTGCAGGTTTTCCAATGGTTCTCCCTTAGCTGTTAGTAAGCACTACCTTATATTTTTCCTAAAGCTTCTATTTAAAGATGTCTAATTCTCCTAATATGACTTCAGTAGAAATGCCTAATCACTAGTCGGAACCCTTTATGATAATTCTTTGCATACTTGAAAACACTCAGATCAGCCCTCTGCCACTTTTCTCTGGATTAAATACTCTAAACTCTTAATAATACTTTTCTTCTACAAACTCCATTTTTCATTAATTTATAATTTTGGCTGTTATTGTTTTCTATGATTTCAGCCAAATTTTTTTGTGTTACTTTCTTTTTATACATGTAGAGACCAGAAGTGAAAACAGCACTTTGGCTGTCTCATTGAATTAAACTTTGCTAGCTCTGAAACTTCCTGTCCCTGTGAGCTTGAGCAAGTGGCTTAATGTTGTGTAATAGTCGTAGCACCAGCCTCAGTAGGTCGTTGGGAAGTGCACAAGCTCATGCATTTAGAACAGTGGCTGGCTAAAAGTGCAGCTTCAAGAAATACTCGTTCTTAGTTCTGTTGTTGTCACTGTTGTTATCATTGTTACCACTATTACCTATCAGGCACAGCATACTCGAACTTCAAATGAAAGTCAAAGGGAGTCTGAGGTGGGGGAGAAAGAGAAACAATAAGTAGGAAAAGGGCACAAAGGTGAGAGGGGAACTTAAAAGTTCTTGCCTCTCTCATTAACTAAGTCTGGACTTTTATCATCAGCCTGGCATGGTGCCTGGTTCATGTCCAATAAATATTCATTGGATGGATTAATCCAATGTATCCTTTCACCATGTTAGAAAGCAACTTTTTAAAACCTATTAAATGACCATAGAACAAACTCATTGTCTCCCTGGAGGGACCTCCTTGGAGAAAGCTTTCCTCCTACCCTCCCCAGGGCACATTTTCCCAGCAATTCTAGGAAACTCTAGAATTATTGCTAGAAGACCACTAACTCACAGCCCAGTGCCTGTGTGCAGGGGCTGCAGGTGATGACACCTTGCAGAGATGACGCGTATTCCCCGTGTGCTCACAGCACAGCCCTCCAAAGTTAACCGCTCACAAGCCGCATAATGCAGACAATGATTGATTACTCCAGTGAGCGCCAGAGATAGCAGAAACTGAAGAGTGAAGAATGATCTTTCATCAAAGATCCAAAGCTGATCACAGAGTGGATCCACTACTTCAGCTCCACAAACAGGACAAGATTTTGTCATTCTGCTTCGCCGTCCTCCAATGCTCTGCTTCAGCAGACTGTGACAGGGACATATGCCTGAGATGTGACATCTCAGGGCCCCACTCGAGGAAAAGCCAGGCGGCTTGGCTTGCCTTTCTCGCTCCCCTCTCCTGGGGCCTCTCTGAACCAGATGGTTCTTGCTTCAACACAATGGATATGTCCTTCATTTGTGCTGTTTCTGTTGTATGTTCACTAGTTCAGGGTCCTATTAAAAAACTCCCACTAATTTAATAGGCTGCTGGAATTCCTGCTTCCCAAAGAAAACTACAGCATTGCTACAGACATGACCATCTTTCGTGGGATACCAGCAAATGTCAATCCAATACGTTCCCTCCGTGACCAAA
This sequence comes from Varecia variegata, assembly GCA_028533085.1. Classification (NCBI taxonomy): domain Eukaryota; kingdom Metazoa; phylum Chordata; class Mammalia; order Primates; family Lemuridae; genus Varecia; species Varecia variegata. The sequence goes on from CM052443.1 coordinate 43,543,098, forward strand.
CGTCATAACAAGGATAGTTCTGTTTCAAGAGGATGATGGAATAGTTCAGTTTTAGGAGATGCTTAAATCTTGCTACACTGTATCAATACATGGAACTCATAAAAATAATAATCTAAATAAATACTAGGAAAAGATTTTGATCGCCATCAGCACCTATTCCTGATAAAAGCATGAATGAAAGTGGGAACAGAAAGATCCTTTCTCATGATGACAAAGACTGTGTAGTTGAAATCAGACGTAAACATCGTACTTGATGGTACTGTTACAGCAAGTGTTACAGCGGGTGGTTCTGAGAACAAACCAAGCGGCACACGGAGAGTCGGAGAATCAAGGTTTATTCGCTGGCGGGCTCAGAGGGGACTTGCCACCAAATTCTGAGCCCTGTCTACTGGGTTTTTTCCACTTTTATTAGGTGGGGGTGGTCCAAGGGGTGGGGTCTCAGGTGGCTGATGCAATAGGTAAGCATGATTGCAGAAGCCAGGTAATAGGTTAGCATTAGGCTGGTGAGGGTCTTCCTTATCAGTACTTAACTGTTAGGAACAGCCTTATGAAAATCCAGAATAAAATAAAGGAGCCCAATAGTATGATGAGTATTTAATATTTTAGGTAGTTTTTGACAATTACAAGAAAGTATGAAATAAAAATTAGGTGCACACGTATAGAAAAGAAAAAGATAAAATTATTGCACCTTATAGATGGCATAATTTTAAGCCTAGAAGTAGCCACAGAATCAATGGAAAAATTATGAGAATTTTAAAAATTCAATGACATAATTACATACAAGGTAAATATGCTAAAATGAATAATGAATATCAGCAATGACCAATTTTTTTAAAAAAATATATAATTTAAAAAATGTTTCCACTAAGTAAAACTCAGTGGAAAGCGATCGGGGGTAGGGGAGGTAGGGAAGGGGAAGAAACCAACCTAATGTGTACTGTGAACACTATTTGGGTGATGGGCACACCTATAGCCAGGACTCAAGCATTACAAAAACGATCCATGTAACCTAAAACATTTGTACCCCCTTAATATTTTGAAATAAATTTTTTAAATGGTAAAAATAAATAAATAAATAAAAAATAAAAATGTTTCCATTTTTTATAACTAAACAGTAGACAGACATAATAGTAGACAGTATGCCTAGAGACACAATCTTAACAAAAATTGTTGTGGCCTCAATGAAGAAAAGGCAAGCCATTGTGTGTTAGAGAGATTAGAATAAATGAAATGATGTAGTGAAAACGGTACCTGCGGGTCACTGAGGCAGCCGGCTGCAGAAGCAGGTTGCCACCTGGCTCCCAGCACCACAAGGGCTGGGCCACCTGAGGCCCCAGAGTTAGCCCACGTGTTGTGGCAGCTCCTCAGACGTGCCAGGCAAGCTCCCTCGCAGGGCTTGGCCCCCTCAGGTTCCCCTGCCTGGACCCTCCTTCCCCGGGTGTCCTGCAGTTGCCAGCCTACCTACCTGCTGCCTCAACTGCAAGCCACTTGTCACGGAGCTGCACCCTGACCGTCCTGTTAGAGAAAGTTCCACAGCCCCTCACCCTGCCCGTCCTCCTCAGCCTGCTTTAGTCCCTCCGTTGCACTTATCAGCTCCAATGTGCCACAAAATTGACTCAATTATCTGCCGTCCCTCACTCCCCGTGGAAGCTCCATGGGGGCAGGAATATTTTTAATCCATTTTGTTCACCGCTGTATGAGTGAATGAATCTAATATAATGTGTAAATTCAAAAGCTAGAAAGAAAACCACCAAAAATAAAACATTAAAGGTTCTATGGAAATGATATTATGGGTGATTATTTTTCTTTTCTTTTCCAAATTTTTTATAGCTTGAATTATCACCTTTATTAAAATAAATTTGTGTTTTGAAAGGACTATTGTTCTCTTGCCTACCTAGCTCATTTCCCAAATTGTTTGCTGGGGAAAAAGGATGTAAGGAGAAACAGACAGGATTATTATACAGGTTGACAACAACAAAAAAAGCGCACAGTATGCTTGCATTAGGCCTCCCTTAGCTTCTGTGTTTCTAATCAACTTAGATGTTCTTAACTATAGCTGTTAGCTGTTTCTTGGGACTACATTTTTATCTTCACCTTTTAATTACCATATTTTTTGTCAAATAGATCACACAAACTCTTCTGATCCCAAATTGAATACCTCCAACTATTCCCAAACTGAAATTAGTGAGATTAATTAACGTTTAATCTAAACGTTCTGAAATGTATACTCCTATCTTTCAAGTTGAATCCTTCTTCAGTTGCTAAACGCTCGGTGAATTTCCTGTTTTAGTTTTATCACAGATGCAGGACCTATTCTTTCTAAAAAGTCTATTAACTCTTACCACTCACACACATTTCTGGACTATTATATATTCAATCAAGTTATTAAAAATTAAGATTATGTATTAGGTGGTTGCTTTAAGAAACCTTTTGTGTTTGGGTCAGACAAGATGGTTGAAGGTGCGCACTAGTAACTCCTGAAGAAAAAAGACCCTCAGTCTTTGTGCAAATGACGGGGGGTTTGGAACCTAGTCACCCAGTTGCTCGGAGGAATTCCTAGTATGTGCGGCGTATTCTGAAACCCTTTATTTACAGGAAGACTCTTAGCCTGTGGTCAGTCCTGTGAAGAGAGATTCGGGGCCTATTTCCAGCCATCCTCCTTCCTCAATGTGCATTAAGACATCCCTAACAAGGAAAATATTTGCCACACTGTGGTTCCAAGGAAGACCCTAGAGAACCTAATTAAGTTTTGATTATAGCCTGGTGATTATGGACTGGAAATAAAAGCTTATGCGATAGCTATGTTTAATTTTATTAAAAGGTTCATAGCTTGTCATTCCTACACTTTCGGGAACTATTCAAGATTTACTACCAAGCAAAGCCCGAGCACTTTTGGAATTAGGTGATCTCATAGCCCTCAAGAAAGGGCTTTGTAACCTTTCAGAAGCACCAAACGTTCCCAGTTCCCACTCGACCCAAAATGAAACTGGCAACTGTCCACCTGCTCTCAGCACACTCCAAGTGGCAGGAAGCCCCTGAAGCGTCTGTTCCTGAACAACTGTTTGCACATTTCCGTTCAGTGACCCAAACAATCTTAATCAAGGCCACTTTGTGAGGTCTCAATTTTTCTCTGTTCTCTTGGCCCCCAAGAGCTCATGATGTAACTTTCTGGCAAAGCAAGCCTGAAGATGTTTGCTTGGCTAGATTCCCACCAGCAAAACTATCACACATTTACCCTGAAGCAATATGCAAACGTCCAAGATAGAAATGTCAGTGCAGATGTTAGGATATTCTGCATGATTAGACCACGTCCTCACATCAAAGATCCACCACTAAATTCTGTCTCCAGACTATGCCTGTTGGGCCTGGCTACACCTGCCGCAGAAGCAGAAGCAAGAGGTATGTCGCAGACCACAAGCTGGAGACCACTGGTTGGGGAGAACAGAATAACAGCAAGGAATCAGGTCCCAAATTCCACACAGGCACTGTATCAGCTCCGGGCCATTCACCCTCACACTGCTGGTGAGGTTAGGTGAGCCCTATCTTGTGGAAGCCTTTGGTACAGCAGTCGGATTTGTATTCCAACTAACACAACCAAAGATCAAGACCAGGAAAGGTAGAAAATTAGTCTGTCAAGCTGCATTAGTCATGTAGGCAAGAGAACAGAAGATAAGCTCAGTTCAAAAATGGGAATTCCAAAAAAAAAAAAAAAGTGAAGGAAAATCAAGTTGAAACGAAATGTTTCAGAGCCAATTCTGTGAACCCTGAAGATCCATCAGGCTATTCCTTTTATGCCCATCCAGGAGCAACCACTTAATGGGATTGAGATAAGCTCACTGTCGTGGCTGCTATACTTTATCCCTTGTTTCATGGAGTAGCACTTTGGGTTTGTAACTTTGGAATAAACTTAGATTTCTGCGCCACATGAGCAAGTAGATGAATGAAGTGGAGTTCTTCAGCCTATAGCCAAATAAAACCCACAATACTTTAACATGAATATTTAACATTAAATGTGAATGATCCCAGATCGTGTAGACTCATGGTTGTATGTGTGCTATAATCAATATCCTCTTAGAATACTGCATTCACACTCAAATTTTGCATTTATATTTGGTTTATGCAATCAGATCAGAAAAACTAATCAATGGTTAGGGAATCCTAGACTTTAGTCACAGTAGTAAAGAAGAGTTATTTTCAGTTGTCTTTTATGTGGGGTCAATAATGGTTTGTTAATTATCTTTCTAATCAGTTCTATGATTAAATCCTGTATAGGATCTTCAGTGTATAATCAAAACTAATCTCCATACTCTTGTAGAATCCCATGGAGTTTTCTTAGGAGTTATGTAAAGACTTAAAAAAATATTTTTGTATCCCAAGCAAAATTTTAATGACAAAAGTAATTGAAAAAAAAACGGTATACAGATTCTTATTAGAATTTAGTTACTATATTCACCTTTGTTAAAATTATAAACATGAGATATTTTCCTGAAATAGCTTCTAAACAGTAAAAAAGACTGAATTCTGAACATTTACTATATTATTAAAGAGTATATATTCCAGCTTTAGTTTTTTCTCTATGTGTAGATGTCTTTCTCCTCCAATTAGAAGAAAAAACCTCTCTATGCTAGCTCTATTGGTATGTAGGTAACATACATGATGGAGAAAAAATTACTTCATAGTGATAGAAATTTTTGTTTCAAATGGGCATCATCACAGTAAGTAGCTTGGAATCATTCGGCTCTTATCAAATTCCAATGCCTCTTAATGTATAAGAAAGTAGTAACTTCTTAAACCTTACTCGTCAGTATAAGCACCCTTTTGGGTCCCGAGGAGAGTGTGCCCAGAACTATCCCTAGAAAATGGCGCAGTGTGCTCTGCTCTGGGGCAAGTTCTTCCAGGAGTCTAGGGCTAAAACTCTCCACATAAAGGCATAAACCCAGCAAGTCTTCGTGAAATTGTAAATAGAGAATTTTTAAATTTAATTTTCATCATCAAGAGGTATGTGGCAGAGAGGTAAAGGAAATAGACATAGTCAAAGAATATCTGAGAAATTGAAGGTAGGGAGAATCTTCAAGGTGGCACTGATAATCCCAACACTTTGGGAGGCCAAAGTGGGAGGATCGCTTGAGCCCAAAAGTTCCAGGACAGCCTGGACAACATAGTGAGACTCCATCTATAAAAAAAAATTTTAAAAATTAGCCAGGTATGGTGGCGAATGCCTGTAGTCCTGTCTACTGGGGAGGCTGAGGTGGGAGGACCACTTGAGCCTGGGAGAGGTCAAGGCTTCAGTGAGCTATGATCATGCCACTGCACTTCAGCCTGGGCAGCAAAGCAAGACCCTTTCTCAAAAAAACTAACAAAAAAAGATGTCACTGAACCTGGAAAGTGACACCCTCATAACTCTGGAAAGGGCTATAATCCCCCTGCCACCACCCACCCCCTCACAATTTCCCAATCTAGCCGAGGAAACATTTTGTAGAAATAATTCAGTGACAGCAGGCATTTTGCAGAAGACATCTGCAGAGGGCATTCATATTTAGCTACAGTCACATCTCTTGAGCTGTATATATTACATGATGTGTAAAATGCCACAGGAACAGAAAAACTATAGTCATGAAAATTCTGTCATAAACTCTGTATAGCTGGGACTGAAAGTATCTGAACTTTGAAGATGTATTTAAATAACTCAAATCAAAGACCGAAGAGAGTTTGTACTAAGACTGCGGTCCCCAGCCCCGGGGCCTCCGAGCTCCACCAGGCACCCCCCCCCGACGCCCATCTGTGGAAAAATTGTCTTGCATGAAACCAGACCCTGGTTCCAAAAAGACTGGGGACCACTGTAAGAGATGGCAGCCATTCAACTGTAGACCAGCTTGAGATAGATGTTAACCACTATGAGATAGAGTAGACCAATAAATTGCAGAGCCAGGAAGTGGGGGGGGGCGGGGGATAAAAAGGCCCTTTACAAATATTTCCCCAACCACGTAGGGCTGAGCATTTAGCAGTACTCTAGTCAGAAGGAACGGGTAACACCAGAACAACACTGACATAGTTGGACATTTTACATACTTCGTGGTATTTATCTCTTTGGGTTTAATAGACAGTATAGGTTAAGTTTGATTAATCTTTGTGTTTGCCCAAAGTTGTCTCACTTTAGGTGATTCCCTTTTCTTCACTCTTATCCACAGCAAAACTCCTTAAAAATTTGTCTAAATTCATGGCCTCCAATTTCTCTCCTTCTATTTCTCATCTTTATTTTTATGGAAGTAAAATGCACAGAACCTAAAATTAATCATTTCAAAGAGAGCCATTCAGTGGCATTTAGTACATTCACAGCATTGTGTAACCACAGCCTCTATCCAGTTCCAAAAATACTTTCATCACCAAAAAATAAAACCTCATGCCTATGAAGGAGTTCCTCAGCCTCTGGCAGCCAGTAATTGGCTGTCTCAGTGGCTTTACCTATTCTGGATATATCATGTAAATGAGATCATACAATATGTGGCCTACTGTGAAAGCCTTCTTTCATTTAGCATGTTTTCAAAATTCATTCACATTGTAGCACGTATTAGTATTTCTTTCCCTTTTATGGCTAAATAATATTCCAAGATACACACATGTTCTTTACATATTTACCTACTGATGGACACGGGTTGTTTCTGCCTTTGGCTATTGTGAATAGTGCTGCTGTGAACATTCATGTACATGTTTTTTTAAAAACCTTTGTTTTCAATGTGGGCATATATCTAGGAGCATAATTACTAAGTCATATGGAATTCTGTTTAGCTTTCTGAGGGACTGCCAAACTGTTTTTCCATAGCAGCTGAACCATTTTGCTTTCTCACCAGCAATATCTGAAGGTTGTCGTTTCTCCACACCCTGGGCAACATTTATTATCCTCTCCCCTTTTTTATTACAGCTTTCTGGAGGGTGTGACATGTATCTCATTATGGTTTGGGCTTGCATTTACCTAAAGACTAATGATATTGAGGATCTTTTCATGTGCCTATTGGCCATTTACATAACTTCTTTGGAGAAATGTCAATTCAAATTCTTTGCCCATTTTTTAATTGAGTTGTTTAGTTTTGTTGTTGTTGAGTTGTAAGAATTCTTTACGTATTCCAGATATCAAACCCTTATCACATATATGATTTGCAAATATTTTCTCCCATTCTTTAGGTCATCTTTTCACTTTCTTGATAATATCCTTTGATGCACAAAGGTTTTTAAAATGAAATCATTTCCAAATCCAATGTCACTATGTTTATTCTAAGAGTTTAATGATTTTAGTTCTTTCATTTAGGTCATTGACCCATTTTGGGTTAATTTTTGTATATGGTATCAGATAGGGGTCCAACTTCATTCTTTTGTATGCATACGTCCAGTCATCCCAGCACCATCTGTTGAAGAGATTATTCTTTCCCCATTGAATGGTCTTGGCACTCTTGTTGAAAATCAATTGACCATATATGTGTGGGTTTATTTCTGCACTTTCAATTCTGTTCCATTGGTCTACATGTCTATCTTTATGCCAGTACCACACTGTTTTGATTATAACTGTAGATTTGTAGTAAGTTAAGTCAGGAAATATAAGTCCTCCAAATTTGCTCTTCTTTTTAGAGATTGTTTTGGCTATTAACGACCCTTTTCAATTTCATGTGAATTTGAAAACTGGCCTTTGCATTTCTGCAGAGAGGGTCTGGAATTTTAATAGGGATTGCACTGAATCTATAGATTGCTTTGAGTAATATGGCCATCTTAATAATATTAAGTCTTACTATCCATGAACAGAGATATCTTTTCATTTATTTTAGGAATTTAATTTCTTTCACCAATGATTGTTAATTTTCATTGCACAAAAATTTCACCTTCTTAGTTAAATTTTCTTAATTTGCTTTTTCAGATTATTCATTGCTAGAGAAAAGAAACACAACTGACTTTTGCATGTTGCGCTTATACCCTTCAGCTTGGCTGAATTTGTTTAGTAGCTTTAGTAGTTCTTTATTGTGTGTGTGTTTGGGGTTTTCCATATATGGGATTATGTCATTTGCAGATAGGGATAGTTTTATTTCTTTCTTTCTAATTTGGAAGAATTTTATTCCTTTGCCTTGCCTAATTGCCCTGGCTAGAAATTTAGTACAAGGTTGAACAGTAGTGGGTGAAAGTGAATTTACTTTGTTCCCGATCTTAGGAGAAAAGTTTTCGAACTTTCACCTTTGAGTAGTATCAGTTAGCTGTGGGTTTTTCATGAATGCCTTTTATAATTTTGGAGAAGTTCCCTTCTATTTCTACTTTTCTGAGTATTTTTATTATGAAAGGATGGTGGACTTTTTCACATGCTTTTTCTGCATTCATTGAGATGGTCATGTGCTTTTTCCCCCTTTATTCTATTAATTTGGTATATTATATTGATTGATTTTCTTATGTCCAACCGTGCTTTCATTCTGGGTATAAATCCCACTTGGTCATGGTATATCATCCTTTTAACATATTGTTGAATTTCGTTTGCTAGCATTTTGTTGCTATTATCTATTATAATAATAGATACTGGCCTACAGTTGTCTTGTAGTATCTTTGTTTTTGATATCAGAAAAATACTGGCTTCCTAAACTGAGTTAGGAAGTGTCCCCTTTGGTTCTACATTCTGGAAGAATTTGAGAAAGATCTGTACTAATTTTTCTTAAAATATTTGGTAAAATACACCAGTGAAGCCATCTGGTCCTGGGCTTCTTTTTTTTTTTTTTTTTTTTTTTTTGAGTCAGAGTCTCACTTTGTTGCCCAGGCTAGAGTGAGTGCTGTGGCGTCAGCCTAGCTCACAGCAACCTCAAACTCCTGGGCTTAAGCAATCCTACTGCCTCAGCCTCCCCAGTAGCTGGGACTACAGCCATGCACCACCATGCCTGGCTAATTTTTTATATATATATTTTAGTTGGCCAGATAATTTCTTTCTATTTTTAGTAGAGACGGGGTCTCACTCATTGCTCAGGCTGGTCTCGAACTCCTGACCTTGAGCGATCCACCCGCCTCGGCCTCCCAGAGTGCTGGGATTACAGGCGCTGGGCTTCTTTTTGTTGGGAGGCTTTTGGTTACTGATTAAATCTCCTTATAGCTATAGGTATTTTCAGATTTTCTATTAATATTTCTTCTTGAGTCAGTTTTGGTAGTTTGTGTGCTTCCAGAAATTTGTCTGTTTCATGTAGCTTATCAAACTTCTTGGACTACAATTATTTATAATATTTTCTTATAATCATTTGTGTTTCTGTAACGTTGGTAATAAGGTCCCCAATATCAATTCCAATTTTAGTTTTTTTAGGTATTCTCTTTTTTCTTAGTCTAGCTAGAGGTTTGTCGATTTCATTGAGGTATTCAAAGAACCAATTTTGTTTTGTTGATTTTCTGTAATGATTTTCTATTCTCTATTCTTTTAACTCCACTCTAATCTTTATTATTCCTTCCTTCCACTAGCTTTGGATTTAGTTTGCTCTTCATTTATTAGTTCTTCAAGGGTAAGTTAAGTTATTGATTTGAGATCTTTCTTCTTTTATAATGTAGGCATTTATAGCTATAAATTTCTTTCTGTTTTTGCCTTATGAGATGTTGAGTAAAAAATAAAAAATTATTTCTTTCTGAGCACTAATTTCACTGCATCCCATAAATTTTAATATATTACAAATATATTATACTTCCATTTTGATTCATTTCAGGAATTTTATAATTTCCCTTGTGATTTCTTCTTTGATCCATTGATCATTTAAGAGTATGTTATTGATTGTAATACTGGCATACCTTGTTTTATTGCTCTTTGCTTTATTGTGCTTTATAGATATGGCATTTTTTACAAATTGAAGGTTTGTGTTGAGCAACTCTATTAGTGCCATTTTTCCAATAGCATGTGCTCACTTCCTGTCTCTGTATCACATTTTGGTAATTCTTTCAATATTTCAAACTTTTTCATATTTATTATATCTGTTATGGAGATCTGTAATCTGTTGCTATTGTAATTGTTTTGGGGGCACCACAAAACTAGCCCATATAAGATGACAAGCAATAAACTTGTATGTTCTGACTGCTCCACCAACTGGCCATTCCCCTGTCTCTCTCCCTCTCCTTGGCCTCCCTATTACCTAAGATGCAGGCAATGCAGCAATATTAAAATTAAGCCAGTTAATATCATTATAATGGCCTCTAAGTGTTCATGTGAAAGGAAGGGTCTCATGTCTCTTACTTTATATCAAAAGCTAAAAATAATAATAATTATCATTATTGTTGTTGTTATTGTCACAAATTACATCCTTATACATCGTGTGCCCATTAACATAGATTTATAATTATTGTTTTATGCATTGTTTCTTAAATCACATAAAAGAAATATAGTCTCAAAACCAAAATACAATAATACTGAGTTTTATATTTGCCTAAAAACTTCTCTGGAGTTGTAATATTTTTTTGTATTCTTTTGAGTTACTATCTAGTGTCCTTTCATTTCATCCTGAAGAATTCCCTTTAGAGCTTCTTGTAGGGCAGGTATAATAGCAATAAATCCCCTCAGCTTTTGCTTATCTGGAAAAATTTGAATTTTTTTTTTCATTTTTGAAGCATAGGTTTGCTGGATATGGAATTCTTAGTTGACATTTTTTTTCTTTCATTAGTTTAAAAATATCATCCCATTTGTGTCTAGTCTCTGTGGTTTCTGATGAGAAATTGGCTGTTATTCTTGTTAAGAATTCCTTATACATGAGAAGTCATTTCTCTCTTGCTGCTTTCAAGATTGTTTCTTTGGTTTTGGCTTTTGATAATTTGATTGTGATGTATCTTGGTGAGAACCTCTTTGTGTTTTTTATTCTTGAAATTCATTGAGTTTTTGAATTTGTAGATTTATTTCTTTCATAAAATTTTGGAAATTGTTAGCCATTATTTCTACAAATATTCTTTCTGCTCTTTCTCTCAAGAAAAAGAGACTTTTAATTCTGGAAGTCCTATTATGAGTATGTTGGTATGCTTGATTGTGTTCCACAGGACTCTTAGCCTTTATTCATTTTTATTTCTCATTTCTCCTTTCTGCTCCTTGGCCTGGATAATTTCCAATTGGCCTATCTTAAAATTCATTGATTTTTTTTCTTCTATCTGTTCATATCTGCTCTTAAAACCATAAAGTGAATTTTTAATTTAAGTTATTGTACTTTTCAGATACAGAATTTCTGTTTGATTCTCATTTATAACTTCTATTTGCCTATTAACATTCTCTATTTGTTCATACATCATTCTCTTGGTTTTCTTTAGCTCTTCAAGCATTTGTAAGATAATTGATTTGTCTCTATCTAGTAAGTTCAATGTCTGTACTTCTTATGGTATAATTTCTGCAAATTTCTTCTGTGACTAGGCCATAATTTTTTGTTTCTTTGCATGCTTTATAGCTTTTTATGGAAAACTGGATATTCTGAATACTACAATGTGATAACTCTGAAAATCAGATACTTTACCTCATCAGGGTTTGTTCATTCATGTTGTAGCATCTATCAGAACTTTTTTCCTTTTTATGGTTGAATAATAATCTATTATATGTATAATATATACCAAATTTTGCATATCCATGCATCGTTAATAGACTTGTGTTGCTTTAACCTTTTGGCTATTATGAATAATGCTGCTATGTGGCATGCAAGTATCTGTTCAAGTCCCTGCTTTCAATTCTTTTAAGTATATACCTAGGAATGAAATAGCTGGATTATATGGTAATTACATATTTAACTTTTTGAGGAACTGTCAGATTTTTTTTCATAGCAGCTGCACCATACTATATTTCCACCAATAATACATGAGAGTTGCTATTTCTCTATATTCCGGCCAACATTTATTATTTTCCATTTCTTAAAAAAAATGGTCATACTAATGGATATGATGTGGTATCACATTGTGGTTTGGATTTGCATTTCCTTGATCACTAATGATGTTGAGCATCATTTCTTATACTTATTGGCCATATTGGTCTAACAACCCATGAACACAAGATATATTTCCATTAACTTAACCCAATTTTTATCAGCTATGTTTTGTAGTTTTTAATGTACAAATCATTTGCCACCTTGGTTAAATTTTCCTCTGGCTATTTTTTTCTTTCTAATGCTATTGTAAATGGAACGGTTTTTTAAATTTCCTTTTTGGATTGTTCATTGCTAGTATAGAAAAATACAACTGATTTTTGAATATTGATTTTGAACCCTGAAACTTTTCTGAGTTCACTTAGCTCTAATGGGTTTTTTTTTTTTAGAGGTTTTACATATAAAATCATGTAATCTATGAACAGAGATAGTTTCACTTCTTCCTTTCTGACATGGATAACCCTCTTTTTTTTTCCTTTTCCCACACTGAATGTGATATTAGCTGTGGGATTTTCATATTATATTGAGGAAATTCCCTTTTATTTCTAGTTTACTGAGTGGTTATTTTTTAGCATGAAAGGGTGTTAGATTTTGTCCAACTTTTTTGCACATATTGAGATTATCATGTGGTTTTTTTCCCCCTTAAATTGCCATGTTACATTGATTGATTTTCTTATGTTGTAATACTCTTGCATTCTGGAGATAAATACCCCTTGGCCATAGTGTATAATCCTCTTAATATGCTGCGGAATTCAATTTGCTAGTATTTTGTTGATAATTTTTATGTCAATAATCATCAGGAATGTTGACTTTCTTTTTTGGTTACTGTCTTTGTCTGGTTTTGGTATGAAGATAGTACTTACCTCATAGAATGAATTAAGAAGTCTTCCCTCCTTTTCTATATTTTGGAAAAGTTTGAGAGGAACATTCAGCTCTTCTTTAAATGGTTGGTAGAATTCACTAGTGAAACCATCTGGTTCTGGGCTTTTCTTTGTTGGGAGTTTTTGATTACTGATTCACTCGCCTTAATAATTATAGATCTATTCAGATTTTCTATTTCTTCTTCAATCTGTTTGCTAGTTTGTGTGTTTCTAGGAATTTATGTATCTTGTCTCGGTTATCCAATTTGTTTTCATGCAATTGTTCATAGTATTTCCTTTTAAGCCTTTTATTTCTGTAAAATTGGTAGTAATTTCCCCACAGTCATGCTTGATTTGAGTAGTATGAGTCTTCTCTCCTTTTTCTTAGTCAATTCAGGTTTGTCTACTTTACTGATACCTTCGAAGAAAAGGTTTTATTGATTTTCTCTATTGTTTTTATATTCTTTATTTCATCTATCTCCACTCTGATCTTTATTATTTCTTTCCATCTGCTAACATTGGATTTAGTTTGCTCTTTCTTTCTAAATCCTTTCAAAATAGATTATTTATTTGAGATCTTTCTTCATTTTTAGTCTTAAAAATTTATTATTTTTATTTTTTTAGCTGCTTCAACTCAAGGACTCTTCTTTTTTAATCTAGACATTTACAGCTATTAATTTTCCTCTGAGTGCTACTTTTACTACATGCCATAATTTTTGCTACGTTGGGCTGGGCATGGTGGCTTACACCTGTAATCCCAACACTTTAAGAGGCCAAAGTGGGAAGATCCCTTGAAGACCAGCTTGGACAACATAATGCGATCCTGTCACCACAAAAATGTTAGAAAATTAGCCAGGCATGGTGGCATTCAACTGTAGTCCTAGCTACTTGGGAGGCTGAGGTGAGAGAATTACTTGAGGCCAGCAGTTCAAGATTACAGTAAGCTATGATTGGGTCACTGCACTCTAGCCTGGCAACAGAGTGAGGTTCTGTCTCTAAAATTAAAAAAAAAAATTGTATGTTATGTTTTGCTTTTTTTGTCTCTAGGTATTTTGTAATTTTCCTTGTGACTTTTTCTTTGATTCATTGGTTGTTTAAAAGTGTGTTATTTAAGCCAGACATAGTGGCTCATACCTGTAGTCCCAGATACTCTGGAGGCTGAGGCAGGAGGATTTGCACTCCAGCCTAGGTGACAAAGTGAGACTCTGATTCAAAAAAAAAAAAAAAAACCACTGTGTTATTTAATTTCCATATATTTGTAAATCTTCCAGTTTTCCTTCTGTTATTGATTTTTAGCTAATTCCATTGTGCTTGAAGAAGATATTTTGTATTATTTCAATCTTTAAAATTTATTGAGATTTGTTCCATGTGCACTTGAGAAGAATGTGTATTCTACTGACTTTGGTGGAGTATTCAGTATATGTTTGTTAGTTATAATCAGTATATAGTGTTGTCTCTGTGTGTTTTTGTGTGTTAAGTGAATCTCTTTTAGACATCATATAAATTGATCATGTTTTATTTATCCAATCTTCCAACCTCTGCCTTTCAATTGGAGAGTTTAATCCATTTATAATTTTTTTTATGAATTTACCTTTTTAAGTCATGTAGGAAAAAAAGGAGGGATTACAAATCAAAAGTAGATTAATACTGGCTTTTGTATTTACGTATGTTGTTACCTTTACCGTGTTCTTTGCTGTTACTTACAGCTTCAAGTTAGCCTAGTGTCTTTTTATTTCAGCCTGAAGGACTCCCTTTAGCATTTCTTGTATGACAGATCTTCTGATAATAAACTCCCCCAGCTTTTGTTTATCTGGAAATGTCTTAAGTTCTCCTTCATTCTTGAGTGATAATTTTACTGGATATTGAATTCTTCCTTGACAGTTTTTTCTTTCAAAACTTTAAATATGTCATCTTACTGCCTCTGGACTCTGTGGCTTCTGATGAGAAATCAGCTGTTAATTGGATTGAGGATAACTTATATGTGATGAATCACTTCTTTCTGCTTTCAAAATTCTGTCTTTATCTTTGTATTTTGACAATTTGACTATAGTGTATCTTGGTTTGGATTTCTTCGAGCTTATCCTACTTGGATTTTATTGAGCTTCTTGGATGTGTATATTCATGTCTTCATGGGATTTGGGAAGTTTTCAGCCATTGTTTCTTCAAA
>CM052443.1:43558503-43657652 GCA_028533085.1 Varecia variegata
TCTAGGACTGAATGTATAATTTATTTAACTAGTCCGGGATCTTTAGGCCTTTTCCATTATTCTACTGATAGAAAAATGCTGCAATGATTATCTGTGACCACATTTATGAGCATAACTGAAAGTGGAGATTCTGGGTTTCCTTGGGTTTCCTTGTCATCATATGGGCCACACCTCCATAAGTCCCTTTGGTCATTAGGGGACTTGCAGCCTACTGGGGTCCATGGTCCCGTGGATGTTAACGAGCTCAGCTCTGTGTCCACCTCTCTCACGATTGTCTCAGCCAGCACGGAAACCAAAATTGAACTCCCTAGTGACGTGCCCTTCCTTGCACCAGGGCTGATACCTTAACGGAGGGGGTGTTCTCAGGGCCCTCCTGTGGAACACAGTCCGGGGGTGGGGGCGGGTCTTATTATCCACACAACAGGTGGGTTCCAGCATGCCCACTTCCCTCACACTCTTTACTTCTTGTGCCTTCTGGCAGATGTCTCGGGCATTTTCACTTCACTTATTGTTGGCCAGTATTTTTTCCAGGCTTCAAGGAACACCCCCCTCATCCCCCCAGAGGTCAGTTTGCCCATCCCTTGGGATCAAGGTTGTCAGATTTAGCAAGTAAAACTACAGGCTGTCCGGTTCAATTTAAATTTCACATAAACAAGAGATACTTTTTAGCATAAGTATATCCTAGTATTGCATGAAAATATACTTTTATTTTATCTGGCAACTCTCCCTGAGGTCCTTGCCAAGTGTTAAATCTTGTGCTCCAAGAAAGTGTCCCCCAGTCAATATATTCTTATTTATCCGGTCTTAATTTCTGTTTCCCTTGATCAGGCACCCTCAAATTCCAATACGGGGTACTCCCCAGCTCCCATCAGGGCATGCTGGGGAACGCTTGCAGGTCCTTCCAGGTATATTGTCTTTTTCCTCTTACCAGGTCCAGTCACATCCCCAGCCAGGTTATGCTGAGATTTAACCCCCGTCATTGGCTAACAGCCAGGAGAGGAGGTGGCAGCAGCACCCGCTGCTCTGCAGAGGAGACTCTGCAGCATCTTCCGAGGGAGGGTGGGCACCTCCGCAGGCTCTGAGGGTTTAGGCACCTACATGTCCCCATCCTGTGTTTCAAGGTCTCAGGCTTTCCCAGCCAGGGCCTTGACTAGTGGTGTGCTGCTAAGAGTTTCACAACTAGCTCTATGAAAAGGAGGACCAAGAAAACCCCTGAATCACAGTATTTGCTGATTTCCATGGTGCAAATATTCCACCATGGCTGATTTCCAGCTACCAATACAATTCCATTGAATGAAGAGCCACTAACGATTACTTGGCTCTTGTGAGCTAAAAAGAGCCGGGTCCAGCATATCACTGGCTCTGCCCTCAGCATCGCAGACTTTGGCTGAGCATTTCAACTTCTCTAGAGCTCCATGACTGTAACTCTCAGGGCCTGCATCTGTCGCAGAGCTGTGTCTCCTCTTGTGCTGCAGGAGATAAGGGCCTCATTGTAAGCTACCAAAGAGAGCTTCTGCCACTCACACTTAGCTTGCTAATGGCCCTCAGCCTCTCATTATCCCTCCACAGGGCAGCAATACAACTTAGCAGGAGCCAGCCAGCTCTGCCATCTTTATAGGCATTGCCCCCGACCCCATATCTTTCAAATGCCCAAAGAATTCTGCATGCAAAGGTATTCCCCTCCACTGTCACTTTCCCCAGGTACTACCAGTAAAATCTTTAGCAGTTGGGCCCCTCTTTGGGCCAGAGACTACCTTTGTCTCACATAATACTCAGAATGACATTCTTTGCTGGTGGGGAGGTGAATGAATGGATCCCCATACCCTATCCTGCTGTCTATCTTCTTGGACAACTCCTGGAACCATTTGTGTTAGTTCGGGTCCCCCAATAAGTAGAGGCCAAGATGGGATTAAATGTGCAAAATATTTACTGAGAAAAATGCCTTTGAATTATAAATGAGAGGGAGTAGGGGAAGGCAGTGAGCTGTCAGACAGTGATGCAGGTCTGAGCCCTGTGAAAGAGAAGGGGAACAAAGGAACTGGGAAGTCCAATCACAGACAGCAGTGCATTTCTAAGGAAGTTCCAGCCAGAGGAGTTGCACATTTAACAAGAATGGGCCTACACTAGAAGCCTCGGCATGCCCAGTTACTGACTGGGGTGCAGCCACACAGGTGTGGATCCAGAGGCCCTTGGTGACCCTCACTCTCTGCAGCAAGAGATCTCAGCTGTGCATCACATGGTTACCACACCTGTGTTTCCTGGAAACTGGAAATTACACCTAAAGGCTTAATGGATCCACTGTAAGAATTTGGGGCTGGAATGAAGCATTGGCAATGCCGTAGACCTCACATTGCATCATTTCTGAAGGCTCATGACATCTGGTACAGCTGCCATTAGTGATGTGCACACTGAGCCCTGGGTTAGGGGGGTAGTAGTCCTGCCATCCTGGATCACACTCTTTCTTCCTCACCAATGACCTCCGCATCTTCCACCATCTCAGTCACCCATGGCCACCATCTTAAGGAGGAACTTGTCATCACTGAAACCCTGCCATCTCCAACACACTCACTTGGACAAGCATTCCCAGCTCATTTCTCAATTCACCAGGCACATTTCACAAGTATTCTACCTGGTTTGCTCCCATGTGAATAATGCAACTGTTTTCAATTTCATCAAGAAATAAGTTAGGTGAGAAAAATAGTTCATGTTTCTTTAGCATTTATCATCTTTCACATTCTGTTCTTGACATTGCAAATTGTGTTTAATTTTCACAAAATCCTCTGAAACAAGTACGGCCATCCCTATTTTATTGATAGTAAGTACCAGAGCTGGATACAAAACTGTCTGCTGACCCTGGAGCCCATACCCAGCTAATAAAGACAGTTCAGCAAGGTAGGCAGTGGAATTTATATTCATGGTTGAAGTAAAAAAGAAACCAATGGGGATTTTTAAGTAGGTAAGTGACATAACTAAAGTAGTATACTTTCAAAATTAGTGTGGTAGTATGCAGGTGGGATTAAAGGAGAAAACTGAAGTCAGAGAAATCATTTAGAAGACAGGCATAATCACCCAGAAGCTAATGGTGGGGTGGGCGGCAGGTATAGCAAAGAATGAAAAGAAAGTGGTGAGATTCTCTAAATCATTTTGAACAGGAAATTGATGTGAGTTTTTAAACTGACATGCCAAGGCTATTCAAAGAGTTAACAGAGTAAAAAAATTATTCCAGACGTTGAGGCTGGGTGGCTGGGAGAACTGACCTTGAAGGGCTATGGAGAGACGGTGGCTGGCACAGACGTCCGTCTGGGAGTTTCGTGCATGAGTTGTTAGTGGAGTCATGAACGTGGAGGAGTGTTTCCAAAGATGCTGTGGGCGGAGAAGGCAGAGGGCCAAAGGCCAGGCCTCAGGGAGCCTTCACTTTCAAGTGGTGGGAGGAAGAAGATGTAAGATGTCAACCCAACAAAGAGCCACAGGAGAGGATGGAGAAGGACCAGAGAGTGAAAAATCAGAGAAGCTAAGTGTATCACATTGAAATCATGTCACTTCAAAGATTTTTATAGATCCCAGAGTGCTTAAATTTGAGAGCGGTATAGACAATATTCAGTATAGCATGTTTGGCTGAATAATATTGCTAACAATAGGGCTTTTTTAAATGGAAATTTTTGCAATTAAGCCAGGGATGTGACATGTCCCATAAAAAGAAAGAACGGTGAGGTTCCAAAATTAAGATAAAAAGGCCAGTAATTATAGAACAGCCAAATAGGTCTTCAGACAAATAGAAGTCCTGCTCAGAAAGAAGGCGTTTGGAGTGTGGCCATACATTTGTTCATCATTCCTGAAAGTATGGATACTTTTAGAACATCCTGTCCTTGGTCATATCCCTTGATTCCCAACCCCTTTTCTAAAATTACACTCTCAGCGATAGCTACTTCTGAAATACTGGCTTTTCTCCAAGACTTACTTGTGGTAAGTAAATATGGCTTGGTTTCTTTATTTTAAAACTGTGAGGTTTTATTTCACTAAAGGTCTTAAAACTCACACAGCCATTGCTGATGTTTAAGTTGTCTTTATCACTGGTGTGTTACACTTCAAAATTATTTATGCAAGAGTTTACAGAAGTTAAACTTCTGCTAAATGAGGACACAATGAGGAAAGGACAGTGTGTTCAATAAATGGTGCTGGGAAAAATGGAGTTCCACATGCAAGAGAATGAAATTGGACCCTTATCTTATACCATACACAAAAATCAACTCAAAATGGATAAAACACCTAAATATAGGACCAGAAACCAAAGAGAGTGTAGCCAGGAAGCTCCTTGACATTGGCCTTGGCAATGGTTTTTTGGATATCACACCAAAAGCTCAAGCTACTGAAGGAAAAAAGAGTAAATGGGACTTCATGACACTAAAAACCTTCTGTACAGCAAGAGAAACAGAGTAAAAAGATAACCTATGGAATGGAAGAATATATTTGCAAACCATGCATCCGATAAGGGGTGAATATCCAAAATATATCAGGAACTGAAACAACTCAATAGTAGAAAACAAATAACCCAATTAAGAAAATGGGCAAAGGAGTTGAACAGACATTTCTTCAAAGAAGATATACAAATGGCCAAACAGATACATGAAAATGTGCTCAACATTACTAATTAGCAGGAAAATGCAAATTAAAACCACTAGGAGATATAACTTCACACCAGTTAGGATGGCTGTTATCAAAAAGACAACAGATAACAAATGTTATTAATACCAAGGGTGTGGAGAAAAAGGAACCCTAGAACACTGTTGGTGGAAAAAATGTAGATTGATGTAGCCATTATGGAAAACAGTATGGTGGTTCTAAAGGAGTTAAAAATAGAACTATCATATGTCCCAGCAATGTCTCTTCTGGGTATATAACCTGCAGAGGCCAAGGGAAAGCTTCCCCTTTGCTCTCTGAAAGTTCACTGAAAATCACTGACAAGAAGAAGATTAATTGCAGAAAAATCATACAAATTTCATTAATGTGTACATGCTAGCCTTCAGAATAAAAACCCAGATATACAGGGGAAATTGCCCATTTTTATGTTTAGGTTCAACAAAGCATAGACAGCCATATAGAAATATGATTGGACAAAAAGGGTATGATCTGATATTAATAGGGTGAGTGGGGAAACCCAGCAAGGCCTGTCTGTCTAGATTCTTCCTGGCCTCTCTGAGCATAGATTTCTTCCTTCTGGGTGTGGGGCAGGACCCTCTATGGAATGACCCACAGTTAAATAAGATAGGTCAGATCATTTCTTTATGGCCAGTTTTTAAACAGAAAGACAGCGGGAAAGTTAGAGTAACATTTTTAGGTTTTATGGCTGACTTTGGGGAGAAGGGCTTCTGGTTTCTATGACCAGCTTTGGGGAAGAGGGATTCTAGTTTCTATGGCTAGCCCCAGGGGGGAATGGGACTGAGAGACAGGAAGGCAGGAAAAGGTCAGAGAAAGACTTCTGTTTCTGAGGCTGCTTCCAAGGCCTTCATTTTGGGGTATTATGTTCTGACTCCCAACAGCCCAAGGACATGAAATCACTCCCTTGTGAAAATATCTGCACTCCTATGTTCATTGCAGCATTATTCCCAATAGTCAAGATATGGAAATAACCTAAGTATATGTTGTCAGACAAATGGATAAAAAAATACAGTGAAATGTTATTCAGCCTTAAAAAGGAGATCCTGACATTTGCTACAACATGGATGAACATGGGGGACATTATGGTAAGTGCAATAAGCCAGACACAGAAAGAAAAATATTGCATGATCTGACTTTTATGTGGAATCTAAAAAAAAAAAAAATAGGAGTGGTCAAATATAAGGAGAGAGAGAATACAACAGTGGTTACCAGGGGGAGGAAATGAGGAGATGTAGGTCAAAGGATACAAAATAGCAGATTTGTAGGATGAACAAGTCCAGAGATCTAATGTACAACATGAGGGCTATAGTTAATAAAATTGAATTGTATAAAGGATTTTTTTTAAATAAGTAGATTTTAGCTGCTCTTGTCACCCCAAAAAATAACTATGTGACATGATACTTATGTTAACTTGTTTCACTATAGTAATCATTTTACTATCTGTATGTATCCCATAATATCATATTTTAAACCTTACTTATATACAATAAAATTTATTTTTAAAAAATAATAAAATAAAAATAAAAAGATCCACATGAAACTTGAAAAAAATTAGCTAAATGGACAAGTAAATCATAGTAATCATAATAAATAAGAAAAATGAAAACCTCACAGAACTGGAAGTTGTTCATCAAGCAACCCCACTACACAGAACACAGCCAGCTAAAAATGTCTAAGCTTCAAAAACAGATAATCAAAGTCCAAACCTCAAAGGTCATGCATGCCAACCATCTTATCAATATTTCTTACACTGTGTTTCAATGCAAGGCATTCCAGTTTTGGATTTTACTTTTATTTTAGTTTTACCAACAATTACTTCTCCCAGCCCACAATAGATTAGAAGTGGTTAGTTGTGTGTGGCTTTTGGTAACTGTGGGTAGACAGGAGGAGAAGGGCATTAGAAACTGATGAGGGTGTGAAAACACAGGAGAAAAGCAGACGGCAATCGTAAAGAGGAGACAGAGAAACCCAAACAAGTGACTGCAACAACTGACAATGGTGAGAGAGCCCAGAGTCCTTCGCTGTCAAAACAGGGTTGAGACAACGGGTGAGCAAACAGAGTTGTGCATCCTGACCTCCATAGCCCAACAGTGTCACGGCAGGGGGCAAAACTAACGTTTAGTGGAGACACTCAGCTATAAAGAATCACCCAGGTTATATGCCATATTTTTCCAGGCAAGAAAAATATATTATATTTAAGATAGCTACTCATCCAAAATAGTTAACATTTTGCAAAAATACATTGAGGTCTATAAAAGTAGAATTTTTATTATCTTATTGTATACTCACTCATGTTGGATAAATGAAGTTTTAGCATCATACAATTCCCCTGCGGTATAATGATATCATACCGAAGATTTGAAATGTACATAAACTGAAGTTTTTGAACCTTGACATGAAGATTTCTTTTTAAATTAAATATGGCATATATGTATTAACGAACAGACATGCCTGTAAAGTGGATTTCTCTGTACCTGGAATCAAAATTTCTCATTGGTTTATATATTAAATTCAAATGTTGTTAACGAATGCTGAAAACCTTTTCAAAATGTTTCATAAGCAATAATAAAATAAAAAGAGAATAGTCCAGCTCTTCTCAGAACTGGCAGCCAGGTAGGGTAGAACAGCAGACAGGACTTCGGAGCCCCGGGTTCAAGTTCAAGGCAGGTAAAGGCTATGGCTGCGGCTTTGAACAAGCCAGAATCAAGCTTTGAACTCGGAATCCTGGTTTACTGGTCTATGAATAATTCCTCTACGCGGACGCTTTGTTCATTTCAGCGGCATTTCTGGAACTCCTACTAGGTGCCAGACCTACGACGCTAGGTCTCGGCCGTGCTAAGGTGAACGATAAGGCAAGGCCTCTGACTTCATAGGTTATCCGAGCACTTTGAAACTATTTTGAACTTTTGGCATGAATAAAGCCGGAAATGAGTTCAAGACAAATTCCCTGGCGATTTTAGATGCAAAACGACGCTAAGGATTGCAAAATTCGCTCCCTGCGTAACGTCTGAGGAGGAATCCCGCTCCCTCAGCCTCCCTGGGACGCGCTTAGCCCGCCCTGCGCCCCGGGCCCGCGCTGCCTCAGCGCCACCTACCGGCCCCCGGGGGAAGGGCCGCAGGGGGGCGCCGCGGGCGCCCGCCCAACAGGGGCCGCCTCTCACCAGCCCACCTGGCAGGAAGGGCCGAGGGGAGGAGGTCGGGCCCCAGGAGCTCATCACGGTGAAGAACAGTGGGAGGAGCACGAGGCCTGAAGGGTTAATCGCCACCGTCTGGCGTAGGCGACCCAGCCTGGCGGGACCTCACACAGGAGAAACACTGTGATTGCTTTAACTGCCATAGAATAGGAATTATTATTTTGTTGTGAGTATATGATCCAAGAGAGGTAACAATAACAGGATCACATGTCCTACAAGGGAGGCTCCAACCCGTCCTACACTCGTTTGCTGAGTGGAGACGCCGGAGCGGGTGGCGGAGGCGGGCCCCGCTCCCCTGTGCCCCTGCCGGGCAGACGGCCAGAGCTGGCAGACACCCAGCCACATTCAGCAGACAAAGCAGGGCCGGGACTGCCAAGGGGCCTCTCTCTTCTGATCCTTAAGGCCGCTTTGTGCACTTTGCCAAGGCCGTACATTGGCTTAGTGATTTTCTATCGGGATTATATCTGTTTTGACTTTGAAGGGAAAATGATATATTTGTTCTGGTCAGAAAGACATAAGCCAATGGCACTGTGCAGTCTGGGTTCCTCCACAAAGCAGGGCCTGAAACAAAGGCTTGCATGTGGGTGGTTTATTGCAGCGGACAGGATTGTGGGGCAGAGGCCTGAGACAGGGAAGAAGGGAAAACTAATACAAGAAGGTGGTGTCCAACAGGCTACCTTGTCGGGCGGCGGATGCTCTGCCCAGCCTGATTCTTCTGAAGAGCCTTAGGAAATAAGTCTCAGAACTGTCCTCCCCAGGGGATAGGAGGCTGGACCCCACCTTACGATTCCCACACCCTGGGGCGTGCAGGTACACGGACAGAATGCGCTCCTCCGGACATCCCGCCCAGCAGCCTCCAGCAAGCCCCCAGCAGGGAGGAAGAGGCCTGAACAGGTGTGAAATTGCACCTGTGAGATGCAGTCAGAGTCCTCAGAGAGGTGGCCATGGAGCATCATGACATGATATGCAAGGGGCACCCAGTTCAAGTATGATCCTGTTTTGGCTGTTTACTCAAGAATAAAATGTTTGGACATGTCAGAGGTGATTCATAAGCACCTCCTGAATTATTATATCCCTATTGATTGGGTAGGTGGAAAAATGTGGAAGCTTGACTGAGGCTAGGAATAAATAAGGGTGGGTGACCTTTCAACCTTTACAGTCCCTAAAAGAGCATCTCCAGTCACTTGTTATGATCAGTGCCCTACTAGACTTTGACTTTAACAGTTTTGTTGCAAATAATAATACTATATTTAGAAATCCATTCTTCAGATTAAGACTGTGCATAAAAGGTTCCTGGAAAACAGAGAGTTATCATTTATTTGACTAATTATGTCTAACTAGGTAGCTAAAATGCATAATAAGAATCCAAAGAGCATTTTGCCACAGAGGGGGATTAATTGAATAATTAATAGTCTTTTCCATTTAGCATGAATAATTAAGAAGTATAAAGGAAGTACAAGCTGAATTCCATTACAACAAAAGATTTCCATGCCAATACCAATGGCATATTAAAAGCATATTCAATGCAACCAAATTGTAGGACACCCAAACTCTGGCAGCATTCTTTAAGAGCTTGTTATAGCAAGTATTGACCTTGAGCAATAAGCATTGGGTTTTTTCAATGCTGTCATATAAGAATACATTTTGTGGTCTGTTTGTTTCTTATGCAGTCAGACAAGGATTGTTACTCCAGTAGCAAATTCTATGTTGTTAGTGTGGCATTCAGCAGGGAGGGAGAGTCATAGTTGTTGGTTTATTTATCATACACATTTCAGGAGATTATCACACTAGTTTTAAATACAAACAGAACATTTTAAATGCAAAGTATATTGGAATTTCTCTATAATGAGCATCTCTCCCAGTACAAGTTCCCCTTCACAGATCGGTATCTAAAACTCCCTTCCACAAGCAAACTTTGTGTTGTAATAGTGGGGTTCCTACATAGCAGTTTGGGGGCTGTTTTACAGCCTCAGGACTCTTTAACCTCTGCTATTAGCACTCTAGGAGTTTTCACATAGCGCATCCAAGGCTGTTTCTCCCTCCTTACTGCCTGCAGGCAACAAATAAACATTTAGTCTGGTAGACTGAATTACAAGGCAAATGCTTTGGCTGAAATCCAAATAAAAATTATAGTTTCTCCACTGAGCACCTGTAAAGATATAATTAAAATAGTTTCTTGATTAGAATATCAACATTTTTCTCCATTTTGGCATGTCTCAAGTCAAAATGCATCTTAGGGCAGGGCATGGTAGTTCACACTTATAATCCCAGTACTTTGGGAGGCTGAGGTGGAAGGATCATTTGAGCCCAGGAGTTTAAGACCAGGCTGGGAAGCATAAGGAGATCCTGTCTCTACAAAAAATAAAAAAAATTAGCCAGGCATGGTGGCGTGTGCATGATGATGCCACTGCATTCCAGCCTGGGTGACAAAGCAAGAAACTGTCACAGTAAAAAAAAAACAGACGCATTTTAGATTTAACATGAACATTTACCATCATATTGTCTGCTGAGTCTTGCAACGAATTCTATCATATAATCAAGAAAATATTGTACGAAAGCAGAGAAACTTTAGCACACAAATCACTGTATTTCAGGAGGAGGCATAGAGTGAATTTTAAAACAATAAGATTCAAAGCAGTTCAACTTCTTCCCCTCCTCCACATCCCTCTAGGATGTGACCGTAATTATAGGTGTGGTGGAAATGTAAAAGACCCGCAGGTGGGCCCTGTGCAGTGGCTCACGCCTGTAATCCCAGCACTTCGGGAGACTGAGTCAGGAGGGTCACTTGAGCTCAGGAGTTCAAGACCACCCTGAGCAAGAGCGGGGCCCCATCTCGGCAAAAAATAGAAAAATTAGCTGGGCATGACGGCATGGGCCTGTAGTCCCAGCTACGTAGGAGGCTGAGGCAGGAGGATCACTTGAGCCCAGGAGTTTGAGGTTACAGTGAGCTATGATGACGCCACTGCACTCTAGCCCAGGTGACAGAGTGAGACCCTATCTCAAAAAATAAAAAAATAAAAAGACCCCCTGGTTGGTTATTTTCTTTTTCTTGTCCTTCCTCCTTCTGTCTCCAACAGCTACACCATGCCTGAGAGCGGGCTAAGCTCTGGCATCAGAATGGTAAAGATTACAATATCAGCACAAGTTGCAGCCTCTCCTCAGCCCTCTGTGCATTTTCCCCTCTTTAAGTGTCCCACAGGAAGTGTCACTGTCTGACATACTAGGTGCTTTGCTTACTTATTGTACCTCTCCCCTCTCTCTCGCAGGTAAGGTCCCAAGTACGGGAATCTTTGCTCTTCTATTCATTGATAATCCTAATTGAGTGCCTTTCTAGGCACATGGTTGGCTTAATAAATATTGTTTGAATGAATAACTATTGTGAAGGAAATAAAAATATTTTAACCCAAAATATATTTCTTTGACCTATTTTGAGATGAGTGTTCAGACAGCCAGCAAACAGAAGGAGCCCTGCCACGCTGGGGGAGATCAGCATGGTGGAGAATCCGCAGCGACGCAGCCAGGCCGACTTTGAGGCTTTCGCTGGTCCAGATCTAGGAAAGTCTGACACCTTTAAAGGTCTGAAAGAAACATTTGCCATCCATTCTCTCTGACGGCTGCTACCCCTGAGGTCTCATCTGCATAACTTGCATAACTCCTCCCACAGCCTATTTTGGCACCATAACCCAGTTCAGCACCGAGACCAGTTTGGGCCATGCTCTGAGCCCCATTCTCTCTGCAACCTCAAGATGGCATGCAAGCTTCTGCCTGCCCAGGGCAATCACTCTGTGATTCACCCCCCCCACTCCCCCCGCCCCCCGTGTATGCGTTTATCCATTTGTATGCCTTTTCCCTTATTAATCTGCCTTTTGTAAGTTGATTTTTCAGTGAACCCTCTGAGGGTGAAGGGCAAGTTTTCCCTTTGCCCACAATTGGAATGGGGAAATATTCTAATGGAGAAAGATAAACAAACAAATGAATGAATAAGCCAAATAATTACAGGTCATAGCAAATGCCAAGTGATGAGAAGGTAAGTAATTAGGGACGCCACTTAGGGGAGGGGGTAGAGAAGCCCCCTGGGAGAGGTGACAAGCACAGACCCAGGGATGAGAGTGGCCTGCTATCGTTAGAATTGTCAGGGAGTCAGTGGAACAGCGAGGTCCACTCCAGGCTGTAGGTGAGGAGGGAAGGTTAAGACATTGTTTCCAAAGCAAACTGGGGTCTACTCCCCCAGCGCAGCAAAGACAGACACTGAGAGCTGTAGCGGGAGGAAGAGGCGTTTTTATAGCATGGCGCCATGCAAGGGGAACAGGCGGCTAATGGTTAAGACCCGAACTCCTCAGTGGCTTACAGGCCAGGGTTTTAAAGACAGTGTGCATTTCAGGAAAGCAGAAGTGGCAAAAAACTGTAAATCAGTATGTGGAGGTTATAGTTGGCCTGGTCCAAAAAGGCAGGATATCCTGCAGTGGGGGCCTCTGGGTCCCAGGTGCATTCAGAGATTCTTGGCTCAGCAGAAAGGAATATCCTTATGAGTGTGACTCTGTTCAGGTCCCTCAGGGAGAAATCTAGAACAAAGACTTGTGGTCAGAATCCAATTCCTCAGTTCCCCCTTATCTCCACTTTCCATCTGGTGGGGGTTTCAGAAAGACGACTCAAGAACGTACATTAAGACACCAATTGGGTATCGGACGGAGGTGGGGGGAGGGGATGGGTGTATACCTACATGATGAGCGTGATGCGCACTGTCTGGGGAATGGACACGCTTGAAGCTCAGACTCGGGGGGTTGGGAGGGGCATGGGCAATATATTTAACCAGAACTGTTGTACCCCCATAATAAGCTATAATAAAAAAAAGAACGTACATTAAGATGCCATTTCCGGCTGGGTACAGTGGCTCACGCCTGTCATCCCAGCACTTTGGGAGGCTGAGGTGAGAGGATTGCTTGAGGCCAGGGCTTCGAGTCCAGCATGGGCACCAGAGCAAGACACTATCTCTATGAAAAATTTTTTTCAAATTAGCTGGGCATGATGGCCACTGCACTTTAGCCTGGGCGACAGAGTGAAACCCTGTCTCTAAAAAAATGTCATCTTTTAGTTTCTATGGGGAACCAAACACCTCATGACTCTGGCTTGCTAGCTGCCCAGAACTTTCCCTAAAGGGACTCAAGAGTTTCCTTTATTTTCGTGCTTGGGGTCCCAGCAGGCCCTTGAGAGGAGTCTGATATGGTTTGGATGTTTGGCCCCTCCAAATCCCATGTTGAAATTTGATCCCTGGTGTTGGAGGTGGGGCCGAGTGGGAGGTGTTGGCGTCAAGGGGGCAGTTCCCTAACGCATGGCTCGGTGTCCTCCCCATGGTAATGACTGAGTTCTCAGCGTATTAGTTCCCCAAGAGCTGACTGTTGAAAGATCCTGGCACCACCTCCTCCCTCTCTGCTCCTTCTCTCCCCATGTGACACGCCAGCTCCCCCTTCACCTTCTGCCTTGGTTGGAAGCTCCCTGAAGCCCTCACCAGAAGCAGATGCTGGCACCATGCTTCTTGTACAGCTGGCAGAACCGTGAGCCAAAAAACCTATTTTCATTATAAATTACCCAGCCTCACCTGGGTAATTTTCTTTATAGCAATGCAAAACAGACTAATAATTCAGGGTCTCCCTGCTCCATCTCAAGATGAGGCTTGGGAAAAGGTTAGAACCAGCTCATGCTCAATCCTGGAGGCCGTGATGAAGAGTTTGGATTTTATTTTTAAAGCAATAGGAAATTATTGAAGGATTTTTAAGTCCTTCCACGAGCTACAGGATCTGAAATTTTTTGATTCTCCCTCCAGGGGAAGCATGTACATTCCCACTTAAGAATCTCTGGTCCAAGTCAGAACCTGGTACCCATCTCACTAATCTTTTGCTATTGTGATTCCTCCTTTTCCTCCTTTGTAGCTTCAAAGGGAGAAATCCTTAGCAACATCTCCGAGGCCTTAGCAACAACCCCTAGACTTATGTATGGCTCCAGGCTCTGTGATTTCACATTGTATCCAAACCCTTGGAGGCTTCCTTGTCTGTTTCTTGGGGAGGAGAGTTGCCTTCTTTATTAAAAGATCAGTGCCTCTCTCTCTCTCTCTCCTTTTCTTTTCTAAAGGACTACCTGAGTTAATCTGCAAAACCAGCTTTGATTTGCATTGCTACATTCTTGGCTCTCCACTCTTTCTAGACCCCCTTTCTCCCAGGTGAAGCCCCTCACAACCACTTAGGCAGTTTCCATGCTGAACACAACCCCACCACTTCTCTTTCCCTAAAGCCAATTTGCATTCCTGCTTTGCTTTAGCCCTTAGCTTTTGGGAGAACTCACTTGCCATCATCTGTTGAAGACTGGACTTTGAGGACTCCCCTGAGCATCTCCCTGGCAACGGCTACAGCTCACCTGAAACTTTTCACATGGTCCTGGCATAAAATTCCCCCAAAGAGTTTTCTGAGAGATCTGGATCTCATCCCCCGAAAAAAAGCAAAAAAAAAAAAACAAAAAAAAAAAACCAATCATTTTAGCAAGTCTTTCTGACTGTAGATTTAGCTTTATGTCATTCTCTTAAGAGAATTAGGACGCAGTCCCTCTAGTGTCCAATTTTAGCTGTCAGAGTAACAAAGCTTGAAGCCAACAGCCCATAAATGTTGACGGCTTTGTCATTCTGTCTGAAAGCGTAGGCTCTTTTTCTGGGTAGTATCCTGGAGATGATTTTTAAAAGTTTATTTTCCCTCCTCCAGTGAGTAAGACCTTCTCCAGTGTAAACAAGGGAGAACGAGCTGATTATATGGGGGAACTTTGTGTTATGGCACATCTTAAAAGCCTAGGTGGCCAATACAGTGCCAGAAGTCAAATTGCTCATGGCAGCTGTGTTTCTGCACGATGCGCAGTCTCACTGAAATACCCGCACTTGGACTGTTTAAACAGAGTGAGTTTCACCCTCTGAAGAGCTGCTTCTTTACTGTGCGTATTTGCACAGACCTGAGTAGCGGTGGGCTACCTGCTGACTGTGATTCTTGTTGATTAACTCTGGGCCCTGCATTCTTCTCAGGAAAAGGCCTCTGTTCAGTTCTACAAGAATCACACGGACCGAGAGGAAGACTGGCTTTCAGTGGAGAATCGAATTGCTGTTACCAGCTGAAGGAGGTTATGAAGGCTAAGCAGCCACGAAATTAATCAAACAGATGTATACTACACAGTACAGTATCCAGAGACCAATTTAGATAATTGCTACTATTTTTGTTGAGTATCTACTGCATGCCAGGCATTGTCTAGGTATAATACATTCACATATATGTTTCATTTAATGTTACACTTTTTTTTTTGAGACAGGGCTTCTCTCTGTCACTCCAGGTAAAGTGCAGTGGCATCATCATAGCTCACTGCAACCCCAAACTCCTGGGCTTAACTGATCCTCCTGCCTCAGCCTCCCGAGTAGTTGAGACTACAGGCACGCACCAACATGCCCAGCTAATTTTTCTTTTGTTTTTTTCTTTTCTTTTTTTTTTTTTTTTTTTTGGTAGAAACAGAGTCTTGCTCTTGCGCAGGCTGGTCCAGAATTCCTGACCTCAAGCAATCCTCCATCCTCAACCTCCCAGAGTGCTGCTACACTTTTAAAATTAGATCTTCTCCAGATATGTAACTCAGGAACACAAATATTTTCCCATTCTCTAAATATTCTAGGTTACTACCTACTTTACCTAAAAATGTCATTAACTCACAACGATCAAAACATCATACGATTGGAGGCAGGAAGAACAGATAATTTAACTCAGAGTCTGGCTTATCTCAGCAACTGAAGGATGAACACAATATTATAAAACTCCCCCTCTTGGCACTGACTGTGAGGAAGTTCTGTCGCAGGAATACCTTCAACACTGGGCATTATCATACTGTGTATGCTTAGTTTTCCTTCAGCGGAAATTCCACGGTTCATCAACCATGATGCATCTTCCTTCATCTTCTCAGAGGACCCAAGGGAAGCTCTCCTATTCTGAAACCAGTCTGCTCGAGTTCAGGTCACAGTCTTGCCATTAATCACCAGGTCACCTTAGGCTGTTTTACGTCTTAGTTTCAGGTTTCCCACGTGTGAAATAGGGGTAATGAATAGCATCTACGCCATGGAACTGTGAATCTCAACTCAATTACCACAGCTAAAGAACTTACAGTAACGCCTAGCACATAGCAAACGACCAACAAATATTAATTACTATTTGTACAAGGAAAATGCTAGTAAGCTAATTTCGGCAGGCCGGAGAGAATTCATGGTGTAGTGGAAGGTAAGATTATGGCCAGAAGGCATGAATTCTAGAGTTGCTTCTGCCCTAAAAGAGCCTTCTAAATGTGGACAAAATACACATGGTTTTTGAGCCTCCACTTCCTCATCTATAAAATGTAGATAAAAATATCTCCTCTACCTATATCATAGGTTTACTTTTAATCTATAGAGAAATAATAAATGTGAAAAGATTTGGTAGTAGAGTGCTAAACATCTGTCACTGTTAGGATTTGGTTTTTCTACAAATAAGAGAAACTCCCCAAATAGTGGCTTAAATAAGAGGGAAGCCTGGTGGTGGTGCCTGCCTGTAGTCCCAGCTATGCTGGAGGCTGAGGTATGAGGATTACTTGAGCCCGAGAGTTTGAGTCCAGCCTCAGCAACATAGTAAGACCTTGGCTCTAAAAAAATAAATCAATACAATAAGAGGAAATTTTTTTTTCTTTCTCATGTAAAATAAGTCTGCAGATAAGCAGTCTCAGGTGTGGACTGGCAGCTCCAGGACATCAGGAATCTGGACGTGGCAGCATCAGAAGTCCTGGTGCCACCATGTCCACAGAGTGGACCTTGTCCTCATGGGCCAAGATGTGCGGAAGCCCCACAAGACAGATCTACTTATATCTTATTGTTGCAAGGGAGAATTGGACAAATAGTCTTGTAGTTAGATGGCAACATGCCCAAATATAAATTGTCCCCCACTGACAAAAGAGAGGAAGAGACAGTGGGTGCATTGTAGGCAACTGGGGGTCCCTGCCACAGCAGCTCTGCGTTGTCAGTGTCTTTTGCACATGTGCATGGCTGTTCCACAGGAGTGAGTCTGCATTCAGCATTCAGTCTCCTTCTTCTTCCTCTTCCTCTTCCCCTCCCTCCTCTTTTTATTTTTTTAATATCATATAGTTATAAGTTAGTTGATCGATGTTAGGGTTATAACTTAAGGTATAATTTGTATTTTTAAAATCTTTTCTTTGTTGGAAACAGTTTCTTTCAGGATTAAAATAACTTTTAATTTCATTAGTATTATCTCTTTAGAAAAAAATCAAATCATATGGCAGAAGCCAAAAGCCTCAAATTCCAACTGATCCCCTATAAAAGCCTCCTGCTATTGGTCATAATGGGGTAGAGGAATGAGATTATTCAGACTCAAATCCCACTGTTCCTGGCAAAGCAATTTCTGGTATTTGCCCTCTTGATAGTCTAGTCCATTCTCTTTATGAACCAAAGATAGCACACGTTGCTACCCATATTTTGCAAACCAGCTCTTCATTTTCTTAATACTATTATTTTGTATACTTCCTTTAAGAATGCCAAAGTGCTTACAGATTTAAAGAAAAACGACCTCCATGTACCAATAACAATGAAAATTTTTAAAAATTTCCTTATCAAAATTTAAGAGTTCTAATTGAAAGAAATATTTATTTAGTTGCACTTAATCAAGTCTTCTGTCTTCCTGGATTGAGATACAACCATGTCATGTAAATGTGTGTGTGT
Source organism: Varecia variegata (assembly GCA_028533085.1). Taxonomy (NCBI): domain Eukaryota; kingdom Metazoa; phylum Chordata; class Mammalia; order Primates; family Lemuridae; genus Varecia; species Varecia variegata. The sequence continues at coordinate 43,576,123 of CM052443.1, forward strand.
GTGTACGTATTTGTCCTCTGACATTCCTGGAAGGATTTTAGGTGACTCCATCATATCCTATAATAAGTAACCAAAAATATACCACACACAGAAGATAAAAATGTGAAGTTTAATCTTTCAAATGACCTCAAAACTAAACTTCACTTGACTTGTTAATTAGATAAGCATTTAAGCCACACTCGTAACGCTTACTATCTTCAAAGTGCTAGTGTTCTACATCTTTATAAAGGGAACAAGCTCTTTAGTTACAGTCACAAGGACGTCTGAGCGGCCGGTTTTCACTCTAATGCGAGTAATGCAGGAAAGCACACCACTGAAGATTATGTACTTAGTGCTATCAGTCGCTTTGTAACTTTACACATGAGTGGGTACAGACACGTCCATGCTTTTTGTCTCCCCTGACAAATTCCATGGATGAATTATTTTTCTTCATAAGAAAGCGAGTCTCTTGTTATGTTGACTGTAGCAGTGACACGAAATAAAACAAGGGAGAGATGGAAGCAAAAAACATTTTTTTATCCTCAAGCCAAAGCATATTCATCCCAACATGGGATGGTTATGTACACGGCACCGCCAAAGCGTGTGTAGTAAATGCAGCTTCCACTAAATATAAATCACTGCCTGGAAAGTAAGACATCTTTCACCCCATGACACTGTTCTGATAAGTTAAGAATGGTTTTATCCCAGTGAAGTTTTTGACAATGTTTAAATCCTTCGAGTTTTACAAAGAAATCTATTTGTGAAGTCTAAAAATTTGTCAAATTAGAGCTGGAGTCAAAATGTCATAAGGAATAGTAAACAGAGCCAATGTGTTGTTTTGCTTGAAATTTTTGTTCTTAGAATAAGGCTCTATGGAGAGCATCCCTCAACAAAGATAACCATAGGCTACGCCTATTACTGTGTTCAATACAGTGTTGAAAAGATTATTTACTCCTGGTATTTTATAGAATTCTCAAGGATATGTTTGTTCACTTGCTTTGTTTTGTTTTTGAGGATTATTTTTAATGTGACAAATGAATTTTTTAAAAAAGAGTAATCTAGTGTCCTGAATATGATGAAACAAATGTTTATGGCGATCTTTCTATCAAACCTTAACTGGACAAACAATAACAGGGACAATTTTCAGGCTGAATCTTCCACTTTGCTGGGGTCACGAGTAGACATTTTTCCTATTTAACAGAATAGTCCTCCAAAGGCCTTTAATAATGACAGCTGTGTAAGGGCCTTGGTCTCCTTCTAGGGTGAGACGTTTGCTTCCTGTTACTTACTCAGGAAGTGCCTTCCTTTTCCACGGGGTCAAATCATTCTTGTGTTGACAAGCTAATATTCAAGATGAAACATTCAGAGGTAATACTCAACCAGGATTTTAACTCATCTTTAAGCTACTCTCCTGGAGCTGAATGGGTTCTATTTATAAGGTAATTCTGAACAGAGAAAGTTCAGTATGTCCAAGACTCATACCATCTAGCCTTATTTTGCAGTTAAACTATATTACGATGGGACCCTTAGAAATAAGTACTTATAAACTAGCTGTAAATCGCAAAAACAATCATCCCTGTGTCACGGGGCTGTTGTCAGATAGATAATCCATGAAACACAGGTCAGGAATAAGTTAAGTCCTCAACACTTACTAGGTTTTGTTAGTGTTGCTAGAGGCAGCAGGGCACCCATCTTTCTTTCAAGAACTACACATTGTGCCTCAAATATAGAAATACATGTTTTAAATTGTATTGATGAGCTGGCAAGAGTGGAGGAACCCCGCGCCAAAGACTAAACGAAAATGGGAACCCAGGAAGGTAAGCAGGGCAGGGAGGTTGGCTTTTGTGTTGAGGGCACGTATCCTTCCCTGTGTGTGTGTGTGTTTGCACGCATGTGTGCACATGGAGGCTTATGAGTACAGAAGTCAAAGCCCAGGACTCATCCTGGAAGATAGACAGAGGAGTAAGAGGGTAAACCACCCCCCACCCTCTGCCTAACGCTGGCACCATAAAAGGTTAAATCTTCAATGTAAAGGAGAACTGGAAATATATCCTCTCCCTTCTCCCCCACCATCCCAGTGAAGAAATTTGCCTATTTCAAATCTCAGTGCACACCCATATTTTATAACCACAAACCAGACCCCCACACGTTTTTAGACTGAATTCATACCTTGGGTTGGTTCAACAAACCTCAAACCAGGAACTTAATTCAAGCAATCCAGGATTGCAAAGGAACCCAGTCAACCGGCAGATACAAATTATGAACGTTTTGGAGAAGTCCACCCTTACCCCAGTCTTCAAAGAACCTCCACAGATAAAGTTCTGAAAAATATGAGCTCACAGTTAAAAATAATCACTATGTGTAAACACACACACACACAAAAACAAAGACACTGGAGAAGAGACATAGAAATCATGAACACAATCAGATCTGCAAAGATTTCAGATATTATATTTAACAAATATAGAGTATTTTTAAAGTGTGTTTAATATAATTAAAAGAAGGGTTTAAATGTGTAAAGGGTACCCTAATATTTCTTTATCTATCTTTGTACTGATATTCTGGATTCCAGTCACGCACCCCAAATTCATTCTAGCCTTCTCCCCGCTCCCTTTCCTTACCTGTAAAATCCTTTTTCAGACAATAAGAAACCTGGCTCTCATAATACACATTATATTTACTCATGTTCTGAATCTGTTGTACATATAAAATAGTTTCGGAATCTCTAACACGTGTGAAAAATAAATGTACTATCTTGACTACAAGATTTGTGGGTGATTCTTTGGGTCTTTAGCCTTACATTATACAGTCAAGTTACTAAAAGTTATTAATTAGGCTAGCCCTTTATCCCCACCTTTTTCAGGATGGTTGTGTTATCCGTTTGTATGACTGTGAGGCTCAACTGTATTCCATTGAGTTCCTCCCACAGACTGATTGCATTTATTTGTTTATTTTTAGGATATGTGAAACATTACCATAAACATGTTTTGTTTAAACCCTGTTAAAAAGCCTGTGGTCACCATTTTATTCAACATTGTACTAGAGAACCCAGCTGACATAGGATGTCCGGAAAAAGAAATAGAATTTATAAGGATTGTAAAATGGAAAAAAGTTTTTCATTATTTGCAAATGATATTATTGTCTACATAGAGAACTCAAAAGAATTTACAGGTACATTTTTATAATTAGAGAGTTTAACAGGATTATTGGCACAAAATCAATATAAAAACAAACTGTGTGTCTACACTTTAGTAACAAATATGAAATATAATGAAATACCATTTTAAACCATTAATATACAAACTATAGAAATAAATGTAACAAAAGATGTGAAAGAACTTTATGAAAACAGTTTAAAACATGATTGAGAGATGTTAAACCAAACCAGAACAAACTAGATGCCATGCCAGTAAATTGGTATATTTAATAACATAAGCATATCAGTTCTCCCCATTATTGTCTACAGATTCAATGATTCCAACAAAATTGCAACAGTTTTTTGTTTTTGTTTGGTTCCTTTTGATGGAACTTGGTAAGATGATTTTAAATGGAGAATAAACAAAATTACAAAACACTCATAAGAGAGAACGAGGCAGGGGATTTGCCCTACTAAATATCAAGACAATATAAATTCATAACAAATAGGACTGAATGGTTTTTGCACGAGAAAAATCACCAAATAGATCAAAATATCAAACCCAGAAAGAAACCCACATGTATGTGGAACGTGAGTTATGGCTGAGCCGGCTTTGCAAATCAACAGAAAAACATGCCCTTTTCAATAAGTGCAGCAGTGTCAAGTGATTACCCACACGGAAACAACGAAAATGGAATCTTATTTTTCATCAGACAAAAAAAAGTCTACATAGATTAAAATCTTAAATGTGAAAGGCAAACCCATAAATTTATGGAAGACAAAAGCAGACTCCCTTTATAATCTCAAAGGAAGGAAAGAATTCTTAAAAACAGACATAAACAGATATAAAAATATCACAAACTTAAATGGGAAATATTAATACATTAACTAGATTAAAATTAAAAACTGTTTTTCATAAGACAACAAAAGAAAATAAAAAGATGTGCTAAAACTGGGAGGAGATAGTTGTATTAATAACAAATACAACCGACAAGGGGTTAAGTTAGTACGATGGTTATATAAAGAAGTCTTACAATCCCTTCTCCCCCAAAAGACAAATAACTATCTAGAAAAATGGACCCCAAACTTGAATAAGTCCTTCATAGTAGAGGAAAAGATGATCAACCACATTAGCTATCAGGGAAATAAAAGTTAAAGCAAAGAGGTGGTATTTCAGAGCTACCTGATTGCCAAAAATTTAAAAATCTGATAATGTCCAAAGGTTGGGCAGTATGTGGAATGGTTGGAACTTTTGCACACTGCTTTCAGGAGTGGTAATTGATACAACCACTCTGGAACACAATCTGGCATTATCCGTTAAACTGAAAATGTGCAGACTCATTGACCAGACAGGACCTCGGTATGTGCTCTAGATAGCAAACTTTTGTATATACCCATCAAAGGAGTTATACAAGAAGATATATAGCAAAAAATTAGAAATCATCTAAATTATAAACAATAATAGAATGTATATATTATCAGTGGTCTAATCATACAATGAGCTATCACAGAACAGAAAAATGAATAAACTACAACTATACACACACAACACACATCTACACAACCAGATTTAATCCAATTTATATCAAGTGCAAAATGAGAAAAACTATATAACATATTCCTTAGGGGTGAAACACATGTGGGAAAACTATATAAAAAGGTAAAAGAATGAAAAACACAAAATTCATATGAAAGAGGAGGGAAGGCGGTAGGATTAAAGGAACCAGAGTGCTTTCAAATCAAAAGCAAGACTCTATAGTATTTCTTACACTGGGTGTTGGATGCATAGGTGTTTATTGCACTGTTACTCTGCATATCTTACATACATTAGATTAATTTATACCTATTTAAGATGTAATGAAATGTTAAAATATTTTTAAAAAGTACATTGCAGCATTAGGGAAGGGAGGGGTGCTAAAAAAAAAAGTACATTGCAGGATAGTACATATAGTATAACATCCTTTAAGTTAAGACACTCACACAGACAAAACTACATCTGTGAGCATGTAGTTGCATAGCAGAAGGACTGCAAGGAAGGTTGTTTACACCCTGAAAACAGGGGCTGCCTCCAAGGAGAGAGATTGGCATTGCGGATAGGGGTCAAGGAATAGCTGGATATAGTTTTATTTTTAAATTTTCAACAATGAGAATATTTTTATGTTCATTGCATAATTAAAATAAATTTTAGGAATTGGAAGAGAATTTGGAAGGAAGGAAGAAGGAAGGAAGGGAGGGAGGGAGGGAGGAAGGAAGGGAGGGAAGAAATGAAGGCAGTAGGAAAGGAGAAGGAAGTGGGGAATGAAGGAAGGGAGCTGCGAAGGCAGGCAGAGACCCTGCAGGTGTGACCCTGCAGGTGTCCGAGCTCACAGGGCAGGGGTAGTGAAGAGCGGAAGACACAGAGGGAGATTCAGCCGCCCCCTCTGCTGGGCAGGCCCTGAGAACCACAGAGCCACCCTGAGTCACCATGCTGCCACATATGACTTCCCTGTGGAGGGACAACACTCTAGTCCCCTCTGGAAGCGCTGACCCTCTCTGCTTCCGAGGGCAGGGCAGGGTCTGGGCTGAGTGAGTCAGCCCATCCCGGAAAGAACCTGCATCATCCAGTTCTCAGTGGAGCCACCTTTTTTGCCTTCAAGAAGTTTCTTCAATAAAGTATACTGATAAACTGCCATGGTTAAAAAAATGTGGAAGCATCGTTTTTTTGTTTTTATTTTTATTTTATTTTAGAGACAGAGTCTCACTCTGTCACCCAGGCTGGAGTGCAGTGGCACGATCACAGCTGACTGCAGCCCGCACTCCTAGGTTCCAGCGATTCATTCTCCCACTTTGGCCTCCAGATTAGCTGGGACTACAGGCTTGAGCGACCATGCCAGCTAATTTTTCTTTTTTCTGTAGAGATGAGGTCTTGCTATGTTGCCCAGGCTAATCTCAAACTCCTGGCCTCAAGCAATCCTCCCACCTCAGCCTACCGAATTGCTAGGATTACAGACATGAGCCTCCATGCCTGGCCAGAAACTTCAACTTCCATTATTAATTATTTATGTTAATAATATAATTTTTTTCAGAGCACTGAATCCTTTAAAAATAAATTCTGTTTTTCTAAGAGATGAGGTTAAATTTTTGTCTAATATTTTCCTATGATGACACTGCATTTCTTGCCAAATGTTAGGTTCTGTCTCTTTTTGCTTCCTCTCCTTGGCTGGTAAATGTTTTTCCCCAAGACAGTAAGCAAATTCACAAATGAAATGATTTTTAAAAGTTGTTAAATATGTAATAAAATAAGCCAGTCATTCATTGTTTCTAAGTACAGTTTTGGTTTCCAGGCAAATGAGACATTAATAAGGTAGAAAGCTAATCTGTAACCCAAACGCTTTAAGAAATAAAGGGAACAGCTTTAGAAGAGCAGAGAAAATGCACTGACCTTTTCCAAGTTTATTTGTAAATGCAATATTATTTATGACACACAGATTTGTACCCATAATTGCGGGTTTCTAACCTTGCAGAACATCTATCCTAGGAGCCTTGTTCCATTTGGCTGACTTTAAGACAGTGATTTGAAGGGCAAGAGTCATCTTTGTCTCATTGTTTGGAACAAACACATCTGTTCAGAAATGATGGCAACTAATACATTACTGCATAGATTCTGTTTTTAATTTTTTATAAGTCATAAATTACAAGTGCTTTATAAATGAAGCACTATATAGTAGGCATTGTAAGAATACAATGGAGAGAGAGGGGGGGAAGGGGAACAGAAAAGGAGGGGAAAGAAAAGACAGAAATTGAGGAGGAAAGAAGGGATTCTGATTAAATTTAAAACTGAAGCCTAGACATTAAAGATAGTAAATGAGTTTTGCTTTATAGTACATCACTATGCAGCACCAAATAGAGACTTTTAAGCTTTCCTTCTGCTATTTACTTTGAGTTTCATATTAGAGTCAAAGTAGAATAAAGCGTTGTGAAAATCTGCCTTATCATTAGTCGCCATTGCACCTTCCATGTTCTCTTCCCTTGACTGGTTCATTCAGTCACTAACTAGACGTTGGACACCTACCTACAACGTGCCACTGTGCAAGGCGCTAGGTGTTCAGTGGAAAACGATGCTGCTCTCATGGAGCAACCAGTGTCTAGACTATTTCTCTCCTTCCTGTTTCATCTCTTCTCCATCCTCCTATCCATTTTTTTAAGACCTTACAAAATGCCACTTCGTCACCTTTCCCGACCTAGTTTCCAACCTCCACCCCCATCTGCCAGTCCATGCACCTGTGGTCTCCTTGCCTCTGAAGCGCCATGGCTTAGGTACTGCTCTCCCATCACAACCCACGGTGTGATGAAAACACGGTGATCAGGATGGCTGGCTGCTCGTTCTGCAGATGGAACAGACAAGTGGCCTGCAACCTGTGCTCAAAGTAGACACAGAGCTGCACTGTTCATTATGCAGCCATTTCTGGATTAAAAAAGCAAGGGCTGGAAACCACCTGTGGTCAATCCTGAGTGTTCTGAAGTAAGACACAGACATGGACATCCTAGTGTCTGCAGACACAGAAGACCAAGCTGCTGATGAGCACCCTGAGCAAAGGCCTCCATCAGTTTTAGTCACAGTGGCCTGGAGATGGCTGCCAGCATGCCCTTTGTGACTCATGGTACACAAGGGCATGTGGTAGACTGATCTGTCTTCTGTGAGATAAATACGCAATGTGCTACTCATTGATATGTCATCTGAGAAAATGTTAAACCAGGTGGGGTGTTGGGTGTGTACACGTGTATGTTTATCTCTGTGTTTCCTCTGAGGCACAAAGTTCTTACTGGAAAAAGCACTTAGCCAAATCTCGGTAGCAGAATTTCAAAAAGTTTGGTGACTTCTTTGTGCTTAGAGCTGTTTAAAAAATGCTTTTCCCCGCACTATGCCTTGCATAAAATACAGAAATAGCATATCAGCAGCCTTTTTATGCAGCTTGGTTTTGATCCAACAGTTCAAAATGTCCTGATTTCAAACTGGCCTGAGGGAAGTCTGGCTAAAATCAAGACTTTTGGGAGAGAAGTAACATGACACTAAACAAATTCTGAAGCTCACTGTTTATCTTTTTTCCATATTGGATTCCATATTTGTACTTTTTTCCAGCCTGTCTGGAACCAAGTTGATGATTTTTTTTTTTCCTTCAAGGGTACTCTGTAAGCACGGTGCCCTCAGGAGAGCAGGGGCCAGACAGGCAGGAGTGAGGGCTGAGCAGAGACAGCCCGATGAGGTTTATTAACAAAGCACACTTCACCATGGCTGGAGGTGAGCCTTGAACTTTATCCTAGAAAACGCCCTACAATTCTAGGTATTGAGCAAAACAAACCAGACTCCATTCTTAGAAATTAAAGTATAAAGAAAATTTCTTAATAAAAAGAAAATTTAAAACAATCGTCTTTATCATATTTTTATTTCTAGCCTCCAGAGATAGAGATGAAATGGTGTGTACGGGGGTGGCTTTTATTGGTTTCAAATCAAAAAAGATCTTTCTTCGGTAGATATCGTATGTGGCCCATACATATGGCAAACAGGTTTTCTAAACCGGAAGATGTGACATACAGTGGCGGAGCAGAATTGTTTAAACTGAAACTATCTGGGAAAATCTAAGTAGTAGGGTCCTTTGGTTTGGGGTCCCTCAGAGGCAAACTCTGATAGAAGGATTTGAGTACAAATAGTTTCTTTGGGAGATGAACCCAGGAAACACTGGGAAAGGAGTGGAGAAGCCAGACAGGGAAGGGGAAAAAGTCCGTGAGGTCCCCAAGCCACTGGGAGGCGGTGGAGAGCTCGCCTCAGCGTTACCTGCTGAGGGGACAGCTGGGGTGTTTATCCATCAGCTGCTCCACCGTCACTGGTTGCGGGCTGCTTCTAGGACTTTACTGTCCGAGCACTCGCAGCTTGCCCTGTGAGGGAACTAAGAGCCGAGTGTGTCCCCGCAGTCAGAAAAAGAATCCCTCAGGCAGGGTCACAGGCGTTCACAGTAAGCAGCCTGAAGGTGCAGAGGTGAGGGGCGGTGGCGCCGGCGGGGTGCTGGCCGCAGGGCGACATGTGTCGCTGTGCGAGGCAGGCAAGCCATCCCCTGGCTGACGGGACTGCGCTTCCTGAGGGCTCTTCTCGCCCCCTCACTCACCTCCACGTGTTCCGTCTTTGCCACAGAACCCCACACCCAGACCACGCCTGCTACTTAGGAGTTCAAACCAAATTGCTGAATAAGTGATTGAATGAATGAGCAATTTCAGATAAGCTGGGATGAATAAATTTTGTTTCTTTGGTTCTTCCCTTTTTCCACAGGCGACTCGGAGATAATACTGTGTTTCACCTCAGACCAGGCCGACTGCTACTGCGATGGGATTTCCAAGCTCTCCGGGCCCTCTGGGTGGGCAGTACCTTCTCATCCTGCGACATTTGTGGCATCACACATGGGTGATGGGGCAGGGCCTCCCTTCTCCTGGGTCTTGGGAAACCCGGTGTAACAAAACCACAACACACTGGATTTTAATATCTCTGAACTAAATATAACAGGTTGTGGAGCTGAGAAGATACAGGAAGCTAACGGGCAGTGCAGTAACTGGGAGGTCAACTGTATGTTTTGTTTTTGTGTGATTTTAGTGGAGTTGGATGTGAAGAAAGATAAATTTTTGATGCAGGGGATGAAGAATTATAAGATGAAAATATTTTGTAAGCATCATCTGAAAGTAGCAGGAAGCCACAGGTACCTGTGGTGATAAGGTCCCAAACAGGGAGTGTAACATGTGTCTTCGTAATAAGGAAGAGTTTGCAAACACTTGAAAGTTTCTAACCAGCATGAGTTCATCCAAAAATCTGCTAAAGCGGCATTTCCTGTGGAGGGGCACATAAACCCAGGATGCTATCATTAGGAAAGTGAGGATATTAAAATCCAATCCCCTAAGGACCCAGAGACTACCCTGTATAATTGGAGAAAGTAATCCAAGTGGCACACACTGGAGCCTGAACAAATTACCCAGAAATTGACTGCCTTTAGTGCAAACTAATTTAATCTCCTCAGAATTTAGCCTTCTTGGCTAAGCTAGCCTTCCCCAGAGGAGAAAAAGTGAATTAAACAGCAGTTTACACCAGGTACGCCAGCCTCCTCACGCCAGGAAAAAAACCACAGGCTGATCAGCAGAAATAAAGGGATTGATTTTACATAATTGGCGAAGGGCTTAGTGTTTGCGTTGGCTCCCCTAAAACAGCTATTAGCGGCAGTCAGATTTATAGAGAAGGTTACTGCGGAGAAAAATGACAACCAGCTGCAGGCAGCCACCCACCTTGGACGAGCTGGAAAATCGTTCCTGAAACACTCAGGCTCCTCCAGACTTCTGGCAGCTCCAGGTCCCCTGAGGCCCTGTGTAAACAGTCACCTGAAGTGAGGTGGGCCCTGGTGTTACTTGCAATCCCTCCAAGGTAACATCTGCTCTTGTTTTCTTTGTGCTCACAAGACGTTCAGAATTGGCATTTTTGCTTTATCATATTCTCCCAGAAACTGACACAAAAATATGAAGTGGCTGAAGGCTGTGAGCTGGATTGTGGAAGTTGATGATACATACCTTAGTCAACCCAAAAGGTGTAGAAACTGAAGAAAGGCAGTCGAAAAGCAACCAGTAGCTGATAAAGAAGACTGAGACACGTAATTATTTTAGAAAACATCTCGTCCTATCCCTATCTGCTTTCAAAAGAGAAACTATAAACCAATATTAATTTCTTAAAGATATGTTGTTGCTTTGGATTTTTTTATTGTGGTAAAATAAACTTGACATTAAAGTTATCAACTGTTTTTAAGTGTGCAATTCAGTAGTGTTAAGCGTATTATATTGTTGTAAAACACATCTCCAGAACTTTTCCATCTTGCAAAACTGAAACTCTGTACCCGCTAAACAACAACGCACCATTTCTCCCTTCCCTCAGTACCTGGGAATCCCCATTCTACTTTCTGTTTCTGTGGATTTGACTACCCTACATACATACCTCATACAAATGGAATCATATAGTATTTTGTGTGTGTGTGTGACTGGCTTATTTTGCTTAGTATAATGTCCACAAGGTTCATTCATGTTGTAGCCTGTGTCAAAATTTCCTTTACTTTTAAGTCTGAATAATATTCCATGGTATGTATAGACCATAGTTTAATGATTCATTTATCTGTCAATGGACATGTGGGTTGTTTTCACCTCTTGGGTATTGTGAATAGTGCTGCAGTGATCACTGGAGTGCTAACATCTCTTTGAGTCACTGTTTTCGATTCTTTAGGATATATACCCAGAAGTGGGATTTCAGGACCATATGACAATTCTGTTTTTAATTTTAGAGAAATCTCCATACTGTTTTCCATGGCAGTTGCACCATTTTACTATCTCACCAATAATGCACAAGGATTCAAATTTTTCCACATCCTCACCGACACTTGCAATTTTCTGGTTTTTTGAGTAGCCATCTTAATGGATGTAAGGTGTTATCTCATTGTGGGTTTGATTTGCATTTCTCTCATGATTAATGATGTTGAGCATCTTTTCATATGCTCGTTGGCTATTTGCTTGTCATCTCCAGAGAAATGTTTATTCAAGTCCTTTCCCATTTTTTGACTGGGTTATTTTTATTACTGTTGTTGAATTATAGGAGTTGTACATATATTCTGCCTGTTAACGCTTCATCAGATATACGATTTGCAAATATTTTCTCCCATTCTGTAGGGTGCCTTTCACTCTGTTGATTATGTTTTTTGATGCACAAAAGTTTTTAAGTTTGATGTCATCCTATTTGTCTATTTTTGCTTTAGTTGCCTGTGTTTTTGGTGCAATATCCAAGAAATATTGCCAAATCCAAAGTCAAGGAGCTACTCCCCTATGTTTTTTTATAGGAGTTTTATAGTTTTGGGTCTTATATTTAGATCTTTAATCCATTTTGAGTTAATTTTTATATGGCATAAGATAAGGGTCAAACTTCATTCTTTTGTGTATAGATGTCCAGTTTCCCAATACCATTTGTTGAAGAGACTGTTTTATTTTTCCCATTGAGTTGTCTTGACACTCTTGTCAAGGATCATTTGACCATGTACATTAAGGTTTATTTCTGGGCTCTCTATTCTATTCCTTTGGCCTATGTGTCTGTCTTTATGCCAGTACCATACTGGTTTTATTATTGTAGCTTTGTAATACACTTTGAAATCAGGAAGTGTGATTCTTCCAACTTAGTTCTTATTTTAAAAAAAAAAAAAAAAAATTTTTGTTTTTTTGGGCTATTCAGGGTCCATTGGGATTTCATATGAATTTTAGGATAAATTTTTCTATTTCTCAAAAAGTACCATTGGGATTTTGATAGAGATTATATTGAATCTGTAGATAACTTTGGGTAGTATGAATATATTAACAATATTAAGTTCTCCAGTCCATGAGAATAAGATGTCTTTCCATTTATTTTTTGTCACCTTTAATTTTTTTCAGCACTGTGTTGTAGTTTTTACTATACAAATCTTTTACCTCCTTGGTGAGGTTGTCTTCTTTTTTGATATTAATGTAAATGGAATTGTTTTCTTAATTTCCTTTTCATATTGTTCATTGTTAGTGTATAAAAGCACAACTGATTTTTGCATATTGACTTTGTATCCTGCAACTTTGCTGAATTTGTTTATTAGCTCTAAATAAGTTTTTTGTGTGTGAAATCTTTAGAGTTTTCTGCATATAAGATCGTGTCATCTATACACAGAGAACGTTTTACTTCTTTTTTATTTCTTTTTCTTGCCTAATTGCTCTAGGTACGACTTCCAATACTGTGTTGAACACAAGTGGTGACAGCAAGCATCCTCGCCTCCTTACTGATCTGAGAGGAAATGCTTTTGGTCTTTCTCCATTAAGTATAATGTTAGTTATGAGTTTTGTTATGTTGAAATAGTTTTCTTCTATTTCTCGTTTGTTGTGCATTTTTACCATTCAAGGGTGTTGAATCTTGTCAAATGCTTTTTCTATATTAGTTGGGTTGATCATATGGTTTTTATCTTTCATTCTATTAATGTGATATATTACCCTGATTGGTTTTTATATGTTGAAACATCCTTGCATTCTAGGGATAAACCCCACTTGACCATGGTGCCTAATCCTTTTAACGTGCACTTGAATTGGGTGTGCTAGTTTTTTGTTGAATAATTTCTTCAAATAGGTTCTCTGTTCCTTTTTCTCTCTTCTTCTTTTTCTTGGATTTCCATAGTACATATATCGGCTCACATGGTAGTGTCCCCTAAGTGATTTTTCTTCATTTTTTTTTCTGTTTGCTCCTCTGATTAGATGACTTCAGATGACTTGTCTTCATATTAACTGATTATTTTTTTCTACTTGATGAAATATACTGTTCAACCCCTCTAGTGAATTTTTCAGTTCAGTTATTGTGTTTTTCAGCTCCAAAATTTAGTTGGTCCTTTTTTATAGTTTTCATCTCTTTGTTGATATTCTCATTTTGTTCATGCTTCACTTTCCTAATTTTTGTTTAGTTATCTGTGTTATTTTTTTTTAAAAAAAGCTCATTGAGCATCTGTATGACAGTTATTTTAAATTCCTTATCAAGCAGCTCATATATCTAAGTTTGTTTAGGGTCAGTTTCTGAGGATTCATTTTGTCCCTTTGATTGGACTATGTTTCTCTGTTCTTTTGTATGTCATACAATTTTTTTGTTGAGATTTGAGTATTTAAAAAACATCCTAGTCTTTATATACTGGCTTCATGCAAGACCTTTACCAATCAACCCAGCTAGAGGTTCCAGGACCTCTCAAACCTTTTCTAATCTCTTGCTCTTCCTGGTGTTTATCTGTGGAACTACAGCTCGAATGTATGGCTTGCCTGTTTTTGGCAATTTCCAAACTCTAGCACTAGTCCCCTTAGTGCTCCAAGTCCGGTGAGACAGAAACCAGTTTCTTGTGCAGACCCCAGACAACCTAGAATGTTAGATACATGGTCCACTCTTCATTTTTATCTGGAGGGAGGAACCCTGGCATGGAGCATTTCCCCCTGACTGTACTGTGCTATGGTACATAGAGGGAGAGGCACTGATGGGCATACAAAATGCTGTGAATTTTTCTATTTGTTTGAATCCCTTCTTGGTTTTACCTTGGCCTGGGTGCTATTGCTTCTCAAGTGGTCTCTAGAGTTCTCACAAAGATATTCTGGTCCATATATTGTTGTTTACTCTCTGTGGGGGAAGGAGGGCCTGAAGCTTTCTAGTCCACCATTTTCCTGATGTCACACCTGGATTTTTTTCAATCTTGCATTTTAGCTGCAATAGGTTCTCCTCACCAAAAGCATCTCCTCTTTTGCTATGGAAAAGATGTCTGGAGAATTTTCTTTTCCACCCCAAGTACCCCAATAATAGAATGAGGAAGCATGTTGCTACTTTGCCTTAAAGGCTCTCTAGCCAAACATGTCTCTTTCTTTCTTGCAATAGCCATGCTACCTAAAATCACCACTATTATTTCCACACACATATGTGAATGGTGAAGGAAATAATGACATTATTGGAGCCCATTGTCAGCTAAGTAAGAGGTGAGGCATGTATTATTTATATGTACATATTTTTCAATCACTATAGGTATTATTTATACAGTAAATCTTTTTTCAGCTATATGGACTCTCATTGACAAAACATTGAACACATTGCTTTTCTTGCCCTTATCAGAGAAAAACAGCACAGCTTTGTATTTCTTTTAGACTTCTTTGAATCAGAGCAGTTAAAACTTTTTGGGTTTCTGGTCGGTGGGTGGTCTGCCCTGAAACTTCCCTGTAGATGACCTCTGCTTTGAATGACCAGACTGTGGTGGAAAGGGAGGGTTTGAAGTCTGCGTGTGGGTTGTGACCTCACCTAAGATGGGCTGTCAGCAAGGCTGTTGGACTGGGACACCAAGAGGAGGCTAAGCATACGGTCCCAGGAGTGATGGAGCTCTGGGCTTCCCCATGGGCCATCTGGTGGGGAGATGCTGGTGTGAAGGTCTACAGCAGCCTGGCACCAACCACAGGGGCCCAGGTGTGGACCTGTCCCTAAGGGCACATAGTCAGCACTGCCAGCTCCTGTTTTGATGAACTACACGGGGCTGGAGGAGCTCTGCTTCACTGAGCAGGATTGTTGAGCAACTGCCATTTTCCCAGACCATCTCAGCTCTCTGTCCTGGCACAACAGGAGTGGAAAGGGAGCCACAGAGACATGACAGATAGTGTACTTTCCCTCACCTTGGCAAGCAGAGGCTCACAGCTAATCATAATTTAATGTAGAAAAATTAATTATGTACCATTTATTACTCTTCAATAAGGGAGCAATATATATACTTTTTGTTAAAAATGGAGCTATAAATTGCTTTTTCATTTAATGCTATATTAGGATTATCATTCCAAGACATTAAATATTCTTTCATAATATCATTTTTAATGGCCATATAGTATTTTATTGACGAGCTGTCTTTTGAAGGAAGAATTTGATTACATCATTTAAGAAGTACAGGGTGGGCCGGGTGCAGTGGCTCACACCTGTAATCCTAGCATTCTGGGAGGCCGAGGCGGGTGGATCGTTCAAGATCAGGAGTTCGAGACCAGCCTGAGCAAGAGCGAGACCCCATCTCTATTAAAAAATAGAAACAAATTATCTGGCCAACTAAAAATATATATAGAAAAAAAAATTAGCCAGGCATTGTGGCACATGCCTGTAGTCCCAGCTACTCGGGAGGCTGACGCAATAGGATCGCTTAAGCCCAGGAGTTTGAGGTTGCTGTGAGCTAGGCTGACGCCACAGCACTCAATCTAGCCTGGGCAACAGAGCGAAACTCTGTCTCAAAAAAAAAAAAAAAAAAAAAAAGAAGTACAGGGTGGAGAAGAGACCCCTCTGGACTGAGGAAAGTACATGGGCAGTGGCACAGAGAATATGTTTAAAAAACTCTTCTTGGTGCCATATTTGAGCCCAAGTTCATCTGGGTTCATAGCTCAAGCTATTTTTATTACACCAAAAACTTTTTGACCACAACTTGTATTGAAAAATACTAACCTGGGCAACATAGCAAAACCCTCTCTCTAAAAAAAAAAAAATTAGCCAGGCATGGTGGTGCACGCCTGTAATCCCAGCCACTTGGGAGGCCGACATGGGAAGATTGGAGGATGCGCTTGAGCCCAGGAGTTTGAGGTTACAGTGAGCTACGATCATGCCACTGCAGTCCACCCTGAGTGACAGAGTGAGACCTTATCTCAAAAAAAAAAAAAAAAAAGAAAAGAAAAGAAAAATATATTTACATGGTTACTTAGTTTATTCATTCATTCTTTCAAGTATTAAAATCCAGCATTATTTGTTGAGGCCCACAATGTAGTATACTAAGCACTGTTGTAGGCACAGAAGTGAACAAAAAAGACAAAAGTTCCTGCTCTCATAGATTTTATATTCTAGTGGGTAAGAACCATGAGAAAAACAAACCTAAAAGTAAATCTATATAGTATGTAGATAGTAAGAAGTGCTGTTAATCAAAGGTTATGAGAGGCCATTGTTTTGGACTAGCCTCCTGTACTAGGCCCCAGCAGGCCAAATCAAGTAAAAATGAAATCGCTTGTGCTAAGTAGCATAATCAAACTAAACTTTGAAACAGGCTAGTTTTCCAAAAACAGGAGATTTACAGCAATCAATCAGAAGGGGCTTAGTTTACCTGAACTGGCATGCCAAGGAAGTTCCCTTTGTTTTAACCCTATAAAAGAAGTAACTTTGAAATAATCAATCTACTTTATGTTCCCTATTTCTGCTTTCTTCAGCTCTTTTCTGCCTATAAAGCCAAACTCCTCTGCTCAGCTCACTGGAATATGCATTCTGTTTTATAGAATGAGGTGTTGCCTGATTCTAGATTTTCAAATAAAAGCCAATTAGATCTTTAAACCAAATTTGTTATAATTTTGTCTTTTGACAGTGCTGAGGGAAGGAGGTATGAAGTGTATACGTGTGTGTGTGTGTGTGTGTGTATGTGTGTGTGTGTGTGTGTGTGTGTCAAAGTTTAGATTGGCTGTCCAGGGAACCTCTTGCTGGAATGGTGGATTCGAGTCAGGACCTGAACAAGGTGAAGCTTCAAGTCAGTCACCTGTGTAGGGGAGGGTCTTCCAGGCAGAGGAACAGCAAGTGCAGAGCCCCTTCCGGAGGAGTGTGCCTGGAGGGTTTGGGGAACAGGGAGAAGGTCAGCGTGGCCAGAGATGGGAGTGCAGAATGAGAGTAGTGGGCGATGAGATCAGGGTGAGGGGGCGGATTGCGCAGGGCCTTGTAGGCTACTGTAAAGATATTGACTCTAACCCTGAATGACATGGCAGTCAATGGAGGGTTTTAATCAAAGCATTGAGATGCTTCACCCTTGTGTTGAAAATAGAGTATACAAGGGGGAAATAGGGGCTTTGGTGAGGGCAAAAGTAGGGAGACCACTTAGGACACTAGTCCAATAATACAGATGGTCCCCATGGGCCATCTGGTGGGGAGATGCTGGTGTGAAGGTCTACAGCAGCCTGGCACCAACCACAGGGGCCCAGGTGTGGACCTGTCCCTGAGGGCACATAGTCAGCACTGCCAGCTCCTGTTTTGATGAACTACGTGGGGCTGGAGTAGGAGCTCTGCAGCACTGAGCAGAGAGAAGGTGACTGACACCACCATGGGTGCAATGGAAGGGATGAGAGAAGGTGTTTCAGAGAGGAGAGCGTGAACCACCACATCCAGCGCAGCTGGCCACCACACAAGTTGCAGGCTGAGAATTCACCATTGAGTTTGGAAATGTAGATGTCATTGGTGACTTTGACAATAGCAGTTTTGCTGGAATGGTGACCTTAAAATCCTAAGGGAAGAACAGTCAAGATAGAATGGAGGGAGAAAGATGAGAAAGCACTTTCAGGGAATTTGCTTTAATGGAAAGGAAAGAATTGGGGTGCTAACTAGGGGGGATTCAATGGGGTCAGGAAGAGTTTTGTTTTGTTTTGTTTTAAAATAAAATAATTGCAGGTTTATAATAATGGGAAGATTCAACAGAGAGAGAAAAACTGATGATGCAGGAGATTATATATTAAGGAAAAGGTTTTCCAAAAACAATACTTGCTACCCTTAGGACGTGCCATGAGATGCATTCTGATACTCTATCCCTTTCCAATCTGTTCTGCTCTATCCCGTTCTACCCTGGTCATGCCACGTGACATTGATTGCACAACTCGAGGTTTGGCAAAAGCATTGTATCCACATGCTTCTTAATTCAAGTTCCCCGCTCTTGCTTAGAATTATCTTTCTGTCACAACACTTACCATGGGGGACAGCTTTGCTCACAAAAGTCAGGGGGAGGCAGTTTGCAGACACTTGAGAAACTCAAGAATATTACAGACTGTGCTGACAGCCTGAGACTCGGGAGCCTGAGCATTACTCAAATAGGACTTTTCAGTTGATTAAAGTGCTGACGTTGCCTCCACGGGTCCATTCACCCAAAGCCAGCCATATGCACAGGCACCGGCCACATCTAAAAGAGCAAGAAAACAAATAAGAATTGATGAAATATTCATCTGCCTGATAGTATTGTTTGTTTTGTGCAGACTTGATGTTTGCTTTCACCCTCCTAATATGAATCTTTGGCATTTTTTTTTTTTTTTTTGACAGAGTCTCGCTTTGTTTGTTGCCCGGGCTAAAGTGAGTGCCATGGCATCAGCCTAGCTCACAGCAACCTCGAACTCCTGGGCTTAAGCGATCCTACTACCTCAGCCTCCCAAGTAGCTGGGACTACTGGCATGCGCCACCATGCCCGGCTAATTTTTTTTCTATATATATTTTTAGTTGGCCAGATAATTTCTTTCTATTTTTAGTAGAGATGGGGTCTCGCTCTTGCTCAGGCTGGTCTCGAACTCCTGAGCTCAAACTATCTGCCCGCCTCGGCCTCCCAAGTGCTAGGATTACAGGCGTGAGCCACTGCGCCCGGCCAATCTTTGGCATTTTAACACACTAAATTGACTTTTTTTTTAGCTGTCTCAACCAAGGAAGAAAAATTGACATTTTAAAATGAGATTTCCTTGATTTCATATGTGTGGGAATGTTAAGTTAATTACTCCTAATGGTAAAACAATAAAGAGTAATGCCCACATGAGGGTATAAAATAAAAGATCCGTTAACTAAAAGCCTTTTTAGAGTATATCCTGTTCATGTACGTACACACACCCCCGACCAAATTATTTCACAGTTGAAGTCTAGCACATATATTGGAGGCACCCAACAAATACTTTCTAAATGAACGAATGAAGAAATGAATAGATGAATGAGTGCATGTAGCCTACCTACCTTGTTGAGGTATGAGATTTGACTTAACTTTTTCAGCTTAGATTTTCTTCCTTTCTCCCCTCCTTGAATCTATTTAGAGAAACGAATATTTACCAATCTCAAAGAGGCTGTGATGTGAATATATTATGAAAATTACCATGAACTTTAAAGAAGAAGATGTTTATAGAATGATAATGCCACTTTGCCACCTTTCTGCTTGGCCCCAAACCATCCGGTAAGGTTGGCTAGTGGTGAGCACAGTGTGCAGGAATTCTCATCTTAGACAAAAAATAAAACATTCTTATTTAAACAGAGCTGAATTTGGAAATGTAAAGATGTTGAACTTGAGTAAACTGGGTTACTCAAATTTGCATCAACACTGTCATCTTTGATCTCATTCTTCCTAATGTTGAAGCATCAAGATGACATTGCTTCAGAACAGAAAGCCAAGTACACAAATAAACACCAAAGAAAGTTTTACTTCCTGTGAGAGTGCAAAGATGCTAATGGCTCATAGGATGTGCAGATTGGGCTTCCCTCCTGTGTTTAAGGAGGGCGTGGGCTGATGCCCCTGGGCCAGAGTTGCTTGAGCAGCTTGAGTTAATTTTCCAAGGAGTGATATACTTGCAATAGCCTATCTTGTCCAGTTTCACCTGGGACAAAAACCATGCATATCTGACATGACTGGTTAGAGCAAGGAATTCTGCCTATGGATATGGGGTCAAGTTAAACAAAAGGACCAAAGTGGCATCAAATGCACTAATTAAGCTCCGTGAGCACAACCCTGTCATCAGCTAAGCAAATGTGGGAGACACTAGTCTAATTATTACTTAAACATATAGGATTGTACCTTGGGTGAAGGCTGAGTCTTGCAGAAGGGAACGCAAGGATTGGAGGCAGGGAACAGGAGGGGTTCTGGCTGGAGACAACCATTCTCTTCGTGTAATGGGACCAAGTGGCAACTTTCCAGTTACCACAAAGAGCTGGATAGTGAGCCATGAAGCCATAAGACCACCATGATGTTGACACCAGTACCCTGGAACGGGAAATTGCCACCTGCACGGGCCACTATTCTATAGTCAAAGCTTGGTTGCTCCATACAGGAGAGCTCCTTTCCATGGTGCAGTGCTTGATTGAGTAACTGGGACTTGTAGTTCAGCTCACCAAGCTGACCCATCCCAAACTGACTGGCTTACCTTGACATAAACCAGTCAGTTCGACTTTTGAAGATGAATATTACATTTGTAATGAGAATTTTTTTTATTCTATTTGTTACAAATAGTCTGTAGCCAGTAATGATCCCCAAATTATAATTTTACATCTTTTCCTTGACACCAGCAATAGTGAAATAAGGAAACATAATGGAAAAGGCACAGACTTTGGACAAAGGTGAAGCTTTATTCAAATCTACCTCTATTGCTTTCAGCAATGTGACTCTGAACAAGTTCTAAGATTTCTGATCCTCACTTTTCTCATATATAAAATGAAGACAGTATGTACCTGGTGTGATTGTTGCAAGGGGCAAATGAACCATAAAAACACTAAAATGTTACATGACTCAATAATGGTAGAGCTGTTATGATTATGCTATGTTTGTGAGCACACCTTCCTCAAGGTGAGGCCTGGGGAGCCTATATAACTGTCTGTCTGGACCAGTGATTCTTAGAGCTGGCTGTACTTGAGAACTGCCTGGGAGCTTTTAAAAATACCCTTGATAGGTACCCACTCCAGACTAATAGAATCAGAATCTTTCTGGGTGGGGCCCACATATTTTGTAAAAGCTCCCCAAGTGATTCTCATGTGTAGTCAAAATTAAGACCCAGTGTCTCAGTTAATTAGCAATACCCCACCACACTTACGTATTAGCACATGGCCTGAACCTTCTGTCGCTAGTGGTTCCAGCTCTGAAAGCACACTATTCACTGTTGCACAGGTCTTTCTATTTTTAGTGATATTAGTTTTTAAAATTCTCTAAAACAAGAGAAACAAAATCCAACTTGAAATGCTGAAGTTATCATTTCTTTCACCTCTTCATTTAAACCCAACACAGGTGCCACCTTTAGTAATTCAAATTCATTTTAGAAGTCCCTACATGGCTGAAAATTTGATGAGGCTAAAAATTATTTTTCTAATGATGATATTTACATTTTAAAGGCAGGACTTCTTTTAATGTGATTTTAAAATGGAATGTTGAAACGTCCATTTTTAAGAACATCTTTATTTTTGTGTATATGCCCATAAAATATGAGATATTTTAAAGAATTGACTCATATTTTTATGGTGGTCTAGCATTTTTACATACACATGTGTTTACAAGGTGTAAGGGGCACAGAAAAGAGAATTTGCTGGAACATATATAATTAGGAATATATATCAATCTATGTATTTTCACCATAAGGACAAACAATACTATACTACATTGTGTCTTCTTTTTATTTGCCTCAGCCAGGTCCATTTATTAACACTTTTATCATTTGGTTTTAGAAAGAGAAAAAAGGAAAAATGATAAGGACAATTGTATCAGGTTGTGTTTGGAAGCATATAGGAGAAGATGTGATGAAAAATAGCATAAGCAAGTGTCTTACGGCTGCTGTAAAAGATTACCAAGCATTCGATGGCTTAACACAACAGAAGTTTATTCTCTCCCAGTTCTGCAGGTCAGAAATGTGAAATCAAGGTGTCCATGGGGCCGTGCTCCCTCTGAAGGCTCTAGAGGAGGATGCTTCGTCCAGTGTCTGGTGGCTTCGGGCGGTTCTTGGTTTGTGGCTGTATCGCTCCAGTCTCTGCCTTCACCCTCACGTGGCTTTCTCCTGTTATCCCAGTGTCGTCTCCTCTTCTGTGCCTTATAGGAACACTTCTCATGGGTTCAGAGTCCACCTGGATAATTCAGGATGACCTCATCTCGGGATTCTTAACTTTACTACATCTGCAAAGACTCTTTTTTCCAAATAAGGTCACATTTACAGGTTCAAGGGTCAGGATGTGAACATATCTTTTGGGGGCCACCCTTCAACCCACTACAGCAAGTGAAAAACTCATGTCTCAGGTGACAAGAAGTTCTAGGTGGGCTGCCTCTTTCCTTCCTTCTTCCCTACCGGGGTGCGAAGACTTTCATCTCAGGCTCTTGTAGCCTCATTATAGCATGGCATCTGCTTCACCTCCAGACAACACACCGTGTTCCTGGCAGGAAGAATGGGGAAGGAGCAATAAGCCCAAAGGTGACAATCACACAGGGCCTGTCCCTTTCATGAAAGCTTTCCTGGAAGTCTCATCAGGACTCCAACTTGCATTTCTTTCATCACTAGGACTGGATCATAGGGTCAACTCTTGCTCCTGGCAGTCTGGAAAAGTGCACGTAATAGAGGAAAGCAAGGATAGAAGCTATCGTGTATGGTGTGGGGTGGTCAAACCCTAATGTCTACTGTAACTGTTTAAAGAGAGAACAAAATATGGACTTAAAAACTAGATCTTTTAGGAACTGCCCCAATGGCATGCTATCTGGAACTGGACTCTAATGTCCCCCTTCCATATGACAACACTATTTGGGTTTGACTCTCCTGTATTGTTATTGGACAGTTGTATAACATTTTCTGAATGCTGATCGCACATGTTCCAAGTCTTTAGATGAAGGGAGAGCAATAGGATTGCTAGACTTGCAAATAAAATGCAAGACATCTGGTTAAATTTGGATTTCAGATAAACAATGAATAAATTTTTAGTATAAGTATATCCCAAATATTATACTTATATTAAGTAATTATTCATTGTTCATTTTAAATTTAAATTTAACCAAGTACCTTGTATTTGCTCTACTATGGACTGAAGCCTTTTTAGCCATGGGCTAACTCCCCAGAAGTGGAATTATAGATTATTGCTATTGTTGTAAACTACAAATCTTAAATTTGTTAACATTAACTACACCATGCATGGAAATTGTGCTTAGATAGGAAGAGAGAAGAATGGATCCCTTTAATACAGAAATATTTGGGACTCAGAGATATTCCTTTTAAACATTAGTCTTGTCCTTTAGGGACAATGCACAGCCTATCTTGGGAAGTCTATTCTATGAGGAAGATGATCTATTCACCCCTGACTATTCAGTCTCAGGTTATGATGGAAGATGCAGGTTTGTGAGTTTCCAGACTGTGAGCCTAGTATGTGTGTGCTAAAGGCTGTAAGAATAGACTGCTATAATTAATCTGTTCTAATTTTGCAACATCTTTAAAAATCTCCTTCCGGGAATTAGGGTCCAAGCTTCAGGATAAATAATTGCACAGAATGGCAGGCAATCCCATTGTAATTATTGTCATCCTTGGTCTTGGGATTCATTTTATCCAAAAATGCATTGTTGGCACTCGTGATGCTTTCTTGCTAAAGAGTGGCTCATACCCTGGCAGAGAAAACCTCTGGAAGGAAGCGTAGATTAATTTCACCTGCTGTGGGGTTCATTTAACAAATGAGCTGCCCTCATCCCCCATCTTCATGGGCTTTGACAGAGAGAAGTGAGAAAAATGGGGCAATCAATATCACTGGAAAGAAAAAAATATATAAAATTAGACAAGACTGTTGCCTCACTAATTGGTGTGCTACATCAGGAAAAGAGACTAATAACTCTTTCTCATTGATTTTAGAAAGTGTATAATTGAGGCCAAAGTTGATCATGAAATTGGCTGGAAACCAAAAAGTGTACCTGGAAAAAAATCACTTGCCTTGAGCCTGAACACAAGCAACTGTCAATGCCAACAAGTCACCTCACAGTTGTGGGCTAGCAAGTGGGCATAGAATCAGATAAGGGAATTAGAGACTTGATGTGTGGCTCTCAAATGCTCCAAGGCAAAGGATCACCTCAATTTAAAATTATGGGTTCACAAAATTGACAGTGATTGGAATAGATTTCTATACTTGCTTCAAAATCCATATAAATTTCAGAGATGATTTCATTAGTACACATTTCTGCTTTCCAAAACTTCTTTGTATTCTTATTAAATCTTCACAACACCAAGATAGGGCTCTCCAAATTTCTTTCCCGGTGGGTTTGTGTGCATTTACACCCCATGACAATAAGAGCTCTATTTGTGCTTGGAAAAGCTTCAACCTAATAATGGCAGAGTGGAGCCATCCATCTGTCACTGCTACTGACCACAGCTCCCACGTCTGCCCACGGAAGGCTAATTGGCCATCTTTCCCACTGCAGTGGCCACAGAAAACACCCTACCTACATAAACTGGGGCTTTTTACACCACAAGAAAGAAATGAATAAAGAGCTTCAAATGTGATTAGATTAAAACAGACTTTTAGCTGTCAAGTGTAATTCAGAAAGAATATCATTGATTCCAACAGGGACATCTTTTTCATTCATTGCTATATTATTTTGTCAGTAATTGTAGTTTTTTTGGTCACATAAAACTTCAATGTCATTTCCTTTTTCGAAACTTAAGGCTAACAGGGACTGGTCAACTAGAGGCTCATTGAGTGTGTCGCATCTAATATAAACTCATTAATCGTGCTGTTTTAAAATTCTCTCTAACATAGTTCATGGGAAAAATGTGTCGGTGGTATTTTCCTTCTCTTCTAGTACTACTAACTTCTTGGAAAGGGCAACGATGGACTAAGATAAGGCAGCCAGCCGGGAGCTTGGCTGGCTTCAGAAAAAGCTCTTAGCTGTGGGCAAAAGCAGCCATGGGAACATGAAGGCAGAAATAGTGAAGGCCATACTTTAAAAGCTGATTTTCTGATTTATGAGGGGCCCTACCCTCAGATCGCAGGTGTATCAGGCACAGGGGACAGCCAGATATGGCCCTATCTCATTGCTTTGGCAAGAAGAGAGGGTGGCAGAGTCTAGGAGGGAGGGCAGAGGAAGTTGTGGTGAATAACCAATTCATGTATCAGAGCTGCCTCTCATTACTGCAATGGTGGATACCATGTATTGACTACCCACTATGGGCCAGTCTTTTTTAGGTGGGGAAATTGAGGCTTCAAGAGGGAAAGTAATTTGCCCAAAGTCATGCAGTCATTCACCTCCTGGTCACTCCAACTCCAGCTCAGTGCCAGAGTCATGAATAGAATGTTTCTCAGTTTTAAAATACTGTCCCCACCATTTCTTCAAGGTTTCTTCTTTGCTGTCTTCCCCCACCTTCCACCACCCACCAACACCAAATACTCCTCACGACATGTCTCCACAACATGTGGGGCTATTGAGAGACTTCCCAATGGCTCCATGGGTGTGTAGCTTGACTTCACCATCACCTAAGATTATACCATATCCAACAGTGTTATATTCATAGTATATCATGGTATTTAGATTTTGGACATCTGGGTTTGAGCCTTGGATATTGTTGATTCCTTCCTTACTTTATTCAACAAATATGTATTAAGTATCAAAAGTTAATTTATTATGAAGCTAATGCAAACTTAAGCTGCAGGGCTCCTCACTTGCAGAGACCCTTTTCAAAGTCTTGGGAGAGGCTCTGTCAATGTTCTCATTTGGTCAGATGTTTTTGTAAACTTTGCAATAATAAGATATTTTCACCAGGATTAGTTCAGGCCACTGTCTCTTTCCACTCAGTTTTTCCCGTGTGTTTCCTGGGTGTGGGAGGCTGCAGGTATTTCCGGGGTTCTGGGTGAGGGAAAGTGATTGAGGATGCGTTTCATGGGCTGTATGAATGTAGTTCCGGGTCACTTCCTTGTGTGATCAGGCTGTTGCTAAGCATCCTGGGATTAGGAATGTTTCCAGGATTACTCCTACTACCTGCTGGGTCAACCCAACCAGGGTTTTGGCATAAAAGTGCAGGGCCAGAGGTCATATTGGACTGTGAATGTGTCCTACAGTGCTTGACACCGTAAGCATGTGGATGATAGAGGAGAAACCAGCCAGAGCTGGCCTTCGGAGAATCCCAATCACTAGTCACATAAAGCTAAAAGTAGAAAATTCAACTCCCATTGGTTCCTGGGCAAAACAGAAATTCTCTCTGCTTAGGAATATACTAAAAAAATACAGCAGATACAATTATAAATGTTTTCTTTTTGATGGGAATTACATGAAATATATTTTAACAGATTTCCTGTTTTCGTAGGGCACAAAGCTGTATACCAAAACACAGTGAATTTGTGTGTGAAGTTGCAAGTTTTATCTCCATGAAATATTGATATTGACAAAGATAACATGAAACTCCTATTGGACCATTACGATGAAGACATCAAGGACCAACTGTTGAGTGTCACCAGTTCAAAGAGTATCTAAGATTGGTCACTATACAAAATATCTGAAACTCCCTGAAATCCTGCACCTCTACATGAAAGAAACCTGATAGACATTTTAGACAACAATCCTAATAATGTACGTGACGTTACCAAAAACAAGCTGTAAAGCTGAACTGCCAGTACAAAATAAACAATGAATCAATGCATCAATACCAAAAAAGGAAAAACAAAATGCAATAAAATTTTGATCAACTGTGCTAGAGGAAAGACTGAGTTACCTTTCAATTTTCTTTATAGAAGACAATATTATAAAATTATCATCATAGAAAGGTGATTAAAGAAGATATAGTTAAAAATGTAGATAAAAATTATTATAGATATGAACACATAGCTAATTCATAAACATATTATGTCCTTTTACTGGGCTTTGTGATTTTTATGTTAGTTTTGACTATTTAAAAATAATTTATTATGATTTCTAATTCTAAGTAAATATTCACTTTCATATTTTGTATTTGTAAATTTGTATTCTTTTTTTTAAAAAAGTGAGTCCTTTAGATGTATAAGCTTCAGGTCTTGTAAACCTGGACCCACCCCTGTTGTCTCTTCCTAGGTACCAGTGACGGAGCACTAGGAATACAAAATCTCCTCCCCTCCTGGAATTTTGCATTCTAACAGTGTGAGTTGTTCAATAACCAAGTAAAATATGTAGTGAATTAGATGGTGATAGATGGTCAGAAGAAAAGTAAAGTGGGGAAGGGGAGGAAAGGCTGTCCAGAGGGTGGGTTTGGCAATTTGGATACCATGAGGGAAGGGCATTTGGCCATTACAAGAATGTCAGCTCCTACTGAGCAGGGGAGGAAATCGTTGGAAGATTTGGGGCCACAGCATGACATGACCTGTCTTAACATTGTAGCAGAATTGTTCTAACTGGTGTTTTGAAAATAGACCCAAGGGCAACAAGCGAGGCAGCACGGAGACCACTTGGAAGACCATCACCAGGTGAAAAATGGCGGCTGTGCTGCGGGTGGAGAAAGGCTGGACTTGGGGCAGACTGCGAAGGCGGAGCCGACGGTGTTTGCTGACCTCCCAGAGGCGGGTTTGGAGAGAAAGAAAGGCCTCAAGGATGATTCCAAAGTTTTATGCCTGAGCAATTGGAAGAATGAAGTTGCCATTTATTACAATGGGCGAGACTGACAAAAGTAGGTTGCTCAGTTCTGATGATGTCAGATTTGAGGTGATGCCAAGTGGGCTGTGGAATATATGAGAAGATAAGTAGGCTGGAGATAGGAAATGGGGCTTCTTATGGGCATGAGAGTGTGTGTGTGTGAGAGAGAGAGAAAGACAGAGACAGAGAGACAGAGAGAGCGCTTTTCTCCAAGGTCGGGGACTGATGGGAAAAAGGAAGGAAAAATAAGAAAAGCTGAGCAGAACACTAAGGCTTAATTTCTGTCATTTTTCTAAAATGTTCACAAAAGCTTGTAAAAGTTCCAATCATTTTACATTAACTCTTGCATCATATTCTCTATGTGACAGCCACCCCACTGTGTGTGTACTGTCCCAGGTTTCTAATAAACCAGTGAACTATTAGGAATGTCTCACACATTGCTGATTTCATCATTTTAAAAGATTTTCAAATACTTATGGGGTATGGAACTCTATGGAACCCAAAACCTGAAATTGCCTTTTTTTTTTTTAATTGAATTTTTGTCTCTCCATTTCCTATACACACCGGGGGTTATGAGTTTTATTTTTATGACTTTTTTCTTTGCACAGTTGGTGAGTGGTGGCATTTCAAAAATATTTTTTAATTAAAAAACACAATTGAAAAAGTTATAACGAATCCCGAATAGGTTTATGCCTAAGTTCTGTAGTACTTTTGCCATTTCTGAGAGGCCAATGCTAAATTGATTACTGACCAGCCCCTGAAGTAACACAAGTAGAAATTGGTATGTGAGGGAAAATTTTCCAAAGAACATGCATTTAACATTTGTTCCTTTAGATTTTCTGAACTATCTCCTTAAAACAAGCTAGATCACCTGAAAACTTCACATACATCTATATGTCATTTCATAGCCCAGCCTTCTGTATGTGTCATGACTGAATACATGGTGAAGTTTTAAACCTCGTGCAAAGCCTTGCTTTTCTAAAAGCTCTGATGAAGTTTATACTTATCTTAGGAACTGTGGAAATCATTTTGGTGAGTTTATTACTTTAATTTTCCAAACAGAAAAAGGGCTTCATTCTGTGTTGGCCTTTCCTAAATAAGAATCTCCTGCCTCTTGAAGGGGGATTTGGATCCGTTTCAGGAATGAATCAGGGATGTAGTTGGTCTTCCTTAAGAGTAGAGCAATTGTGTGCTTGGAGGTGTTCCTTGTCCCGTGCAGAAAGCCATGAATGTGCCTCCCCTCTGCTCTCAGCTGCACGTGCTGCTGCACGCTGGGTCCTGAAGGCCCCTCCCGGGTGACACGTGCCTTCCATCTTCCTGTTGCAAATCATCAGGATTTTCTGCTCTGTACTGGGTCTTGCCCTTTTCTGCCTTTGCTCTGTTTGAACCATCACACACCCAGAGGCAAAAACGAGGAGCGCATATTACAACTGCATGTTTACTTGGATTTGGGTGGAATGAAATCTGTGAACAGCACCCCATGAATACACGTTTGAACCAAAGAAAGACACTGTCACAATTCAGAACAGAGAAAGCAAGAGGCAGGAGAGAAACATAACAAAGGGGAAAAAAGCAGAGATAAGTGGCATCGTCTACTAATAAGCCATGATAGGAATTGCTAAATTTCAAAAAGAAGATATCATAGGCTCCCCTGGCTGGTGGTGGCATACTTAAACTTACAGCAAATAAAAGAATTCATTTTCTTTCCAACTCATATAATTTTAAAATAAAATGGTTTGGGGGGATCTGCTTCACTTTAGAATATTCTATTCTCATAAGATTCCGTATTTAAACTGCAGACAGTGTGTGATGGAAGACTCACATGATGATAACATTCGCCTGCTGTTTCTCCTGACAAGACTGACTGGAAGGATAAGTATGAGGCTCTGCACTGGGCACCAAAGGTATACATTTGTAATCCCCAAGCAACTTTGACTTTCTTGTTGGTCCCTTCATAGGTACTTAATTTTGATCCCAATTGAACTGAGAGAACACCTGGGTATTAAGAAATTCCCAGGCCCTGGCATCTGAAGCCAGCAAGCTAGGGACTGTCTTCAGGGTTCTCATCCTGTACAACTGCAATCTCCAAATATATTCAACAGATTCTCTTGCATCATATTGTACATTTCACCTGAACTATATACTTGCCAATCTCCCTTCTCTAGATTCTAAGCAACTTGAGGCCAAAAAACTGCTGAGTCTATATTTGAATCTATTTCAGGACTTTCCAGAAGCTCCATAAATATTTATTTATTTTGAGACAGAGTCTCGCTTTTTTGCACGGGCTAGAGTGAGTGCCGTGGCGTCAGCCTAGCTCACAGCAACCTCAAACTCCTGAGCTTAAGTAATCCTACTGCCTCAGCCTCCGGAGTAGCTGGGACTACAGGCATGCACCACCATGCCTGGCTAGGTTTTTGTATATATATATATTTTAGTTGGCCAGATAATTCCTTTCTATTTTTAGTAGAGACGGGGTCTCACTCTTGCTCAGGCTGGTCTTGAACTCCTGACCTCGAGCGATCCACCCGCCTCGGCCTCCCAGAGTGCTAGGATTACAGGCGTGAGCCACCGCGCCCGGCCCAGAAGCTCAATAAATATTATTAAACTGAATTCAGTACTTACAATGCTGAAAAACTTTTCTTTTGATGTGCATATTTTGATTTCCTTTGTCTTAACTTCAAATTTATAAATCATGTCATTATTATGAAAGATGAATGAGAGTTTATCTGTCTTGAAGAGAAACATATGTAAATGAGGATGTGAATGACTATTTTTAATTTCATGAAGATAATGTACATTGAAACCAACAATTTGCATTGTAAATATTATCATTAGAGCAGACACAATCCCTGTAAATCTTTGGAAAAAAGCTAGAGAAATCTTTTCAGAGAAAGCTTTTATTTTTCTAAGCAGCCTATGCAGAGATTTAATCTGATTATTTAGGTCAGTTGTTAAAGACAAGATTTTATAATGCCTTAGCAAACCCGTTCATCTTGCTAGTCCTTTACCTAAAGAATAGGAAAATAAAAATGTATTTCACTTCATAAATATTTACTTAGGTTATTTTCCTTTTTCCTGCAAATCTTGTTTTTATTTTTTATTTTTTCTAAGGACCAAATCTCCAGCCTATTAGAAATGATGCAAGGTCATCCTAATATTTTATGTAAAACTGGTTTTAAAATGACCACTAGATGGCAGTGAATTGGCATAAAAATGTAGGTCCGGCAAGAAGCCCACTAATAGTTCAAAGGGGCAAGGAGACAATCTCTTCACAGAGCTTAACACCTACTTTCCCCTCAGCATCTAGGAAGCCCTGTAGGATACTAGGTGCCATCTCTTGCCATCGAGGTGGTGGCTTGATGAGGCCAGTGAACAGGAACATGATGAGCAAGGAGTGGCAGGAAGCCCCCAGAAAAAGAGTGAAATGAACTTGAGCTTAGGAATCTGGCAGACCTGAGTGAGTGAGTCTTTGCTCTACCACTAGCTAGTTATGGGAACTTGGATGAATTGCTTAACTTTGCAGGGCCTCAGTTTCCCTGTCATTAATGTAGCTAGAGTAATACCTCATTCCTGGGGTGCTATGAGGATCAAATGAGATGCTATCTCTAGAGCATCTTGTACATGGAAGGTGCTTAATAAAGGACTGCTACTGCAGAGTTTTCCAATTTATTCAGAATTTTTCAAATTTTCAAGTGATAAAGCATAAATTTGTGCTCAGTGAGGATGGGGTACCACTCTGTAATCAAACACATTTATATTTCTGTAGCAAAACCTGTTCATACCCAGTGGAATAGATAATATATCCAAGTATCAGTTCAGATCAGGCTTTTTTCGGGAGGGGGGTATATGAGTCATAAAAACGACTGTTCTTTATTGATTATCAGATACTTTGTACGTATTATTTCTAATCCCTTCAACAATCCTCTGTATTAGGTATTATTACCAACCTATTTGTTTTCCCTTTTAAAAAATTAGTTCATTACCTGTGGTGAAGTCTGGGCCGTTAGTGTGCCCATCACCTGAACAGTGTACATTGTCAGGTCAGGGTTTTGTCACCAAATGAGTTAGAAAAATTCTTGGTTTTCAGAGCCTTGGAGATTTTGGAATTGTAGACACGGATTGTGGGTCTGAACTCTGCATTTATGAACCATTTCTGTATGTCCTGTGTGTGCACTGCAGAGCCCATGCGTGTGAACGCCCACGTGGGGTTGGGGAGGACGTGAAGCTGCTCCTTTGCATTTCCCCGTAGTCCTCGTCGTCCTGGGGAAACTATTACGCTGACGACTCTCTCTGTAAGATTGTGTTTTCAGAACTTTGACCTAACAAGATGACTGCATGAAAATTTTCAGGGGAGAAATAGGTAATTTTCTGTATCCAGACATGAGCACTCTTGATGAAGAGAAAGGCTTATATTAGAGCAGGCATGAAGAGCTCAAAATGAAAATGATCGTATTTACCCAGTAAAATCATACTGAAAATTTTTCTTCCCGGCAAATTTTATCTTAAAAGCATTGATAGAGGCACAATGGCCTGTTCCAGGAAAGACATCACCAAAAAGATGTTGAAATCTTTTTTTTTTTTTTTTTGAGAGACTGTCTGTTCTAAGCATGTCACATTCAAATTTCTCCTCAATGTGTTTTTCGCAAAATATTTTCAATCATTTCATTTGTGATCGTGCAGCCTCTCCTCCTGGATTGCCAACCCTCAGGGACAGAAACCAGCCTTCTTCCTGTTTTTCTTTCTTTGTAATCTCCATGAAGCTTATAATTTGTACGGTACCATGTTTGAAGAAGATGCTAGATACATGCTGGCTCTCTTAGCTCTAAATAAGAAAGATTCTTCCATAGGAGTTCACAGAAGATATTCTCTGGGAATAAATTAGACACATTTGGGAGCTACATAAACCCATGCAGAAAACAAATATATCATATATGACCCAGGAAATGAAATTTATCTTAATGGTTTGAAAAAGCTGGTGGTAGAGCTTATACAATGAGCAAATCTGTCTAAATATAATCTGGAGGAGGATTTCTCCTGAATTTTGTGCACATAAGATCTAAAATAAAAACCCACCCTGAATAGTAGTAGCATAAATTAAGAGAGACTTTGGCTACATTTTATCCAAATTGGTAGCATGAAGGGACCATGCTCACAGTGCTATGTAAAAACCTGCCTATGATGTTTCTGAATTAGAAAAAAAAAACAACAGGATTATGTTGGCACAGTGACTGGCAAGAGCAGATAATCAGTCAATGAAGGTCAATCAATCAGTCAATTGAATGCAACAACAAACTGGTCCCTTGTTGAAAAATCGCTGATGGTCTGCAAGAGCCCACGGAACACAGCCCAATTCCCTAGAAGGCCCTTTACAATCTCTTTTCAACATAACGTTTTTTAGTCTCATCTCCCTGTTTGTAAGCCACTTTGGGATACTTGTTCACTATCCTCAAATTTTCTTGAATTCTGTCTCTGAGTCTTTCCTTTGCCTTGAATGTCCTTTCTCCCCACTTCATTCCTCTCTGCACTTCTCTGCTAGTAATGGTCTGCTCATTCTTCAAGGCCGGACACAAATAAGCACCACCCAAGGAGACTTTCTGCACTATCGTAACACCTTCTACATAAACCCATCGTAACCTTTCGTATTTCTCATCTGATTTGTGAACCCTGGTGGGTTTGAGGGAAGGAGTATTTCTTACTTTATTTGTATCTTAATACTGAGCACAGAACTTGGAGATTCATGGGCATTTAATAAGTGTTTGCTATTGTTGATGAAATATGAGTCAAGCACGGGCCAACTCACTAGCATGAAAGCTTGGTGAATGCTTAAAGAGAAGTAACAAAACTCTCCCTTTATTACTCTGTTCTTCCAGTCCTGGAGTCCTAATTCACAGATGAGGAAAGTTGGACCAGCTCAGGGTTGCACAGCTAATAAAGTAATAGAGTCTTGGCCTTCTATCAAGAATCCAAGTGCCAATCCACCATCCTTTCCACAGCTCTGTCTCCTACAAATGAAAAGGCCTAAAGACCACATCACTCTGACATGTCATCATCCCCACGTGGTACCACTTAATGGTTTCCAAGTGACTCTGTGGATAAATGTAAATTGTGGTATGTTCTTTTCTCCTTTCTCGTAACTAGGTAAGTTAATATCCCAGGGGGAATTATTTAGGCATATGGAAGAACTATTAAAGGAAGTTTAGTTTGCTAAATCTCAGTGGGGATGAGGAGGACTGTTTTAGACGTTTTGCTTTATAAGCTTTATGCAATTCTAATGGCCACTTCTCAAGAGATTGTCTGGCTGACCGAGGACGGGTGAATCAATGACTTCCTTGTATCTGCAGAAATGCAATAGCTTCTCTTGACTCAGAACACATTTATGTCAGGGGTTCATATTTAAGTTCTTTTGTGTTTTCTCCATTGATTTCAAGGGAAACTGATTTAAATGTATCTGTTTAAAAAATATTTGGCTATGCAAATATAACACAAGATGTCGCATTTTTTATCCATTTGACTCACTAGGGTTAATTTTCCAGCATGACCTTGGCTATAGTGAAGACTATATATCATGATAAGGCATGTCTAACTTGGTAAAAATCTAACTTCATGGTTTGCCACAATTCTTGGCATATTCAATTCTCCAGTTACTTTGCAAGGATTTTTCTAAATGACTTTTTCAAAAAGTCAGCCAACAGGCACACAGTTAACATAAACAAAAGTTTCATTGTCTTTCATAGATGCATAAATTTTGTTCACCATATGGTTTATCATTTCAAAACTCCTCTCCTGAAAATCTGTAATATTATTCTATGGCTAGTCAAGGGTCTTTTATCTTTTAGTTAACTATTATTGGCAGTTTATTTTTGAAACTCTTTATTTACAATATTTTGTTTTGATGCACTTAATTTTCTTTTACCATAGAAAATTCCAAGTATGTTCAAAAGTGAAGATAATAAAGCAATGTACTCATCTCCTAGCTTCAATAATTGTCAACTCATGGTCAATCTTGTTTCCTCTGTACTCCCACCCACTATCTGCCCCCTCTCTGAATTAGTTTGAACCAAATTGCAGATATCATATCATCTGTGAATATTAGAGAAATATTTATGTATCATATGTGTTTATGCATCTTTGAAAAAAACAGGACTTCCCTTTTTTTAACATAACCACAATATCAATAACTAACCCCCAAAGAGTAGTTCCACAATATTGTCAAATGTCCAGTCTTTATTCACATTTCCCTAATCTTACATGTAGGTTTTTTATAGTTTGATTGTTTGAATCAGGATCCAACAATGTTCATACCTAGCAACTGAGGAATGAGTCATTGAAGTCTCTTCTTACTTACAGGCTTTCATACTCCTCCCCCCTCCACCCCTTCTCTCATACACTGGGTTGTTTGTCCTGCACAGTCTCCCACATTGTGCATTTGCTAATTCTGTCCCCGTGCTGTCATTTAACAGGTCTGTTTCTCCAGCTCCTGTACTTCCTGTAAAATGGTAGTTATATCTAGAAGCTTGATTAGATTCCAGTTCTTTTTCCCTTCCTCAAGAACTCTTCATAGATAGTACTGTTTACTTCCATCTGGAGATAGATAATGTCTGCTTGACTTTCTGCGTGATGTTAGCTGCATTGATGATTATTGTTTGGATTCATTAATTTATTGAGGTTTGCAAAATGATCATATTCTATCATTCCATCCAGTTAAGAACTGGAACAGTTCTATAAGGAGAAATTTCTCTCAACAACTATTAATATTTGATTCCTTGAGGTAAAGCTGATATTGAAAGGACAAGATAAATTCTTGATTCATTCTCTTTAATTACAGATTTTCAAAATGAGTTGGTTTCCTAATGTCATTAAACAGAACCAAACACTAAACATAGTTGATATGTTTTAATCCAATGCATTATTATTATTGAGCTCAAATTGCCCTATATTTAGACCATAGGAGCTTATTTAATTTAACCTTGAGTCCTTTTAATATGATCCTGGAAATATGTCGTAGGTTGTTTGATACCTGGTTTGAAAAGATGTCCCAAGACCTAACTCCTTTTAGTGAGATGTGATACTTGGAGAACAGAGTCTGGGTTCTGTGAGTGTTCATTGCTCTTGGATTGGCCATTGTTTCTAAGCCTTTCAGTAAGCAGAACTGGGAAATAAGTATTTTTTAAAAGACAAAATACATGAGAGGTTCATACAGATACTTCCACTTTAAATTCAGTAATTAATGAACCCTATATCTTTATTGCTTGTTTGCCACACCAAAAATCTCAGTATTCAAAGATATAAATATAATTATTCATTTACTTTGTCTCACATTACACATACAACAATCTCAGAATAACAACATCAACATTCCCACCAACAACAGGATTACTAGAAAAAGTTTTAAAATTATGTTATTATTATTAACTATTCTTCTTTTACTTAAGGTATAGCCTACCTTAGTAGAGTTATTAGAGTACTTAGCGTTATTCAAAGTAAAGTCACTAAGTATAGTTCTCTGTGTGGTGATGCCATAAACCAGATTCTTAGTTAAGTTCATTGTTTAATGTTATAATATATATGAGTTTTAGGATTTACTTTTTTGCTTTGATTGAGCTAAATCTTGTGTAATAATATATATAATATCCACATAATTCCAAGGCATATTTAAAAAATTTAGCATCTATCTCTGTCCCCTCCACCCAGTTTCATCCCTCCTCCTATAGGTAATCATTTCAACTATTTTTAGTTGTATTTGCTTTTGTTTATTCTCTCATTATTTTTTAAATATGAGCAAACACTATTTATACAGTTTTTTGGTGTCAAACATAAATGTAGGTACTTCACGTTTTATTTGCTCTCTCTCTTCTATGTATCTTTCAATATTTAGAAAGGTATATATTTTTATTTTTATTGTTTTTTTATAGAACAGCTCTCTATTTATTTAGGTCTTGTTGATATTATTATTCCTTGCTAACAGAAATCTAATATGTTCAAGGTATTGGGTGGGCATGTTCTTCAGGGAAGATTAGGACCCCTGCTCAGCCCTAGGAGGTGGATTTTAATTTAAGCCAATGTTTTAA
This sequence comes from Varecia variegata, assembly GCA_028533085.1. Classification (NCBI taxonomy): domain Eukaryota; kingdom Metazoa; phylum Chordata; class Mammalia; order Primates; family Lemuridae; genus Varecia; species Varecia variegata. The sequence continues at coordinate 43,612,971 of CM052443.1, forward strand.
ATTTAATTCTCCTTGTCAATGATGATTTTAAAAATAGGCATGCAATCCATTCTGGCCATGGGGTCTGAGGAAGTGTGCATTTTTAAAAAATGTTTTTCTCTTACCTTTAGTTTTTATTTTCACTGCCAGTAAATTCTCAACAAAACAATTTTCCCTTGATTCTCATGGCAGTTGTATAGTAGTTACTAATTATTGCAGGATTAGTGCACACTTTTCTGAAATAATGTATCCATCCTTTTAAGACTATCCAGATGGCCACCTGCAAGCAGGGTACCTTTTCCTTCTAACAAGACAAGTGTTTATTAACAGCAGAAACGAAACCAATAGAAACAGAAAAGCCACCTGGCCCTGGGATCTCCACATTACTGAGGATTAAGGAAGAGCTAGCAGACTTCAAGGAAGAGCTACTGGACTTAAAGAAAAAATACTAAATTGTTTTCTCCATCATTCTAGTCTTTGGCTTATTTTTTTTCCTCATTGACTGAAAAAGATGCTACATACAGGATTATGTGAAGTACTATTTTCTTAGCCCCCAACTTATTTTCATAACTTTCACTTTGATAATTCACAAGCCACAGTTATTTTTTAGTTGGTAAAGTTGGTTACACATACGCCACTTCATGAAGTTTTCAGCAGACCAAAGCTATATTGTCCTAAGGACCCCAGCAACTATTTGAGAATAGCAGTGATAGGAATTCCATCAATCTGGCATCCGTCTGGTGCATCATATACTACTTTTTTCATTTTTAAACAATTTCTTCCATACTCACATTTTTGGCAAGTGTTGGAAACACTATGTAACATCTGCAGAGTATTGTCGGGTCTCCTAAAGCTTTCAACAGCAGTTGTCGTATTTTAGCCTCACAACACCTGAACCTTATGAGGTAGCTGACGCAAATAAAGGAGGCTTTGTTGTCCCATGTGACAAGTATGGTTATGGAGTCCCAAAAAGGGTCCAGCAGTGGCAGGGGCTCTCTAATTCTCTACTCATAGCTTCATTTTTCCAGTGTTCAGGCACTTATGGGGCGGGGTGAGTGGGGTTAAGTCTGAGAGTTGGAAAGGTCTTGCAACTTCATACCTAGCAAATTCAATTTGCTTTCTATTCACTCTTCAGCACAGATGAGGCCCTTCATATTTAAAAGGTCTGGCAGTCTGCATTGTGACAGAAGGCTCTCATCCAAGCAGGATACTGCTCTGAGAATAGTAGCTGTCAAAGGAGCTATGCTACCTCTAGGAGCTGTTTTGGAAATCTGGGTGGGGTCATGTTTAGTTGTTACAACTGGGGGCTCAACTGGCATTTGTGGGCCAGAGGGTAGGCATTTGGCAGTGCATGGGAGAGTAACATGTGCTTATGAAGTAACCTATGTACTCATAGCTCTTGAATATAGTCCTGGACATTCCCCTGTAGATGAAAAATCTATATTTAATTATCTGAACCTGGAACTTCACTTCATTTTATGGATAATCACAAGGTATTTTTTGTATCGTTTTAACGCACACTAAAATTTTCAGGATTCAACTACCGTGAGAATCAAGAGAAAAATTGTTTTGTTCAGAATTTACCAGGAGTTATTTACCACTTCAGAAAATGAAATCATCAATATCACTCACGTGTGTGTGTTAAGTTCATGAGTCATCATTGCAACACTTGGATTCAATCTTTTTTTTGCAGTTGTTGTTTGGAGTCATTTTACCTATAGGTAAACAATCAATCTATTTCACTCTACTTTCTGGTGTGAGTATGCTAAGCTTTTACATCTAGACACATGTAATTTTTTAGTATAAATTAATTTTTTATTCCTCATTTATACAACTGTCAGAGCAGTATATTTATTGTTTCAAACTTATGAACTATAGATCTTACTTCAGATTAGTAAAGAGGCATTATAAAATAGTTGTAATTAAAAGGGAGAATTAGACCTTCTAGTGCTGAGACCATCATACAGCAATTTTATCCAAATACTATATTTCATCAAATCCAACATTGGATCAATTGTAAGATGTACCATTAGGAAAGATTTTAAAATGATACCAATTAAACTATGACTTGTTTTCAATTGCAAGATATATTTTGATTTTGGAGATGTTAAAAAACATTAAAAGATGTGGGGCTTAGAATTGATGAAATATTGGAATAATATTAATTACAATAATACCAGCTACTGTTTATTAAGCACCTACTACGTTCTGTGAGCTTTACATGTATTATTTAATTCTCACAATAACAATGCAAAGTTAACATGTGAAGAAACTGAGGGATAAACGATTTGCCCAAGGTCATGGATCAAGTTGTGGTAGAACTGGGGTTTGAATCTACATCTAACTTTATGTGCCACACTCATTTCTTTAGGTCATTCTGCAGCTGTCCTTGCAGGCTGCTCTCCCTGCAGGCCTGCGTGTGCGCGCGCTCATTCATCCCAGCTTCAAAGAGAGATCGCCAGCGCCCTAGCAGAGATAGAGGGGTAGTTGTTCAGGAACATAAATTAAAACTTGAGGAGAGAAGAGACCAATGGTCTAGCTGTCAGAGTGCCATGGCCTCCAAATCCTGCCCGCTTGACCCTTTGCTGACATTAAACATCCCCCATTCTGGAGCGCTGCTCCTGTCCGGGCATCACGGGGGCGTGTCCGGCCTGCGGGGCAGAGATAAGTCTAAACCCAGCCTTTGATTCTGGCTAAGGCTGCCATCGGTTGATGAGGGTGATAATATTTTCAGCTGGTGTGTCTTAGGAACTGTGAGGCTCTAGCTTTGAGTTATTAGATCAGTTTGGCTTAAGTGTCCAGGTAAATGCATATGTTAATAAATGACTCAGGGAACCTTCTAACTGAAAGGTAAGCCACTAACCCCGTGGCTCTCAGAGCAGGAGCTGAACCAGGAGCTGCCGTGTGTGCAGAAAGGAGAGTGCTTTCTCTCTTCTGTTCTCCCTTAGGAAGACTTTTCATCTGAGTGCGCTCTGGGATGCTGTCCAAAATCCATGTTTCTAATGAATTATGCTGCCAGATTGAGGAAGAGCCAGGCTCCTCTTTGGAACTGGGCGAACTGGGCTAATCAGAAACAGGCCCATGTCATCTGCCAGCCAGTTCTCGCCGGGGCCAAGAGGGGAGCCCGGACCTGCGGCTCCCGCAGCCCACGCAGCGGCGCCCAGGTGCCCAGGTCGTGGCTGGCTTTGCCACGGCAGGAAAGGCCTCCACGTCCGCCCGGCTGCAAAGAGATTCCGCAGGCTTACACATTGCTGTCTCTGTCGTGTGTCGCTGGATTTAGAGGCACGGATGGTTTTTAAAGGTTCATCTGTTTCATCATTAGTACAGAATGACTTCCTGCTGACAGATTCTGATTCTGATGAGATTCCTTTGCTGATGCAGTTATCTCTGCCACCGACGTTCAAGGACAGCACGGATCCACTTCAGAGCGTGCCCTTCGTGACCCAGTGGCTAGCAGGGTGTTCTTTTATGAGTGCAGAGAGAGAATCCACTGAACACATTTGCCTCCATCCTGTGAACCTCTCTGTGAGTTCCAGAATACCTGGGTCTGAATAGAGAAGCTTCAGAATACCTCCTCCGACTAGAAAACTCTTTAACGGCGGGAGGAAAAACGTTCTCAGTCCTACTTCACAGATTCCCAGAATCCATAAAGTCTGAGGACTCCTCTCATTTTACTTTCAACATAAAGCAACAAAGGCTGACAGTGCTACGGGTCAGCAGGTGGCACTGTGAGGGGGTGAGGGGCGGGATCCCTGGTGAAACTCCAGCACAGAGCAGCCTGCCTTCTTTTTTTTTTTTTTGAGACAGAGTCTCACTCTGCTGCCCAGGCTAGAGTGAGTGCCGTGGCGTCAGCCTAGCTCACAGCAACCTCAAACTCCTGGGCTTAAAGGGATCCTCCTGCCTCAGCCTCCCTAGTAGCTGGGACTACAGGCATGCGCCACCATGCCTAGCTAATTTTTTCTATATGTTTTTAGTTGTCCGGCTAATTTCTTTCTATTTTTTTAGTAGAGACGAGGTCTCGCTCTTGCTCAGGCTGGTCTCGAACTCCTGAGCTCAAGCAATCGTCCCGCCTCGGCCTCCCAGAGTGCTAGGATTACAGGCGTGAGCCACCTCGTCCGGCCCAGGTCTGCTTTCTGTGGTTCATACTCCTAGACTGTGCTACATAAATTCTCAGATTATTTAAAGATGAATGCAAAGTTCAGATGAGCTGGTTTATGTGAATAGTTCATTCTAGACCACTTCTTGTTTTTCAGTATGTCATCCTATTTTTTCCCCCTCAAGCATATCTACTTCAGGAAGTGTGGAAAGAAAAGAGGCTGGTGGGAAAATGTGTCAAGTGATAATGACATGTCCTTATGGAAAAAATTCTGTGGTAAGCAGAATTTGGGTTTTACTGTTAAGCTGACATGAGATTACCTTTCCTAACATGATTTAAGCATCTTGTTTTTCTAAATGCTTTGTCACTTGTGTTAAAACAGAAGAAAATATGACATCTAACCTTTTTTTCCTGAGAAAATAATCACTGTCCACCACGCTTTGCCAACAACAATCCTTTTGTTCCCCTGCATTTATTGTAGGAGCTACAGTATCTGCAATTCGGGAAAACTACTAACCTAGCCAGGGTGTGTGTGTGACTTTGCCTTTTATACTTGAGCTCTCTGTGTGTGAATATATGTGGGTGTGTGTCTGTGTGTGTGTGTGTGTGTGTGTGTGTGTGTGTTATAATAATTTAAGGCGAGGACACTATCAGAGATGTAAGAAATCATTGCAACTGTTTTTAGGAAATGAATTCTTCATTTTTACTCCCCAGACACTTTATAATTTCTTGTTTTTCATTTTGCGTTAAGGAATCAACAAGCTAATATATAAAATTTGTTTTAGATTTGTTCATTAGGAAGATTAGATCTTTTAGTACTTGCTATTAAACAGCTTTAATCATTTGCTTATAACTCTCTGGAGAGTAGGTTTGCTAACTTATATTGTGATTTTCAGAAGGCCGTTTTTCATTTGTCTGTTCAAAACGAACAGAAAGAAAAAGGGAGGGGAAGATGAGAGACATATAAAGTTCTGAAATAAGAGACTAAGGCATACAGAAAAACTGCCAAAACCATCATTGCTGATGATTCTTTGTGGAGCAGTTTTCAAATGGAACATTTCCTTGCTATCACAGGGAAACAGCACACTCCAGGGTGGATTCTGATTTCTGTCGCTAAAATCTCTATCTCTTATTTCCAGAAGCACAAACACAAATGAGGTCCCATGTCCTTTTGATTGAAAACTTAACAGAAGAAAAAAATATAACATTTATGTGTAGCAATAAACATATACATGCAAACAAATACAGACAAAACTGAAGAATTCTGAATAAGATCAGTGGGTTTTATCAGTGTCCATTTCCTGGCTGTGATGTTGTACCAGTTGTACAAGATGTTATCACAGGGGGAAACTGGGTAAAAAAGTACATGGATCTCTCTGCATTATTTCTTATAATTGCCTGTAAACCTACAATTATCACAAAATAAAAAGTTTGATTTTTTATAACTCCAGAAAAATAACAAAAGAAAACCTAAATAGTACTTTAAAAATAAAAGATAGTCAACATCTGTGTTTCAAAGCTAATTTAATTAAAAGCACTTAAAAGAGAAAGTGGTTTTTTTGCTAATTCTTTTATAAATTATTGGTATGTTATCATAGTACCTAAAACATGAAAAGAAACAGCTATGGTATACTTCAAGTTGTAAGTTCAGAGTCTATTTTAGGTGCATTAATCCAATAACCTAAATTATAGTGAGAAATATGAAGGCAAGTTTTTACCTATTTTTGTGTAATTTATGTTGAAGAGACATTTTATCCTGACTGGCAACACCTAGGTAGAACTAAAACTTTTATAACTTTGATTGGAAAAAATGATGGAATTAGATAAATCCATTATCCTTTATGGCTATAATAAAGGTCTTTGCCAATACAAAGACTATGAGCGTGCGTGCTTTTCTGGGATGGGAAGGAGAAGATTGTAGGAATAACTGTTAACGCTTCAGAATGAAATGTGAGTTGAGATGAAAATATAACAGTTATGCCTTAAACTAACCATGTTGGCTCTTGCAGTGGATGAAGATATTGAAAAAAGCAAAGCGTCTATTTGTCTGTCTGTCTAACTCTTTATTGGCTTACTCGGATGATACTATTGAGAGGATACATCTTTAATTTTTATTTTGAGATAGTTGAATTATTCTCTATGTATAATATCACAGAAGATGTAGTTGAAAAACATATGAAGAGATCCCATGTACCCTTCCTCCAGTTTCCCGCAATGGTAACCCCTTCCATAACTACAGCACAATATCATTACCAGGAAATTTACATTGATGCAATCCACCAGCCTTATTCAGGGCAAAGGATGCTTTTCTAGGCAAATAAAACCATAGTTTTAAAGTTATTGAACCAACAGGTGATTACTAGCATACTTTCCAAAAAACACATCCCATCCCTTTAGAAATAACTATTTCTAAAACTTTGCTTCAAATTTTACAGGTGCAGAGGATTTTGCTTTCCTTCTGACTTTCTTTCTACCTTTTGCTTATTCTCCTCTTTTTTTTTCTTAAGTGACCACAGGCTGTTATGATAGTAAGAAACAAATTGCCTTAGATGTTTTCTGACATATGTTTTTGTTTTGTTTTGTTTTGTTTTTGTTTTTGTTTTTTTGAGACGGAGTCTCACTCTGTTGCCCGGGCTAGAGTACCGTGGCGTCAGCCTAGCTCACAGCAACCTCAAACTCCTGGGCTCAAGCAATCCTTCTGCCTCAGCCTCTCGAGTAGCTGGGACTACAGGCGCACCACCATGGTTAGATAATTTTTTCTATATATATTTTCAGCTGTCCAGATAATTTCTTTCTATTTTTAGTAGAGATGGGGTCTCGCTCTTGCTCAGGCTGGTCTTGAACTCCTAAGCTCAAGCGATCCTCCCACCTCAGCCTCCCAGAGTGCTAGGATTACAGGCATGAGCCACCGCACCCGGCCGTGACATACACTTATGCCATTATAAAACTGAGAGACAGATTATTTGTAGCAAAAATTTCAGAGATCAGACTTCATAGAAAAGGAAAAACTAAACCCCCTATGAAAGGTATTTTACTACCTAACAGCCTGTCAAAGCCCTGGAGACTTACTAAATCCCTACTACAACACAACAAAGCTATATAGACAGCCTAAACTTGAGATTGGTTTGGATGTGTATTTTGTAATGTTTGGAGAAAGTGAAGATGTTGGAAGAAAAGTGGCTTCCCTTTAAAATACTTTCCTTAAGAAAAAGACTTGGAGCAGGAGGCTGCAACTCATTTCCAACCAATTCAACTTGGACTGAAGAAGCAACCCCAGGCCATGGCAGCCCCCCATGTGACAAAATAGTCCCTCGATGAGAAAGAACACAGCACTTGAGAGCGTTGAGTAGAGGGAACATTTAGAAGAGAGAAAGCGACAGGGCTGGAGAGGTGAGAAGGGGCCAGGTTATTGGAGTGCAGTGGGGAACCTCAGAGGGTTTTATGCTGTGGATGATGACATGATCTGGACTGTGATTACAGGCAACTGAAGTGGGCAAAAGAGTACGCAGGGGGGTCATTTAGGAAGCAATTTACGGAGATGGTGACGGGCGAAGTGATGCCAGTGGAAATGGGGGAAAAAAGGACCAATTTGGAATAAATTTTGTTGGCCAAATCTACTAGATTTGGTGATTAATTGATAGAGGGAAATGCCAAAAAGTAACTGGATTTCTGATGTGAATGACCAGAATGCCATTTAATGAGATAGAAAAAAAGAAGGTAGCATTTGCTGAGAAGACAAAAGGAGGAACTAATTTTGGTGAGAAAATTAAAAGTTCAGCTTTGGACACGCTGAGTTTGAGATGGCTATCAGAGCCTGTGAGACGTCTTGATGGGAATGTCCAGGACCCCGTTGAATGAGAAATCGGAAGGGAGGTCTGGGTTGATGGTGAAAACTAGGGAGAGTGGGTCCACTGTGTTGGTGGCAGAACAAGTGAACTAGTAAGGAGCTGAACGCAAAGTGCCAGGTGAGCCACATGGAGTTCAGTGGTGGTTCGCCCAGGCCACTTCGGTGGTCTGATTGAAGAGAAGTGAGATTGGAGTGTGTCGCAGAGAGAATTCAAGGCAAGGAAATGAAGACAATGTCCCTGTGAAGGGGAAGGAGCGGAGAAATAGCAAATAGTGAAATGCATAACTGGAAGAAGATATAGATAGTTTCAAGTGAAGCTTTTTTTAAAATAAAGACATACTGGAGTAGTGGTTCTTAACCCTGACTGTACGTTAGAATCTTCTGGGGAGAATTTTAAAATGCTAATGCCCAAGCCTCTCTCAATTACGATTAAATCAGAACCTTTGCAGGTGGGGCCCAGACGTCTGTATTTTTTAATCTACACGGGTAAGTCCAGCGTACAGGTGAGTTTGAGCATCAGTGTCCTGAATACGCTTTTAGATGATCTGAGGAGTTTGTTAAAATGCAGATTTTGATTCAGAGTTCTGGACTGGGACCCAAGGTTGTGAATTTCTGATAAGCTCCCTGGTGGTGGTGGCACCTGCTGCATAAACCTGCAGTACGTTGACATGGAAATGATCCCCAAGGGAAAGAGGTTTGAGATGCCGGGGAGGGCCTAGCCTGAGAGACCGAGAAGGTTTGTGATGCCAACCCCCCGTGGGCAGAATTGGCCTGGGGTAGGAGGAGGACACTGTAACTGGACAGGAGGGGGGACATTTGTGGGTTTATATGTTGGGTGGTCAGGAAGATAAAGGATTTGTGGCCCAAGGGTTTTGACCCTAGTTTCTCTTCCCACATTTCTGCTGTTTGTGCTTTCTGCCACCTCACGCCGATCTCCTCCCTAAGGACAGCTCCTCCTCCTGCCAAGGCTGAGGTCGTAGTACCTGAGTGTGGGCGGGGACCCAGTGGGGCATGTAGCCTGTACAGGTCCTGTATTTCCAATGAGGCCCAGAGGGTCACCTCTTTCTTCCCACGGGACTGCTCATGAGGTCGGGGATTCCGGGTCTACGAGCGGCTGTCGCAGAGATCCTTGTGTCCCCTCTGCAAGGTCAGGACTGGCGCCGGCACTGCGGTGGGGCTGGGCGGGCAGCTGCGGATTACGAGGGCTTGGCCTCTCCGGTGGGGGGGTTAAAGAGGTTGGGCAGGAGATTTGTGGCTGGCTGCCAGAGGGGCACCTTAGGTCACGGAGGCTTACGGAGCCACTCAAGTCACAGTGCGTGGAAGGCAAATAGCCGTCTGCTTTACTCAGGCTCAGCCGGAGTGAACACGCGCAGCCGCGCGGCAGGGACGGAACTTGCACACACAAGGTGGGGGAGAGCCCGCGGAGGACGGAGAGTGTTCAACCCCTTCTCTTTTAGCCAAAAACTTGAGGAAAATCTTTTTTCCTATTTCTGATACTGCTTAGGGAAAATACCCAGGCAGTGGGTCTGCGTCCAGGCTACTGGAATAGCAGTTTTCCCATTTACTGAGCACTGATGACCACGTCGGCCACTGTACGTGGCTTATCTCAATGTATCAGTACAACGACCGTATGTCACAGGTACTATTATTATTGCCATTTCACAGATGAGTAAACCGCCGCTTATGGAGATTAAAGAACTTGCCTCAAGTCACATTCTTGAAGCAGTAGAACCAGTATCTAAACTCAGGCAGTTGGACTTAGACCTCCTGCTCTTAGCTACTACAGTATACTGCCCTCTCTTTATGTCAACTAATGAGGCGGGTACTGCGAGATGGCAATTTTTCATGCATTTCTGCATGTACACATTTTTCCAGCAAAGGCACTGTGTTTGTTCCAGAGTCTATTTTCAAGGATACTTTTATAGCAAACAACCTTGGAAGACAGATAGCCACACCCTCTGGAGTGACAGGCAGGCATGCGTGGTGCCTGGTAGAAAAGACCTGAGTTCCCTGCATTCAGCTTTCCTCTGCTATGTCACAACCTGCTGTGTCTGCTGTTGTCATGTGCCCCTCTTCGCATTGTCCTGTGAGAACTGAGACTGGGGAACCAACAGAAATGCTTATGCTGCAGCCACTGTGAGAAATAAACTGTCCCTGTGTCTGTCTCCCAGGAGTCTCGTGTCTTCTCTCAGCATCCGTGGAATGTGGCTCACTCAGTTTGCACTCGTTCTGTTTCATAACAGTAGAAGGGCCAGATTAGAAAAGGGGCTAAAATCATGGATGGACTCTGGAGACAATGTCACAGCTTCTAGAGGGAAGGCAGAGAAAGGTTCGATGTAGGTCGGTGAACCCCATGGGCTCATTGCCCAAACCACTTGTCTCCCGCTTGTCTTTTGAATCTTATAGTGCACACTGGGGTGCTCCAGCCAGATGTCACCTTCAGAGCCGAAACACTCATCCCAGATGCTGGAAGGATTGGCAGCTAAAGGCCCTCATCTGAGTCCCTCTCAGTGAATTATCTCGGGCTGCCTTGCCCAAGCTTGAGCCTCCTTCCAGATCTATGGGGTGGGGCTGGGGGAAGGTGGGAGGAGGCGGGTCACACTCGGCTGCCCTTGCTTCACCGGAGGACAGCTCTGATCTTAGCTCCAGAGCGTCCTGTGGGAGAGACTCCATTTTCTGCCTTTTGTTTTTGCAAAAGCATCACAGTTCAGCTCCTTCCTCTGCTCAACTCTACCTCCTCCACTCACACGTTGCTCCTGGGGGCCTCCTCAATAGATTTCCAGCACACAGTCTCAGTCCACAGAGCTCACAGAGTATTTCCTGGGGAACTGACCAAAGACAGATCTGAAGCCAAAAGTCACACAGAAAATGTGCTTCCGAAGATTTTGTGTGCTTCAAGCCACAATTTTGTATCTTCAGGTTTAAACAAGCCATTTAAAATATCACCTAGAAACATAACAATATAGTTAATCCAAATTTTGATAGTTTTGTTAAAGAAATTATGTTTTTAAACATTAAGGTTTTGATAATTTTGTAGCATGTTCATGAATTGCTTTTTCTCACACATAATACTAATAAGTAAAAAGTAATAGAAAAATAATTAGCTTATCATAAAATGCCCTGATGGAGATTTTAGTGTAATTGAATTTCTGTTTTCCCTTGAGATACATACAAATGCTGTGAACATTTCATAGATTATGTAAGTTGAACAGTGGGAAGCAAGTCACACCATTTAACGTGTCCAGGAAAAATATATTAACCTCCTTCCTACGGAGGGAGGGAGGCAAAAAAGAGCATGAGCCGTGTTGGGATGGAAACTGTGGGACTTTGCACGACCTCTGAAGAATATATTGATATATGGAGGGGAAAGTGATCTGAATGCACTGGAACAACACCCTCGCTTCTGAATTGAGAAGAATAAGCCAGAGAGAGAAAGGACCGACCCAGGGCAGGTGGTTGCCACGCTGGCATGACGTCAGCAATGCTAAGGAATACGGCCCTCTGTCAGGTGAGGTCATCAGCTTTATTCTATCCACGCGAGTTTGCACAAATCCACAGCAAGGTTAAAGGGTTAGCATAGTTATTGATTGTTTCTGATTCCAAAACTGAGTGATGATATTAGACCCCCTCAGGCCTCGCCATTAACCCCATATGGTTATAAGTTTTGTACCACTTGATAAGCAAATCAGATTTTGATCATGCTGGGGGAAGTTCTATTTTCAAACTGTGCTGAAGGGGAGACTATTGCTCTATTACATAAAGGTAAAAGCAGCACTAAACTAAAATATTTTGAAGCTTTATTTTTTTAAAAAATAGTTTTAAGTGAAACATGAACATTTCTCGTGAATAAATGCATTGTATTTACAAATTTCATCCTGGCCATGCAACCAGTTAAACCAGTTACTTTTAATCGAGACTATTACGTAAGGTTCAATACTCAACTCAGTCATGTAAACAAAGAAGGCAAGCTAAGTGGTTTAGCGTCTGCAGAACATTTAGTTTGGTTAGAGTAAATCTCCCACATAACGCAACAATCTTTAATTTGAAAAAAGAAGTCTCAGAGATAACAAATACTGCTAATACAAACAAAAAGGAGTATTTGGTTTAAACCATTGGTTAGCTTATCAGAAGTTCCATATAATAAACAGAGTTGCAGTATGTTCTAAACAACTAATGTATTGCTTCATGTTCCTGGTATCTTATTATTCTAGTCTTTAGACCAAAAGTGAGATAACACATTGAGCAAGTTTCTACAGAGGAGCAGCAGCAGTTCAGTCAAGATGGCATTACAAAGATATTTTGTTCTGCAAAGGTGATGATACAAATACATTGTTAGAGACTCAAAATTCCCTGATGGAACAAAAAGCCTCAATGTTTTTGAAGTTAGAGATGTGCAGGGCTTTTTATTGTTACCTAAAGTCATCATTATTGTTCAACAATTTTTTAGCAGGGGGAACAGAGGCACAGTTTGTTTAGCCAGTTGAAATTCAAATGATAAAAATGCAGAAGGGGTTATCTTGAGATCAGTGTTCAACTCAAAGGCAGTCTAGTACAGTACTGTGTGTGTGTGTGTGTGTGTGTGTGTAAATGACCAAGGACTCTTAATGAGACCTGAGATTCCAAAGTTCTCCAAAGCAAGAAAATGTACATGAGAGCCTAATGCAATGGCCGGAATATGAAGAAGCCTCAATGCATGTCAGTCTACAGATATATATAGATGGAGATGTTGCCTGTCTGGGTGCCTAGGATGGATTTCCTACAGTCAAGCTTACATTGCAGTCATGGAAAATTCCAAGCAGAGTTCTTGGATACCTGATTGCTCTTGTGGTCAATACCCCTTCCCAACAGATACATCAGAAGCCACTCTTTCTGGAAGTTCTGGGCTATGCTCAGGGATCGCTTGAAAATTCCAAAAGCTGGGCAGAGTCTCCCCAAAGCTAAAAGATTGAAAACAATATAGGGAAACGTGGAAGAGAATGTGTGTGGGCTTCTCCCACGTAGGTGAAAGAAAACAGTCATGACAATCGTGGATCAGATTTTAAAATCAGGTCCAGCAGATTTTGATGCCTTTATGACACATTCTAATACTCAACTTTGGAAAAGAATATCTTGGGTTAAGCGGCTGAACCTAGTTCTTGTACTTGGAATGGGTCTTTCCTTCAGTGTTTACAGCTCAGAAACATAGAGATACCAAATCAGACAGTGTGCCACAGAGGAATCTGAAAAGGTGCCATTAGTCAGGCCCATTGTGAGGCAGGTCTGTGCAGGTCCCTTTGTTCTGGGGAGCGGGCGGAGGAACCACTGACACCCAGCTGTTCTTTTACTCCTGCACCAGATGCGTCCTGTCCTGGTATCAATACTTCACTCCCCCTGTGGATTAAGGGGAAAGTGACCTTCATTTCTTTTCTCATTCTATTTTGAAACCTCACAATTCTTTCTTCCTACCAGTGATAGCAAATGTGCATGAGTCACAGCCACCTGAGCTCCGGCTCTGGCATTGCCTTCAATGTCATCACCAGAGCCTGGTGAATGGGGTTAATGGCAGAGTTTAGATTTAATTGATCAAGGAAAACTACTGTTAGGCTGCTTACCTTGGGATGGCTTTGCTTTGTGTAAAGAAAATCAATTTCTGACAATCTAAATTTGATTAATTAACTGTCCCTCGTCCACATAGCAGTCATTTAGCATGACAAATTTTTCTTCACAAAATGAAGACATTTAGTGAGCTGTAAGTTTTCTGAGTGTTGTATGTAATAAAGGAAAAGCTTTGAACTGGGAGTCAGGTGAGCCGGGACTTAATTGCATTTGTGCCTCTTACTTTTAAATCCTTTCACTATGTATATCGACTTCTTCCTCTCTGTGGTTCATAGTTTCCTCATCTGCAAAACTAAAATTAGAATAAACTGGGCTCTAGACCTGTATGATTTTTGTGAACTCCAGGAAAACATCTTTTTTGATTGATCTCTAGATTTAGAAATGTCTTTTGCATTTATTGACATCCATAATCCAGGCTATGAAAGCAATAAAGAAAAGGACTTTGCTAAGACAGAAGATCTGTTTTCATTCTTCCTTTTTTATATTTGCAGTTGGTTGGGGCAGAAAGTTCTTGTGTGTTTTTGTGTGGGTATACATGTGGTAATGAATCTGAGATGAAAAGTCAATCTCTTTAAGAAAACTCTCCCTGATGATGTTTAGCGTTTGTCTATACTCTTTCACTCGAGCTCAGCTTTGAATAAACACTGTGCTCTCAGCCAAGGAATAGTAAATCCAGCTTTAGTCATGACTGTCTTAGAAGCCCACACACATTCCTCTTCATGTTTCCCTGTATTGTTTTTAATCTTTTAGGTTTGAGGAAATTCTTCCCAGTTTGTAAAAACTCCCAAGTGATCCCTGAGCATAGCCCAGAACTTCCAGAAACACTATTTCTCCAACAAGCTTCTGAAAGTACCTGTTGTAAGAGGTATTGACCACAAGAGCAATAAGGTATCAAAGAACTCTGCTTGGAATTTTCCATAGCTGCAATGCCTGACTGTAGTAAATCCATCCTCGGCACCCAGACAGACAGGCAACATCTCTATGTATGCATCTCTATGACATGCACTGAGGCTTTTTCACATTCTGGCCATTGCATTAGGCTCTCCATGTGTATTTTCTTGCTTAGTCTCATTAACAGCATGGTGAATTATCTCCATTTTCTAGAGAGCTTAGGTGACTTGCTCAAGACCATGCAAGTCTTTGCATCTGGATTCCAAATGCTGCGATCTTAACTATGTGGAATGTCATCATCTGTACTCAGAGCCCAATTCCCTGATAGGTGACTAGTTAAGAGTATTTTAACCCTTTTATAGTAGAAAAAGGATTCAAATCTGTTCCATGTTTGTTTCATGCAGTTCCCAGACAGTCACAAACACACCCAAGATGAAACTTACGCTGAAAAAAACCGAGAGTCTGAACAGTACCTGAAACGAGGAAAGAAACTAGAAGAGGTGGTTCTAGTGGCCTATCTGATCACCACTCCAAGCAACCTGTCCAGCCTTTTGCATGGAAAAACAATTTTTTTCAGAACACTTTTAAATCTACAAGTTACATGGTTGGTTTGTGACAAAGCTTTCTAAAAAGAAGTCTTTGTGATGGGAAAGCTTTAAAAGATATATGTTGAAGACCGGGAAAGGCAAACCTCCCATGTCCTGTTTAGTCTCTAGCACATTTCTTTACAAAACACGAGCTTCAGTCTGCATGTGACTAATTTGGGCAGCCAATTGTTTGTCTTAGAAAATAACTCAAAGTTGATCTGTCCTAGTTGCTTGCTCATAATTCTGCAGTAATCCTCTGTTTGTGGATCACAACTCATCAGGAAATGACGAAGAGCAAGAAATCTCGGAAATCAAGAAACCTCAATTTTCTTTCTTTTGACGTGTTACTAAGAGATGAAAAGTGAGGAAGGAAATTAGCATCTACCATTATCTCATTTACTTCCTTCAACAATCTTTAAGGATATCATTATCTTCTTTCCCCAAGAAAAGAAACTGAGACCCAGAAAAGAGGACTGTCTTGCTCTGTCACCTGTGATCTGGGAACACAGGCTGGGACTCAGTGTGCTGACTTCTGTCCAGTGCCGGCTCCCTACACCCTGAGGTCGGGCAGGACAATAGAACGTTCTTCAAAACTCATGTTTGTTGCACACCTCCAAATGTCTTTGTGAATTATTCAGTTATTTTGGCATAATAATTTCACAAATTCTATTACAAATAAAAACTTTAAAATCTCTGCTATATGGATAGATCACTACTGAGCTATCTCTTTTTTCTTAGTCCCCAAAGAAAGTGAAATTATAAGTCTTGACTACATGGCAGAGCTTTGATGTCTTATAGACTTGCTTTAAATGTAGTATCTTTTCAAATAATAAAATATGTATTTGTAAGAGTAAAAATTCACACATGCAACAGTCTGTCCACAAGAGGATTAGATTTGGAAACTATAATTTGAAAGAATTTTAAGCCTTTACAATAAATTGATTTAAATTCCAATAAGACTTATTACATATGAATTGATGGAAAGTGAATATTTATAACCCTTGTTTTATGAATTTCAGAAAGCTGATATTCATTAGTTCCTGATTCATTAGCTTTTCTGAGTCATGAGGGAAAGGTAACTTAAATTACTTAATAGATAGTTATACAAAGATGTAAAGTCAAAAGTCTTACTTCACTAAGCCTCATCTGCAGTTGCAGGAAGGCTGGGCGACCTTGTCTAAACATTGACCTTGTCTAAACATGACGGATGTAGAATATTTCTTGCCATAGATGCTTCGAGTGAACCACGTTCGTTGTCCTAGCATTTGCCACACAGAAATAGTCCTCACTCCGCTTCTAATGGATGCGCTACAAATGCTGTGGAGAATGAGTCATGCCCAAGACACGAGGCCACAGGAAAGGTTTCAACGACACAGTCCTCTGAAGCAGAGAAAGCTTTTCCTTTCCCAAGGGAGCTGCCTATAAAGTTTTCCTTAGTTTTCTTTCCTCCAAGGAGGCCTTCTAAAGAACCCCACGGAAGTTAAGGGCGGCTTCTCTAGGAAACTACTACAAGATAGAGCCAACAAACAAAATCCTTGAGATATAAAATATTAATTGATAGGAATTAGTGTAATAAGAAGCAATTTGATATTTATTTTATTACAGAAGCTAAACTTAGGGAAAAAAGTAACACTGAGTTCTAGACCTTTATTTTTCTTCCTTGGAAAATGCCTTGAAATCTTTCCTAACAGCACAATCTAACTATACAGGTTATGGGTGAAATATATTTTCAAGGCAAGTTGCAGCTTAGTTGGTCAAATTTTTTCGGTAGTAAAAAAGATAAGATGATTTGAATGAGTTCCGGATGGGCCAACACTAAACAGTTATTCCTTGATCATCAAACCGATGTGACTGCAAGCAAGTCAGTGTGTGTCCCCAACAGAAGTCCACCCTTGCCTAAGAAAGGGACAACTTTTCCTCCTCTGGAATCAAAATGTTCCTACAGAATTAAATCATTGATTAAAAGTTGTGGAGGCTCACAGTGTCCAAATGTCAGTCAAAATTCTTTTGGCTGCAAATCTGGCTTAAATGATAAGAAAATGTATTCATACAACTGAAAGTCCAAGATGAGATGTCTTCAAGGTATGGCTTCATCCAGGGGCCACCTGTCCATTTTCTGTGTGTTGTTTAGCTGGTGTTGCCCTAGACTGGCTTCACTCAAGGGTGCAGAAATGGGTATGGCTGTCAAAGGGCTCATATCCATTTATACTGCAACAACTAGAGGCTTCTCGAACATCTAGTCCTAATTAGGTCATAGAAAATGGCAAGGCTGGGTACGGATCAGCTTTAGCCTGAAGTCCTTGAACCAATCTTTGACTAAACGATATAGTCCTGGGTTGACCTTTATTGAGTTAAAATAATCAGGGCCCCACCCCTCAAGTGGAGGACAGGGACAACCTCCCCTCAACCCACATCCCACACAGTGGGTGAGGGGTGGAAGGGGTGTTGAAGAGACTATCACAATGCCCACCTCCATTCATGAAATCTTAGTCAGAGGGCTACATTTCACAATAAACTCCTAAGCACACGGTATACACTTTCTGATGTGAAAGGTTTTTCAGAGAAACTTATTCCGGGAAAAAGAAAGGGATCAGGAACTTTTAAGTTTTCAGCATAACTAAGAAGACACACTCTCTGCCTCTCCTGTAGTAGTCTTTTATTCTTGAAAGCTGACAGCTGACTCTCCTGTCCTGTGGGCCTTCCTCTGTGCCTCTGCAAATCCCCTGGGCCCCCTGTCACCCCCACTGCAGACACTGCTGAAGTGACCAGCTCCACGTAAGCACTCACTGGCTTTGAGCAGGTGGACCCTGCCAGTCCCCTGCTGCAGGCCTTGGGGTTCTCTGTGCATGCCTGAGAGAGCCCGCTGGTAGTGCAGGGGAGCTGACACCCACAGGGCCACACTTACCAGTATGGGATGGGACCAAGGGTCATCACTTTTCCCTTTGTCCTCTGTGTGGACAGGTCTGTAGCACGTCTCCGGAGGCTCCTCAGAAGGTCCAAGGGTTAAGTCCCAAAGGCGTCTTGTATCAACTTTCCCTCCTTCCCTCTTCCCCTCCCTACCCCCTTCACTCTGTCCCAAACAGATGCTGCCTCCAGGCCCGGGGTCTGGCTGTGCTGTCAGGGATGCCCTAGCAAAGGAGCACTACTTCCTAGGTGACAATATGTCCACAGCAAACTTGCAAACACATACATGAGTCCCCAAACTTCCACAGACTGTAGCCAATTGAAGTCTTGGATGCCGAGCAAAAACCAGATTCCCCATTCATTGCAGTGTCCTATGTAACACCCTCTGTCCCCACATCCCTCTGTCTTTGTCCCCAGACAGTAGCTGTCTCATCATTTCCTGCCCGTGAGTTGCCCTGTGTGTGTGCGTTCTCCGGGGGGTGAAGTGGCTGAGGGAAGGTTGAAGTGGGAGTGGAGATGGAGTCACGTTAGAGGAACAATGGAAGTGGAGGAATTGGAAAGGCAAGCTCGTGCCAGGATTGAGCAGGTGAGAACAGATAGCAGCAGGAAGGCTTGCAACGACGGCACCCAGACCAAGTCCCGGTACAGACCTAACTGTGGGCCCTGCTCTGCTCCCCCAGACAGGTGGTGATACCACCTGCAGGGAGGCTGCGGGAACAGGTAGGAGAATGCGTTCTAAGTACTTCTAGAGCCAGCACCTGTAAATACTCCCTATGGTTATTTGATTGTCTTCTCACTTAGGTCCCTCTTGCTCCCCAAAGAGTTTAAAGCGTCTTCTCTATAATTTCCCAGGGACCTTACACTACAGGTTGATATGACTGCATGTGACGCTGGACAAATACCTGCAAATATCAGAACCTCAGTTGGAATTTTAGGGGCAGCAAGCTAATTTTTCTTACTTCCTTCATCCACAAAAAGTTCAAAAAAGTTCAAAAAATATAAACCACTGAGCGAATGCTTAGCTGTTGTTGAGCACACAGTGCAGCCTGGATGGCGGAGGGGAAAGAGAAGGAGGGAACGAGGGGCAGAAAGGACGCTACCTGCCCCCAGAGTTGTTCAGGTGAGATGCTGCAGAGGCAGCGGCCAGAGTCATTGTCAGTCTCGCTCAAATCTTCCTGTGATTCTCCCAAAGGTCTCAATTCCTGACTTCAAGGGTATCCTACGCACAAAAGGGTACAAAAACACTGTGCTAACCAATGCATTCTCCCTGAGAAAGAAGCACGGAGACACCACAGTGAGACACTGGGCATCCATAGGTGGATCTTTTTTTTCCCCCCCAAACATCTTTATTTCTACTCAGGGTTATTTGATCTCAAGGCTGACCAAAAGGACTTAAGATGATCTTACATTTTATTTCTTTTTTAGACTTTAACACCACATAAATATATTCTTTTTTTTTTAAATTTTTACACAAGGTTTCTCTCTGTCACCCAGGCTGGAGTGCAGTGGTTCGATCATAGCCTACTGCAGCCTCAAACTCCTGGGCTCCAGCAATTCTCCCACCTCAACCTCCTGAGTAAGTAGCCTGGGACTACAGGAGCATGCCACCATGCCTGGCTAATTTTTTAAATTTTTTTGTAGAGATGAGGGTCTTGCTATGTTGCCCAGACTGGTCTCAAACTCCTGGTGTCAAGTGTTCCTCCCACCTCAACCTCCCAAAATGCTGGGATTACAGGCATGAGCCACCAAGCCTGGCTCCTATAAACATATTTGTAATACAAATGTAAAGTTATTCATTAGCTTATCTTCCTGTCAGCTTTCATGCACTTTTTGTTCAACTAATTTTTATGTATAGTGATTTTATTTGCAACATTCATAGAAAGCAATAATGCATGTGTTTCTTATGATGTAATAAACTTTTGCTGAAGGCCTTCAGGCAGACACTACTAGCAAATTTTGAGCTGTTGCAATTCTAGGTCCAGGAAATTTTATCTGTATTGGAAAAATTGTGGGGAGAATTTCTCTTTATAATTCATTTGTGGTTATACCTTGGGGTCCTTAGAAGCTACTCATGTATTTTCAAAACCTCATCTCAGGTTTAAAATTCTCTTGAGTGAAGAAAGAAAGCATCCTAAGCATATGGAAAAGGCTTGGTGGTCATTAATGGAATCAAATCAATGCCCAAAGTCTGCTTTCTCAGACAAAAACAAAACAGTCGTGAGCCACAATGACAACAAACTTCAACACTGTTAGTTAAACCTTGATGTTTCTCACTCTTGAGTCTTAGTAAGAAATGGGAGTTAGTAAATGCATGAAAGGAAGTAATGATTCATTGTTGCTATTTCTATCATTCAAGCAGAAACAACATTAGTGTTTCATTTTCTTTTTCTCCAGTTTGGTAAATTTACTATGGGTAGGTTTGAAACAGCGAGCAGCAGTATCTCCACAGCAGGAGGTCATCCCCAGCGGGCAGGAGCAGCCTTTGCAGAGAGGGCGGTTCGCTCGGAAGCAATGTGGGTGGACAGTCTTGCTCCTGTTTCTGGCAACTTGTAAAAGGGATTACTAGTTGCTCAGTGCTGTTGACTTATACTACCTTCCTGGTCACCAACACCAGTACTGAGCTGGAACTGTCATTTAGAGTATAGCACAGGGGTATAGAAACTTGAGCTTTTAAAATCAGAAATAAATAAAGGAAAAAAAAGAAACTTGAACTCTTAAGACTGGACAGGAAGAAATTCTGGGGACAATGTATAAAGAAAACAGAAAAATGTTTTGGGATGACAAAGCAAAGTAGTATATAATACACTCTTACCATTAAATGTCAAATAGCAACAAACTATGGAACCAATGGGAAAAACAAAATGAAACCTCAACATATGCTGTGTACTAGCTTCTTAATGCTGACATATTGCAACTTTACTTGGGCCTCTCCCAGCTGCACAGCTGTTGTTCTGTCTTGTTTTTTTGATATGACTCTTAAATCTAAATCTCTCTCTCTCTCTCTCTGATTTGTGGAAAAAATCCCAAATCCACCTATAGTTCTAAGATGCCAGGGTAATGCCTCTCATCTGCTCATGTAGATCTTCTACTTACACAATCTGTTAACATCCACATAATGAAAAATATTTCTGATCTACTTCTTTTTGACACTCGGCCTTCTCTCCCTGAAACAGTCAAGGTAGTCATTCTCTTTGGGGCATCCCCTACTCCGTCTTTCCTGAATCACCCTTTGCTTGCACCACGCTCCTGTGCCCGAGCCAGCGCCTCTGCCTGAAGTCCCCAGGCAGCCTGGGTTCCACGACACGGTAGTAACATTGCAAGTCACTAATGCTCCCTAGGCCTTGGTTTCCTCATCTAAAATACAGAGATAACAGTAACAATAACAGCCATAGCCAATTCATGGGTTACCAGGATTAATGATATATAACAGCCAATATTTACTGTGTCAGGCATAGTCCTAAGTCTCCCCATAGACTGTCTAGTTCATTCCTCATAACTCTAGTATTTACCTCCAAATGGGATAAATACTACCAACCCATTTAACACATGGGAAGTTGACATTTTGAGAGGTGAGCTAACGTACCCAAACACACCCAGCCAATAAATGCTGCAGCTGGGGCGTGAACTAAGACGGTCTGCGTCTCAGGCCCACCCTCATAATAAATACATTCCTATCACGAAGCTATATTCATTACCTTTGTGGCAGAGAATGTGCCACACAGTACATGCTCAGTCAATGTTTGTTAATTTATTATTTTCTTTTATAACTTTCTCATATTCTTTAGAATTCAACCCAGGCAGCAGGAGTGCAAGGTCACCCAGATGCGATGGTCTGCTCCACGCCACTCTGCTGGGCTATCACAGCACTGTGAGCGTCCCCTGGGCAAGGTCTCCTCCCAGGGAATTGCTACCCGGCTCTCCCACTAGCCTGGAAGTCCACCGAGAATCTGAGAGCGGCTTCTCTCCCTGCTCTGCACCCTGGCTGCCTAACACATTTTAGGAATCCAGTAGAAACCTGATGAATGAAGGGAGATGTGAATGTCTGTGTAAACGCAACAAGTCTCTCCCTTTGATCTTTTCTCTGGAGAAGTAACTTTCTCCACATTTCTCTTTGAAGTGAGTCTTCTGTCCAGCTCTGCTCTGCCGTCATCTCCTAGAGATCACTGGTGATTTTACAGGTAATAGAGATCTGTGATAACATTTTTTTCTAACCAACTGCTAATATACTCCTCAACATTTAACTAGTAAAGCTTTGTGTGTTCTTTTGTTATTGTTAAAAAACCAAACTGATATTTTAATGAAATTTTTTGTAATGTTAATGAAAATAAAATAGATCTCTTTCAACGTTTTATCTAAAATACTTATGAATTTCTGAAAGTTCACAATCTTGACATATGCCTCAATATGATCAGGATATTTTTTTTTTAATTTCAGAATACTACGAGGATACAAATGCTTTGGTCATATAAATGGCCTTTGCACTGCCCCATTCAAAGCTACAACCATGCCCATCCCCCAGACAGTGTGTACCACAACCATTAGGTGTGAATTTACCCATCTCCTCCTCCCCCCTCCCACATGCCTGACACCTGATGAATATTACTTCCATATGTGCACGTAAGTTTTGATCATTTAGTACCAGTTTGATGGTGAGTACATGTGGTGTTTGTTTTTCCATTCATGTGATACTTCACTTAGAAGAATGGGCTCCCGCTTCATCCAGGATAATACAATAGTAGTTCATCATTGTTTTATGGCTGAGTAGAACTCCATGGTATACATATACCACATTTTATTAATCCACTCATGTATTGATGGGCACTTGGGTTGTTTCCACATGTTTGCAATTGTGGATTGTGCTGCTATAAACATCTGAGTACAGATGTCTTTTTTATAGAATGTCTTTTTTTCCTTTGGGTAAATGCCCAGTAATGGGATTGTTGGATCAAATGGTAATTCTACTTTTGGTTTTTTGAGGTCTCTCCGTACTACTTTCCACAGAGGTTGTACTAGTTTGCAGTCCCACCAGCAGTGTATAAGTGTTCCTATCTCTCTGCACCCATGCCAACATTTGTTGTTTTGAGACTTTTTGATAAAAGTCATTCTCACTGGAGTTAAGTGATATCTCATGGTGGTTTTGATTTGCATTTCCCTGATGATTAGAGATGAGCATTTTTTTCATATGTTTGTTGTATGTTTTGCAGTTTCCAGTCATAACACACCCATGTTCTAATGGTCTATTTTTACATCGTACCTTAGAAAGAGCTGGGGAGCTGTATGTTTCCAGCAGAGTTGAGTACTGTCATATTCCTCCAACTTCTTTCAGTTTTGTTGAAACGATTGTGCAGTATGCACAACTATGATTAGCCCAACTGTTAGCCACTCAGATCCATGACATTGTCAAGCTTAGTGGGATGATGGGATTCTCGAAAATGACTCAGAATGGATCTGGATGCAGCCACATCACAAAACCGGGTCTCGGTGAGAGCGCTTTTGCCTCCTCTCAGCCTGCTGGCGTGAACCACATCCCCTCGGTCCCCTCCGAGCTCTGGGATCCCCGTCCAGCTCAGTGGCCTGCAAAGTCAGGGGCCCAGATCCCAGCAGGAGTATAAGAAAGAAAATATTAGAACTTTCATTTAGGGTTACTTTCATACTTTGTCAAAGAATAAAATCATAACTAACTGAGTTTTAAAGATCGAATTGGCTTTTATTAGTGATTCCTGAACTGGGCAGCATCCAGTCTGCAGAATAGATGGGCACCCACTGGGCATGACAGAGCAGTCAGTTTTTGTAAGGTAGCTGGAGCAGGAACAAGGAAAGCGCATGATGTAAAACGTGGATGGTTTCACATCAGGTGACTTTCCTTGGATAGGCCAGAGCAGAGGGGACTCTGTCAGGAAACGAGTGATTCCATTTGGGGTTGGGCTGTTGGGGCCCAGTGCAGGAGCTCCGTCCAAATCAATGGCTATTAGTCTGTTTTCTGTTACTTATAACAGAATCTAAAATTGCATAAATTATAAAGAAAAAGAATTTATTTCTTAGAGTTGTGGAGGCTGAGAAGTCCAAGGTTAAGAGGCTGCATCTGGTGAGAGCATTCCTGCTGGTGGGGACTCTCTGCAGAGTCACGAGGTGGCACAGGGCATCACACGGCAAGGGGCTGAGCATGCTAACCTGCCACATCAGGTCTCTCACGCTCTTCTTATAAAGCATCAGTTCTCCTCCCATGGTAACCCATTAACCCATTGATCCGTGAATGGATTAATCCATTTACAAAGGCAGCACCCTCATGATCCAGCCACTTCTCAAAGGCCTCACCTCTTGACACTATCATATTAAGTTTCCAACACGTGAAATTTGGGGGACACATTCAAACCATATAATGACCTTTTATAATTTTATTTAACAACTTTTCAAGTTCCATTTTGCTGTATATTTTTAAACATACATAATGTATTCAGAAAGTAATGTATATTTATAGCTTACAAATAAATATACACATATTGGAGATGCTCAAAACATTTTTAAGAGTGGGGTGCATCTCCAATTAAAACAAAAAAAGAACAGGTTTCAAGCAATGAAGGCTATATGAGAAGCTAGTGATCAGGCAGAGAGCTGGATATATTTTACCAGCTGGATGTGATGTGTGTGATTTTTTTCCCCACAGGCCTGGGCAGAGTGTGAGACCTTTGTAAGTGGAACTGTGGTCAGACCACGTGACCAGCACAGCAAGGCCTGGACACTTTGGGAAGTAAAGAGACTACTTGGGTGAAACAGATGGAAGCCCACCCATTTTTTTTTTTTTTTTTTGTCTTTCTGAAAGGTAATTCTGCTTCAATTTAATTTCCTTGAAAAGAAAAAGGAAGATTTCCTTGGAAAATGACAGCAAATTATGTATGGAATGAGCAAATCTCTATTTTGAGTCCTGTGCTCTTTATGTAAATTCTGAAATGGTTCAGATTCCCAAGCTTAATCTTTCCGGAAAATCTCCCGTATTGTCATCACACATGCCTGCAAGGGGAAGAAATGAACTTGAAAAACCAAATCCTTTTGTAATAATAATTTTCAAGCTCTTTATCTCTATTTGATATTGAGGAGAGAGGAGGTGACTGCTTCCCAGGAAGCCCTAGGGAGATGAGAACTCGTAGTTGTTCTAAAGTTCACTCCTTCGGACCTAGGTGAATCCTGATTTCTCTAATCCAGCCTGTCTGTGGGGGGAGGGAGGCACATCACAGCGGAGAACGGGATGGCGTGAACTAGACCAGAATGTCATTGCATAGACTGGTTTCCCATTTTCTGAAGAAATGGTTGAAAAACAAGTTAATTGGCTTATTAATTATTTCCCCCTGAGACCCAAACTCTCAGCCACTTATGTATTTCCTTCCTTTTATATAATTACTTACTTTGCCTGCAATTCTATTACCTGAGGCAAAAATTATTGAAAAATAATTACTTACTTGATTTTTGCTTTTCAAGTAAAGTAAGAAAACCTGAGGATAATTGTTTTAGGAAAGGACTTCTGCCCCAAGTAGAAGCTTTCTAGATATATGAAACTAGGTATGTTTTTTATTTTAAAACTGTGTATTTTTTTAAGGACGGTTCAGTGTCCCAAGGCCAGATATTTTGAACCTGGTTTCCTGTATTGGGCAGGAAGGAAATCTGCAGTTTAACCCGAAGTGAGAGTAAAGTTATGCAGTCTCCAAGGTTTTAAATTGGAATTAGAGCTAAAATAATACATCTTATAAACCACAGAAACACCTCAATTGTTGGGAATAAATTCCAAGGAAAAAGAGAGACAACAGGTTGAATTGACTGAAGGACAATTTCCTCCCAATCTGTTGGCCCATCGAACCTATTTAACATGAAATGGTTAGGCACCTGATCATAATTAGAGCAATTTAGTTGTAGAAAGCTTGTATTATAGTTTAAGACATGAATAAATGAGTCTTGTGCATAATATCATGCAAAGAAAAATTTCGAAAACCTGTCAGCATTTCCAGACAATTAAATTTACCTTTTATGAATGGAGGAAGAGGAAAATGAGAAAAGGCCATAGCCACAAATTCACCTTTGGGACCACTCAGCCTTCTGCTCATCAAGACACTCCTTGCTTTGGAAGGATGATGGCCAACTTGATACAGCTTCAAGCAAAATAAGTTTTATCACTGAGGTTCTCATAAATGCTTTTGAAACGCACTAGGAAAGCCACTATTTTATTTGTTCATTTTCTTATACTTAAGAAACAATAATTCAAAAACAAAATCCTGATGTGTATAGCTTGGTGTGGCAGGATGAGAAGGAGACACATAGAGTCTGCTGAAACTCTCAAGCTGAGATTCTGCCTTTGAGAAGGTAGCGAGTGTTTCACCGCGTTCCAAACACAGAGGCTATGTGGAGAATCAGCTAGAAATGATTAAATCAGATGTCTCTGCCTTTCAGTCTTAAGAAGAGATAATCCACACACCCTTCCCCTGAATTATAACTTTTATTTTACCTTCTTCCATTTCCTAAGGCTTTTCTCTTTCCTCTATACCTCCCCAAAATCATTTCTTATGTGTCGGGGAACCAGCCATCTCCTTTGAACATGGCAGCTACAAAAGCAGACTTGCTGAGAGGCAGAGTGATGATAGCAGCTCCCGGCAGAAATGGCTTTGTGCTTTCTGAGATCAGCATGTGACACGTGAATGAATAAGAAGGGAAAGGAGGTAGAAAGGATGACTCCACCAGCCACAGAGGCCTTCACTCGCCCTGTTCCATAACGCATGGGCAATTTTACAGCCACGAACTGTGTTTAAAACTTCTAAGCTGCTTTCCACATCAATAGTCAGAATTCCAATTACTTGGTCACTTCTAGAAATAGGTGTTTTGTTGTCCCTCAAGTATAAAAAGGTTGGCCTTTACTGGAACAAACACTGCAATGGAATGGCCTCTCTCAATTTCCCTGGGGTATGACTATAGCAGCTGAAACAGAAGAAAGCATCAGTTGGGAACACATGCCAGGAACCACATCAATATTCTGTCTACGTTTTCAGAAATGCAGCGTGCCTGCTGACGAGCTAAGGAACTTAGCTGCGTGTCTTTCCCTAACCTCTCCATCCTCCGAGCCTTCCTTGATCCCTCTTTCTTCCTTACTGAACAAGAATTTTATTGAGTGTGTACCAAGCAGTGTGCCAGTTGCAAGAAAGGTCACATGCCCTAATACCAAATGAATGGGAGCAAACATTATAGTTCAGCCTTATTTCCATCTGATGCTCCAGATCACTGGGTGAGGCAGGTGTGTCCTTGTTTACGTGGGAGGACACAGTCACAGCTGTATTACTGACGTCATGGACTGACAAGGAACTCTGAGGCCTGGGCTGTTACTACCCACACGTCCTGCTCCATCCTCTCCTCCCAACAAGTCAGGGCAAAGGCGACCTGTTCACACCCCCAAGTGTCCCTCAAGTCCACACTCTCTTCCCTGCCAGTCCTGAGTTCAGTCTGTTGTCACTGATTCCGTAGAGTGTTTCAGTGTCTGCAATCCCGTCTCCTCCCTCTCCTTCCACCTGCCCTGCACACGACTCCCCCAGCACATAGATGGAGGAGGCATTTCTTTTCGGTTCCCCAGTTCCTCCGTGGTGCGGCCCAGTGTATCATTCCTGCAGTGGCTATGACTACCCTCCAAGGTTCACCACGATGCTTAGTTTATCTTTAATCATATTCTACTTCTTCCCTTTTCTGTGTCTTCGCTCATGTTGATCCCTATCCTGCAAATTCCAAGCTCACCTTGTCTGACAAGGCGTCCACTGATTTGCCCACCTGGTGTTAGTGGGTGGCCTCTGCTCTCCAGACCCTCCATACAGACCTCTGTCACAGCACTCAGCACACCGAATTGTAAATGTTGCTCAACTTTCCATCTCTCTGCTACCACACTGTGACAGTCTCAAGATTGAGAACTTTCTATTACCCGCCAACGACAGACTCCTTGGTTTAGGGTGGTGATCCGCATATGTGAAGAAATGGGCCAATACACTAACTGGGGAGTCAGAGCTCTGTCAAAACAGTTTGTTGTTTTTGTAACAATGGATGCTTTAAAAAAATACTATTTCTTTTAATAAACTTACCTGTTAATAATTTTAATAACTCGCAGGATGTGTGGTATCATATAGTATAGAAAAGCAATGGCATATTTCCTAAAAAGATAGAATTATCCATCCTAGCACCTAGACTATACGTGTCACTTGGGTTTCGGCTCAAATATGAGTTTCTCTTTAATAATAAAAAGTTGTGAGAAAGTAAGAAAGGATAAATGAACGTATGGGAGTTCGATTGCTTGAGATGCTCACTGTCCTCAAAATAGAAACAAGACGATGAACAGAAGTGAATTCACAGGCCAGAAACTCACACTTTGTATCACCACCTAAGGCCTCCAGGCAATGGTGTGGTGCATGTTTCATAACCAGCTCTTTAGGGACCACCAAAAAAATCCCATTTGTAGTATTTGCCAATTTCCGTAGTGTAAATATTCCTACTATGCTCCCTGTGTAAAGTCACTGAACACAGTCGGGAGCTGGTGTGAGCCGATGCCACCACACCAGGGCAGCCCTGCAGCTGGCCAGACTCACGTGCACTCCCGGGAGGCAAATAAAAAACTCCAAACATGCTGATTTTCTGTGTGTCGTTGTCATTATGTGTTCGCTTTGGTTAAGAGGATGGGATTTGGTGTCAGGCCAACCAGCAGGAGTGCTAGCTCTGCCTCGCAGGCTTGGTGCTGGGCAAGTTGCTTATACTCACGAAACTTGGGTTTCCTCGTCTGCAGATGGCGCTGCTGAGACTAGTGGCGACCTCATGGGGTTGCTAGAGATACCTGGCACTTGGTGTGTGCTCTACAAACGTTATCCATTGATGTTGGTGATGATGTTAACAACACTCCTTTGTTCTGATCTGCGGGTGAGGAGGGAGGTTTCCTTGGAATTGAGGTGCTTGGTTTGATGTTAGTGCCACTGGCAGCATCCTGGCTTGTTCCCCTCGGCCCCCCCAGAGCCCTAGTTCCCGTTTGTCGGCCTGGTCCCATGATCCTTTGCCTCATTCTTCAATTCCACCTGCTGTGGGTCTCTGGGTGCTGGTCAGTTGCACAGACTTTGTTGACTTTAGCTATTGCTACATGTTTCTTAGCTTCCATTTTCCCTTGGTCTATCTCATTAGTGCCCCAATCCCTTGATTTGGAGGGCTATTCCGAATACTTTATCAAAGCTATACAGATGATCTTTTTCTTAAAAATAATTGTTCTTGAAGGTTATTATCATTTCCCATTTTTATCAACATCTAATGTTTGGTATAGCAAAGAGATAAAGTAAAAATTGTCCCTAAGGCTGAATTTGACTCCAAGAGTCGTGTAATAAAGTATAGACCTCAGTTATGAATATCTTTTGAACTTATAATAATAATGTCAGTACCTGTAATAAACCACCATTTTATTAGTGCACAGCAGTTTATATGTATTATATCATTTAATCTCTAGGTAGGTATAACTACTCTTAACTTACAGACTAGGATACAAGTACAGAGCATTTAAGTAATTAGCTCTAGATCACACAGCTTGTAGGACATTTCAATGTTTAAAATGACATTGGGGCTGGACACGGTGGCTCATCCGTGTAATCCTAGCACTCTGGGAGGCTGAGGTGGGAGGACTGCTTGAGCTCAGGAGTTCGAGACCAGCCTGAGCAAGAGTGAGACCTTGTCTCTGCTAAAAATAGAAAAATTAGCCAGGCATGGTGCGCGTCTGTAGTCCCAGCTACTGGGGAGGCTGAGGCAGAAGGATCACTTGAGCCCAGGAGTTTGAGTCTGCAGTGACCTATGCCGCCACCACTGCACTTTACCCGGGGTGACAGAGTGAGACTCTGTCTCAATAACATAACATCATAACATAACATAATATAACATAACATAACAAACATAACATCAAATCAGAACCTAGATGTATTTGCCTTCATGGCCCAAGCTTATTTCTTCTGAGCTCTATTCAGTCTCCATTTATAACTATGTTAAAATAATTATATTCTGAAATACGCTTAACATTATATTGATTCTGTTAACCATAATTTGATGTAACACTAAAATATTCTATTGTGATATTTTCCACTTAGTTTTAGTTTGTTCCCTAGAATTTTATTACAATCAGAACCAGCTTATTAATGATATAATGAGCAACTAAGTGATGAAGGAATGGCGAGTGGGAACTATAAAGGGATTTACCCATGTTGTCATCCATAGACACCAAAGCCTGCGTCTTATCCATGAATCGTGTTGAAGTAGCATAACGAGTATTAGCCACAGCAGAAATTTAGTTAGACTGCTGCTACGTAACACATGCTTCACTTATGTGGGTCTGGAACAGACCATCAAAACTCAGAAATTGCCTCATGAAAAACAAGCAATAAGGTTTCTATTGTTGAACAGAAACAGAACTCATATATTAGCAATATTCTTGTGCCTTTGTAGCCAACACTGAACACAGGTTAAGGCACCAGGAAACCAGATGTCCTGGTGGATTCTGCAAATGCAGAGGGGGTCTGTCTTCTGTGGACACAGAATGGACAATGGCTAAACAAGGGTGGAGAGCAGAGTGATTTTCTAAATGATCAAGGGTTTTATTTTTCATAAATTAAGCCATACAGACAGCCTGAGGTCTTGACATTTTAATCAGTTTTTGATGATCAGGGACTTGTGTTTGTCCAAGAACTGGAGCTACGAGCTCCAACTACTCATCTTCCCTGTGACCCTCAAGGGCCTGCTGTGCTTGTCCTTGTCCTTTCCTGCCTTTGCAGAAGACTCAGAGCGTACTGTGTTGCAGGCACTGCGCTAGGCACTTGGCTGTGTTTTCTCACTGAATCCTCTCAACAACCCTATCGGGGCTGTCTCATGCTCCCTTTTACAGTGGAGGGAGTCAGGGTGCCAAGAAATTAAGGAGCTTGCACAAGGACAAGAAAGAGAACCTGGCAGAGCTGGGCCAGATCTCTGGATCTCAACATCTGCACACTTGTCTTTGCAAAAATGCTCACTGCTTATCACCAATTCTCTTGCCTGACTACAGGCCAGAAAATGCATCTTTTGCATACTCTGGGTAGAGTTCACATTCACTATCTTAATTAAAAAAATAATAATTTAACGAGACATCACAGATTTTATGTATTTTAATCCCTCTTTCCCATCATTTAATCGTTTTTTCTCTTTCTTTTTCCTGCCTTCTTTCCGCTTTATTGCACAGGTTTAAGTAGTCTCACTACCTGTGAGAATTTGATAAGAAACCAGGGGGAATAAGTGTTCAAACTGAGACAGCATTAATAATCCCTGAGTCACTTTCTGAATAAACAGTTTCTCCTGGAAATGTTGTCATTCTGGAATCTACTTCTCCACAGATGTCATGTGTGTAAGTGGATCCACAAAAGCAGTTGTGGCCCTGAACACATAGACAAGTACCAGTGGGGAGATGCAGAAATGTTCTTGGAGCCACCACAATCTGTTACTGTAGAGCAGACATTGCTTCTTACAAAGTGAATACTCATGAGCCAGAAGAAAAAGAAAAATGGTATTCAAAATAAAAGGAGAGTCTACTGTGTTTTCTACACATTATTTTGGCTACCAACATAACTTCATAGTTGGGTCGTGAGATGCTGTATTTGGTCTTGTTCTTTAATATTTAATGGAACTCTGAATTTTAAAACTGAAGAGTTCAAATTGGATCCAATTGAAATGAAATACTATAGACTAATGCCTTTATTGCAAAGGATTATTTGTACTGTAGGTACACACACACACACACACACACACACACACTTTTTTACAGCTTTGTAAATGGAAAATGTTATCAAGTCATAACCAGATGCTTATTATGACTTTTTTGTTTTAACCTTTCACTGTTAAACTCACAAGAATCTCTCTTTCTGCCCCATTTTAAAGGAGGCGAGGCAGTGAGTTGAGAGGGGTTAATATATATTCCTTACTGGTGAAATTGTTGCAATTCTCTTTGCATTTTCTAACTATCAGCAGTGTGCCCCATCCGCTGTTCTGAATGCCACTTGGAACCGGCTGCTCCACAGGCACAGGGGGTACAAGAGTGACAGATGATCTCAGAAAACCTCTGGGAACCTCCAGCTGTCCCTCATGGGCATCAAAAGTGGAGGCTATGGGAACTGAAGGCAGAAGGCAAGGGATGAGGAAGGACAATTCAGTGGGAAATTCATGTGGGTGACTTGCTAACTGTGGTATTCCATCTGGTAGATGCCTTACCGAAAAATTAAGTAAATCTAATCCCTGCTACCTCCGAAGTCACCACCTTATTATAATCCCAGGTGCCTGCACTTGTGTTTTGGTTGCTTCCTTCTCTCAAGTGTTCCCATGCTGGACAGTTTACGTAACCTGACTCTGCATTCCTTTGCTTGTTTAACAAACAGGTGCTGGGACCAGGGGCTGCGTGCCTTTACAATCAGTGTCAGTCCAGGGTGGCCCGTGTTCTGTTCCCCTGGTGTGTGTGTGGACATGCGAACATAGGATTATGCTAGCACAGCTTTGGAGCAACTAAAGCGAGTTCTCAAGGCCGTTTAAACCTCAGGGAAGTGGATTTCCTCTACAAATAGGTAACCAAAATACATCTGAACTTCCAGAGTCGCATATGCCTAATGCAGGAGGCAGCAATTTAGTTAAAAATTTAACCCATTACCTTGAGCTTCTGTTTCCTAAGGAACGTGTGTTCCGGAAGAGAAAACATTAGCGTCCTGTCCATCAAAGTAGAGAACACATTGTTTTATCTCTTTCGCTAGAAGTTTCAGGAATTTCCATTATATCCTGTGGGAACTGAAACATCCTTCAAAGTTAGTCTGGTGTGTGTTTTATCCTCTATCTTATCAACCATACATTCTTTATGCATATGCATCTATCAGGAAAGGAACTTTATTTAAAATGATATTATTTAGAAATCAACAGTTTGACATCAGTTGACATACCCTCTCTCAAAATATTTATAGCCAGAAAAACCCCAATGTTTCATAACATCTACTTGGATTTCTGATTCATAATGATTTAAAGATATGATTAGCTACAGACCCTAATGGCTTGTCCATCTGATTTGACATATTTCAGGGCAATGACTGGACACCCCCGTCGCATGCACATTTGAGTTATACTCTTTTGCATCGACAAGACAGATCTTGCATTTGTGTTAAAAGTGTGGGTTTGGGGAATGCTGGTGTGGGGATTGCAAATGTTAGTCAGCCAAGAGCTGATTAAAAATAGACAGAAAAAGACCCCCATGCTGAGGTCACCTTGGGGTGCATAGTCAGGAAAAGGATCTAAGGTCGGTGTAAGTACAGAGCAGGGAGAATCTGGAGTCAATCTGAGCAGAATTATCTGTGTGGTTTGTGATATCCTGGCCAGGGCAGAGTTGGAGGTGTGGTACTCAGGGAGACAGACAGACGGCCCAAAAATGCTGAATGTGGGTTATTTTCCTGTATTTTATGCCTGCTGGTATCATTTTTATTTAACAATATTCTCCACTGGAGATTACTGGTTTCAAAACAAGCAACTCCCTTAAAAAAAAAATAAGTATCTGTCTTAGTCTGTTTGTGCTGCTGTAACAAAATACTTGAGACTGTGAAAGGTATGAATAATACAAATTTATTTCTCACAGTTCTGGAGACTGGGAAGTCCAAGATCAAGGCAGCGGCAGAGCTGGTGTCTGGTGAGGGCTGCCCTCTGCTTCCAAGATGGCGCCTTGTTGTGCCCTCGCATGGCAGGAGGGGCAAAGGCTGTGTCCTCGCATGAGAAAAGCGGAAGGGCAGAGGAGCCAGCTAGCTAAGGGTGCCAACCCCATTCATGAGGCGGAGCCCTCATGACTTAATCATCTCCTAAAGGCCTAACCTCTTAAAACTACCACATTAGGTCTTAGGTTCTAACACTGGAATTTTGGGGGACACACACATTTAAAGCATAGCAATATCCATGCTCAAAATTTAAAAATCTGTAGTATGCATTATTGAAGAGATTTCTTTTCAAACCCTGAAAAACTTGCTCAGCATGCTATTGGGTGTATGGCCATTTCTATTGTCCAGAATGATAGATTCAGCGGCTGTACCTTAATTCATTATTTTGGTGTAGCAGGCTAAGAAACACTGACTTAGGAAATCTATCTTTCAAAATGGCCCAAAACACTGTGCCACATTTGGTTTTTGGCCTTTAAGTGTTTTCTTTTTTAAACATTGAATGTGAATGCCTTCAGGCTGGCAAGTTTTCTCCACTGCTACAGGGGTTCCTCTGCTCCCCGTCACTTTAATCCTTGTAAATTCACACATATATCTATAGCTATATATCTATATCTATCTACCTATCTATCTATGTCATCTATCTCTACATCTTAACTCTCTGGCTCCAATGCTTACATTTATATGCTCAATAAATGCATAACACTAGCCAACATTTATTAAGCCTTACCATGTTGCAGGCACAGCCCTATGACAGGTACTATTTTTACTTCCACTCTAATGTATAGAGAAAGTCTAAGAAAATTGCCCGAGATGGTAAATGGCTGAGTCTGGGATACGAACTCAGGGGACCGGTTCCAGAGCCTATATTCTTACCCACTTCACAACATAGTAAACAGCCAGTGGCAAACTCTCCTTCACTTTATGAAGTGTTTCCATGTCCAAACTGGGACCCCGGTACAGCGAAAGCTTTATCTGCACCTGATTTCAGATTCAGAAACCATTGAAACCCTCACATGTGCACGCACGGGCACAAGAGCTGAATGATCCGGGGATCTGAGGCACTGATGGGAAACACCCTGCAGCCGCACCAGCCGCAGGATTTGCAGGGCCCAGTGCAAAGTGAAAACCAGGCATGTGTAGTTGTAAGAGGAACAGCTTAGATGACTGCTCTCAGTTGGTCCTTGTCAACTTCTGATGGCGGACCACTGCTCTCCTCATTGTCAAGGCTCTCATCTCCTTTGCAAAACTTCTTGAACCACCACTGCACTGTGTGTTTGTTAGAAGTTCCTGGGCCAAGTGCATTGTTGATGTTGCAAGTTGTCTCCGCTGCATTATGACCCATTTTGAACTTGAATAAGAAAATCCCTCGAATTTGCTTTTTGTCTAACATCATTTCCATAGTCTAAAACAAATATAAAATAAACAGCAAGTAATAAGTCATTAGCCAAAAAACATAAAGTAAGAAATGTGCTTTAAAATGATGTAGAACATAATCACATTTAAGAATGTATTCCAATATCAAATGGCAAATTTCAACAATGCTGAAACCAAAATTACTTTTGCACGAACCTAATAGCAAACAAAAAATGCCGTCATAGGTTAAGAGTGGCCAGGAAGAAAGGAAAACATTTTATATTTCTGTATTTACTTATTTATTTATTTTTGAGATAGAGTCTCGCTTTGTTACCCGGGCTAGTGTGCAGTGGCATCATCATAGCTCACAGCAACCTCAGATCCTGGGCTCAAGTGATCCTCCTCCTCAGCCTCCTGAGCAGCTGGGACTACAAGGGCACACCAGCACACACAGCTAATTTTCTTTCAATTTTTCTTGCTGTGGTGCCCAAGCTGGGCGGAAGCCAAGGCTCAATGTGTTGTATGGGCAATGAGTGCTCCTGGGGCTCAGTGTAAGGAGCCAAGGAGAGTCCTTCAGAGAAGTCGTGTGAACCAAGCTCTGCAGGATGGGAGCCCTAATGTCAAAGGATAATTTTTTTAAAAAGGTAAAATCATGACTCTTAAAAATATTTAACGAACACATGTCCAAGATTTTATTCCACTCATTAATGACTGAATCATTAAAATATTAAAAAATGGTTCCAAAGAGGATCTTAAGAACAAATACAGGCAATCAGGAATTCGAAAATAAATTTGCTGATAGATGCAAAACTGGCCTTTTGCCCAGAAGGGAGTCAATTGCCTCCTCACTTGGACAAAATTCATTTGCGCCATCGCTACGGACAAGAATCATTGGAATTACTATCAGTTTTCTACAATTTACAGAGTTATACATTAACTCAGTCATAGATAATGAAAGCACAGTCCATACTAAATCAGGTCAGACTGAAGAGTGTACCTAGCATTCCATTGGAAGGTTGCCTAGCAATCTTTATGCCCATTTTAAAGTCTTGGGCAATTTTTCTGAGCATCTATGCAGTAAAGAGTGGAGGGGGGAGTGGAGGACAAGTGCACACAGGCTAGTGTGTCATCACGGACACCAAGGAGTTGGTGGCATTACCTTTTCCTGGGCTTCTCTTGCAGGGTGTTGGCAATTACCAGCAGGGCCCCAGGGCAGCTCGGCACCTCTTGCCTCAGGGCTTTAGGATAAGAGAGCCAACTCTCTCGCTAAAGGGTCCCAACAGCCTCTGTCTATTTAAACACATTAAGCTTTATCACTTATTTGCAGCACGCTCAGGTCAAGCAGGGGCTGTGTGTTCTTTTATCAGAGTCATTTCCTACTTAATAATAACTGAAGGCAAGACAATGAAGATGTGGGTTTTGATGGGGAGGGGAGTAGCTGCCTGGCATTTATCTACAAGGTCGTAGGAAATTCTCTCACTTCGTTTCTTGTGAACAGCGGCACAGCACTCCTACAACGTTAGTACCGTGAGCCTCGTCTTTCAGAGGAAACAGAGATGAAGTCGTTTTCACAGGGTGAAGCCTGGAGAGGCTGGGGTTGAACTCTGTGCTTTGCACCAAGACAAGGAGGGAAAGGAGGACTGCGGGGGGGGGGGCCTCAGGCGAGGAGGGGCTGGAGGTGGGGCAAGGTGAGGAAAGGTGGGAGGAGCTGGAGACTTTGTGCCTGGCCTTGGCTTTCAGGCAGAGGCGCCTTGTATCCAAGGGTGGCCTCCTCACCGGCTGGCAAACGGGCCAAAGCTCCCATCAGAAGGCCCAAGGCCCACTCCCAGCTATTGCCAAACACAAGCCTCGGGCCGGGGCTCAACTTCGCTGAACTTCTGCTGCCTTATCTACGGAATAAGGAGTTTGGGCAAGAATACTTCTCAGGCCTCTAGCACCAGTGCTATGTGACTTTAAGAAATTCACAAGGAAATTGAGAACAGTGACACAGGAGAGTGAAACCAGCTTGTTACAAGCACTGGGGGGTGGGAGGGAAGCAAATTTCATCCAAGGAGAAATCCAACTCAACTGTAGTTAAGTCCACCAAATAGCTCTGCCTGGTCAAATGCAATCTTCCTGGCACCTCTTCCCCTGGTCAGTAACATCAAAGATTGTAGTGCTGTCGGGATGCAATTTTTGTTAAGCTTTTTAAGGACATCTTCAGCATTGGTCCTTCGTGTGACAAAGACAAAAAGGTTATGCCCTGGTTCTGTGGATGCCATAGCCTGGGGGGTTGTTTACTAGCCCACTGTCTCCTCTGCTTACTGGGACCTTCTGCAGCCCTGGTGCCACTGGCCTGCCTTCCGCTGTCTTTACAGGTTTGTTCAGATTTTTCACTTTCCATCTTGATTACAAAACCTCAGCTGGAGGCTGCTGAATGCAAAGCTAGAGCTAAGCCCAGAATAAAAGGAAAGCCAGCTGGGAGATGGGGTAAGTGCTTGAAAAACCTGGCACTGGATTTGGGTGCCGTTTAGCCACATTTCTAGGAGTAAACCCTCCAGCCAGCCCAGGCCAATGTCACATCGTGTGTATGTTCCAGCCATCCTGCCCTTCCGGTCAACACTGGGTCTCCACTCCCACACTCCACTCTGTTCCCACACTCCACTCCGTTCCCACAGTGGCTTAGGCCACTGGGGAAGGATGTGCAGTAAATGTATCGATTAACAAACCAGAAGCTCTAAAGAAATCCTTACTTTTATAAGCCCTCTCCCAAGCCACAGCCTACTCGGGGCACTTTATATAACAATCCCAAGACTTCCACCGAGTAGAATTAGTCTTATAAAGTGAACATAATACCCAACAGGAAACTGGAGATTCATTCATTCATTCAGGAAATATTTAAGGAGCATCTACTATGTGACATGCACTGTTCTAACAGCAGGTAGGAGGTAGAT
Source organism: Varecia variegata (assembly GCA_028533085.1). Classification (NCBI taxonomy): domain Eukaryota; kingdom Metazoa; phylum Chordata; class Mammalia; order Primates; family Lemuridae; genus Varecia; species Varecia variegata. Next base: position 43,650,893 of record CM052443.1, read on the forward strand.
TTGGTCACAGAAGCATGCATAAGTTATGTCCTGATTATTCCAATTATTTCCAATAAGAGACAAGATGACCGACTGAGAGTGATGGGACCAACGTTAAGTAAAATCAGATCTCTGTCCTCACAGGATCACCATTATGTGTGTGAAGCAAACCAGCAAACAGTTTCCCTGCTGCAATAGGTAGTGCCCAGGGCTACAGAGGTAAGCACAGGATGCGTAGGATAATGTGGGAGGCCACTAAAAGCAGGATGGGCACTCTGGGCAAAGCCCCCAGGAGCAGTGACATGGGAGTTGAAACTGGGTGGGAGGTGGCCATGTGGGCTGGGTGTGGCCATGGTGTGACGCACCTGCCGAGACTCAGGGAACACAACACTTCTGGCACTCAGTCCGTGCACTGGAGTCATGTTTCCCGCTAAAACAAGAGCAGCCAAGGCTCCCGCCCATGGGGGTGCAGTTCCTGTGCTGCAAAAGGACCAGCAGAGGGAAGCTGGGGCCACAGCCCAGCACGTGGGACGCAGGGCTGGCTCTGTGTCCAGAAGGCCACATATGCGCCAAACGGTGCACATGTTTCCAATTTATCCCCCCAGAGGGGAGCCTTTTGTTTTTTTTAATTGGCATAAAGTTGCCTGCTGGGCCAGCAGAACCCAGTTACGGGTTATTAGCCCTTCAGCATACTTCGTGATATCTAAGTGTTGTCAACAGTTTTACTTTGTACTGTATAAAAGAAAGAATTTACTAAGCCAGTGTAACCGAGGGAGCAAAGGTCTGGAGTGAGCCTACTCAATCTTGGGCTCAGCATTCAGAGTAGCAGGAAGCTGGGTTCTGCGTTGGAAATGGGAAGACATCCTGACCCTTTTGAGATGGGATGCTGTTCCAACCTCTCTTGGTCCCTGCCTGGTCCCTGTCCCTGAGAGCCGAGAAGGACACAGGCTTGTGGCCCGAGGTATTTCAGGCTCAAAGCAGCAATGTGAGATCATCCATTCTTGACTTGACTGTTGAGGTGCTTTTCAGACCTGGTGATGGGTGCAGGAGCTGGGAGCTGAGCAGCCACCAGACTGGATGACTAAGGGGACCAGCATCACACTGTAAACTCCACAAGGTCAGGGTCCAGGGAGTTGGCACGTGGTAGGTGCTCAATGAATGTCTGTTAAGTGCATGTGTGAGTGAGTGAATGAATGAATGGTGGAGCAGGTAACAAATGTCCCCAAAGAGAAGGCAGAACCTCCGCGGGACACAGTAGGAGGAGGGAATGCAGCCGTGGGTACAGGGGAACAGGGAGCTCAGGATGGAAAGTTTAAGGCTTCAGAAATTCTGCGGGGCTGTTTTCATCATCATTATCATAACTGCACGTCTTCCCTCAGGTGGTACTTCTTGGAAAGCAGCTATTGCACTGATAGGCAGCAAATAATGAAGTTGTTTAGAGCTTGAAAAGTTTGTTCTCTGACTAATTAAACTTTATGTATCTCGCTGTTCACTGGACATTATTCTAATACTGCACTATGAACATCACCACACTGCGCACCTTAGGCTCCATGAGGGTGGCATTAGTACCTGCGAGGGAACATTTTATGGCATGTGCTGATGAACTCCCAAGGCAAGTGGACTCGAGACACACGTGAGCACCCCACAGAACAAACCCTGCTGGACTTTCGTTTTGAACGTTTTTGAATTCACAATTAAAATGATAATGTAGCACCCTTCTGCTCAACACATAAAACTTGACAAGCAACCTGTGAGAATGCCATCTATTTGTCAGCATGTCATATGCTAGAAAAAATGTAACTATCAGTATAATATGTACAGTGTGGCAGTTCAAAGTAAATAGGTTTTATAGCTCCAGCTGCGAAATACCCTTCAGCTGAAACACTAGGACGGTCCCGAAAACTTCAAATGTCAGTTTCTCAACGTCATTTAAGAAAGAGTCTTTGAGAATTTACATTTATTTACACAAGTGATAGTCACCAGATAATATATAAGGGTAATGATAGTTCTTTAAAGAAAAGAAAACAGTCAAACAAAATGCACTGTACACTTTCAAATGTCAAGCACATCCTACAAAATAAAATAATACCTATATAAACATGTGAACAAATGGCATGTACCTTCAGAGCACACTGAGAGGACAGGCTATGAACAAGCTATTTTCCGACCTCTGTTGTTAGAGATGGCTAACATGCATGTCATATTAGCAACTTTCCTCTCTGCTCAAACATTTCCTTGGCTTCCTTGCTGGAGAAGGTGCCACAAAGTAAAACCCTGGAAGGCTGCCCAAAAATTCTCACCTGTCTGCAGCCCCAGCCCAACACTCCCTTAAGGCAAAAAGATTCATTTGTAATTTTTCAATCCATCAAATTTTCTGTTCTAGTGTTTTTTGTTTGTTTGTTTTAAAAAAATGATTGGATGATTACTATTATATTGGTTGAAGTTACCAAGAAATTTTGAATAACTGAATAATAGCATAATTTATAAAATATAATGAATAGTCACCAGAAATTGCTTGTAATATTTTCCAGCTAAAGGTTTGAAATGAAAGAAGCTTCCATGGCATGCACTGTCACCCTGGGGAGTGGTGGTGTGACGGTCAGATGGTGGCCAGCGCCTGGGCTGTCCCCCGGCAGCGTGGAGAGGGCAGGGCAGAGCAGCTGGGTTTGCGGTCCTCACCTGCTCTTCATCGGCGTTGTTTACTTCTCTGACATCTACCAAGTGACTATACATTTCCTGAGAGCAAGATTTACTTTTCAAATGTCAGAACTGTCGTTAGAAAATAGACTTTGGATGTAGAAATCATAATATAGTAGTTTTAGTTGGCCAGTGTCTTGCCTTCCTATTAAAAAAAATCATTCTGAAATACAAGCTAGCATAAAATGTAGAACACTGTGTAAACATGGTGTACTAAAATCTGGGTAACTGGATCTCTTGGCCGGTTGCAAAGGACTGAAACTTGCCTCTGCATCAGCCAGGGCCTCATTCATCTGTGTGCCATAGATAAGCCGGAGTCGTGGGGGCAGCTGGCATTTTCAAACTCTCACAGGAAGAGCTGGAGCTCCCAAAACCCAATATCCCACCGGGGGCAAGTGGAACCGCAGATGGAAAGGAATCGCCAGATAGAATAAAAGAGGAAGGGAAGGAACATGTAGTGAGTGTGTGTGCCAGAGGTTCTAATACTTTGTCCCATTTATTTCTCACAATAACGCTATAGGCCCGGTTTTATTATTCTTATTTTACAGATGGGAAAACTTCAGCTAGGAAAAGTTGAATGCATTGCCCAAAGTTACTCCTGTAGCTGAGTGAGCACCTAGGTCTGACTGATTACTCTGCACTCTGGATGCAGAGTCAAAAGGCCACACTTAAGGATCTAGAAGGTGGCAGGTTCCTCACCCCTGCTCCCGAGTGTAGCACGTTTGGCTGTCCTGTGTCAGCAGAGAAGAGAAATCTCTGCAAATGCAGGCTTAGTGAGCGTTTCCTCCGTGCCAGGCTTTGTGTTAAACAGTGGAGAAATAGGACTCAGTCCCTGGAGAGACTCAGAGATTGCAGCAACTCTTCATCGCAGCGGAACCCCTGAGTAAGCCTCAGCCTTCTTCCTGCAGCTATAACCACAATCCAAAGGCATGTAAGGTCATACAGAGACTGCCAGGTGGTGAGTACTCAATTTGTGCCAAGTATTGTTAGGTTTTTATAGAATCCAAAGTAAACAAAAACAAATCTATCCAAAAATTGAACCATAGGACTATTTGGAATTTGCTACCGTATAATAGGAAACATCCTTATTCCAGTGAGAGTTTGATAAAGCCCCTCACGTCCAGATACCCAGCATCCGGACAATGGACAGCCTGGATTGATCTACACCACCAGGACCTGCTTCCTGACCAGCATGGAAGCATGGGACAGCCAGGCCCCAGCAAGAGGCATGGTGCAAAGCTCTTCGTCTATGTATTACAGAGAAAAGAAAACAGCTTCTGGAGTTACTGGGGATAGGGCCCCGTCTCTGTTTTGGACAGCAGATTTGGTTGATAAAAGATATATTCAACACATTTATCAGTGATTTCTGAAGTTTTCTAGTGGCTACACTTCAGGCTCTGATTTCAAGGGGAAAAATAATTTCACCTTTTCAATTTTGTTTATTCAACCAGACTAGACAAGGGAGTTAACGGGCAACTTGATATTTACATGTTAACTGCTCGTTAGGCCCTCAATCCCCCATTGTTCTCTGGAGCTCTGCAACTGCCCGGTTTCTCATCAGTGTTCCTCCTCTAGGACTGTTTTCTCTGCCTACCTACTGAGAAATGATATTGGTTTCTTTCACGAAGATTCTGTTGCCTCAAAGTCACCAAGGGCAGGCCCGCGTTGTAGTTTTATGAGGCCTTTAAAAATATTTTGATGATGTTTCAATGGTTTCCTCTGATCTAAAGGCTGAGGAGATGGGTTGGGAAAGTGAGGTGGATGGAACATTGATACGTTAACCAGAACAGTCGTGCCTGTGAGAAGGGGCAGCCCTGCCTGCCGGGCGGGGCCACCATGCAATGATATGCCTTCTATTAGCTGGGGAATGTCCTCACTAGAAGACCAGCACCCAGCCTGGTGGGTTAACTGAGATGTCACTCACTCCCCCAACAATGGTTACCAAGGGAGTCAGCAACACGCAGTGCCACACTGTCCTGTAGACAATGAGAAATGCTGGGAAGGAGCAGGCCACTTAGATAGATGGCATTCCTGTGGGGGTTGTGTCCTCTCCTTCCCAGGCCCCACCTGGCACGGACACTTTCTGGCAGCCCTCCTGTGCGGCAGCTGCTCAGCCACCTGACAGCTGAGGGCTTAACCAGCCACCGCCTGTTTCCGCTACATCCCAAGGTAACAAGGACAGCAATGGCCCAGGGCTCAGTGCCAATGCAGGGGGGACAAGGAGAGAAAGAGCCACAGTGCGTGAGAAAGTGAACGCCTGCCTGGAACTCCTGGATGCTGTGGGCACCTCCTGAATACCACTGGCTGATTCTGCTTTATCTGGGTGGTTTGTTGAGTTCATAGATTCCTGTCTTACCCCACCCAGCCTGTCGGATTTGAGGCCACTTGTGGGTATGGTGCCACTCATTGACACAACTATTTATAAGCATTTTTCCTTATGCCAGTCCCTGTACTGGGCTGGCAACACAGAGGAACAGGAAACAGTCCTTGTCCTGGAGAACATTCTAGTTGGTGAAAGAGATGCCATAAGCAAGTAGCCAATACAGCATAATGGTCACTGGGGCGAGAGTGAAGTGCTCAGGGTCAGAGGAGGTTGCTCGCTGGGCTCCACGGAAGCTGGAGCGACAGCAGTGAGGCTGCTTCCTGCTGAGTATGTGACTGTGGCTTTCCTGGGTTCCCCACAGAAAAGGACCCGGAGGATATCTAGTGAGAGATTTATTGCAAGGCGCTGGCTCACACAGTCACTAAGGGTGAGACGTCCCGTGACCTGCCATAAGCAAGCTGGAGATTCGGAAAACCGGTGGTGTCGGCCTGAGAAGTCTGAAGGCCCGAGAGCCGGGGAGCCAGAGATTCCAGTCTGGGTGTGAAGGCCTGGGAGCCAGGACTGTCGGGACAGATCAGTGTCCCCGCTCAACAGTCAGGCAGCCTTGAGTCCACCTCCTTCCACCGTTCTGCCCTATTCCCGCCCTCAGCTAACCGACAGCTATATAAGCAGGCACTTTCCAGTGACATAAACCAAGGCAACTACGTGAATGTAGCCAAGCAAGTGTTTCCTTTGCCTTCCTTCTGCATCCACCCTGTAAAAGCCTCCCCCTCACGCCCCTTCAATGAAGCCCCTCATAACTTTCTGTTCGGCGCTGCCTGATTCATTAATTGCTGTTCACTCAAACTCTTAAAGTCGATTGCAACTCAGTTTATCTATAATAACAGTGACCTTATATGACATTCTGCATCTCAGCCTCTGCTCTCTTCCATAATGGACACATTGGACAAAATAATCTAATCCCTTTCAGCCAAAAATGTTAGGTATTCATAAAATTTTTTGTCTGTCTGATATATACAAATAATGCTGACGATTGTGTGGCCGTAGTGGCTGTGCCTATGGTCTGAAAGGGTCACAGGTCTCACTGTGAGACAGGAGCCGCACTAAACACTTTGCTTAAGTGCAAGATCTTCAATCCTCCGAGAATCCTATGGGAAAGGTGCTGTTACTATAATCTTTAATCTGCAAATGAAGAAACAGAGACCTGGAAAGGTCAGCTCACTTGCCCAAGGTCACACAGCCACTGAGTGGCAGAGCTGAGAATGGGGCAGGGCAGAACCCAGAGCCCCTGTCACTGCCCACTACTCCACATGGCCTCCCCAGGCTCACCGTGACACCGTGGAGGGACGCTGCCAGTCCCTGCCAAGAGGTGGCCCGACAGGAAGCTCCACTCTAAAATAGCGATGAGGAGAAAGTAGGAAGGCCGTTAGCTCATAGGTTGCCTGGAAACATTTCACAGGAGCTTGAAGAAGAAATTAAGAGGAAAGATGGACCGAGAGATACGAGAGTGTTGGAGCGCACAAGGGACGATTCCTAGGCCAGTGAATCATTGGGGCGGGCCCAGGCCTGAAATGCGGCTTCGGATCTTAATTGGGAAGAGCTTGGTAGCTATAGGGCAGAAGATTCAGGAATGGTATAAAAATCTGCACCTCCAAATACGAATCTAAAAGTAAAGCAAGGGGGTTGAATTTCACCCTAATTCCATGAACAATACGCTCTGAGCCAGTTTTACGCGTTTGTCCTTTTTCCAGGAGGCAGAGA
>CM052443.1:43658152-43682185 GCA_028533085.1 Varecia variegata
GAGTACACAGCAAGGAACCTGGAGGCTTAGGGAATTTATTTTCAAATATCTGACAAGCTCTTCCATTTCTGCTGACTATATTCATTTTAAAAGTCATCCGGATAACCACGCAGTTATTTTGCTATGTGAGTGCAATAAGACTGCAGATCGCGACTACTTAGGAGAGAAGTGCAGTCCCATGAGCTGACAGTGAGCCCGGGGGAGACTAAAACCTCACACCAGCTTAAGATTTTCTATCAGAGACAGAGAACTAAACTTAGCGATTTTAGCAGCACGCTGTTGGTAACGCTCACCAAACAGTAGAGAAAAAATCCAGGAGGAAAATATTGGTGTTTCATTTTGTCAGAATCCAAGCATAGCAAGAAGTTTCAGCACGAAGCTTGGTGACACTGTGGCATCCTCTGCATCATAAACAGTCACTATCCTTCCTGGGTCTAGTCTGACTTGTGGGATTGGAACAGGCTCATTACCGTGCCGCCTCGGGAGACAACAGCAGATGTCGTATCTGGTGGGAATTGCGGGAGAATATTCACCCTCACAACATGTGGGACGCTGAGAACATTTTGATTCCCTTCTGAAATGATCTCGGTCCTTCAGTAAAGAAAAACAATCTCACTGAACCATCTGAGAAACCAAGGGACAAAGTCTAAGCAGAGGTTCTTAACCTCGGCTGCACATAGCAATCACCCGCACGAAGCTTGAAAAAATATCAGTGCCTGAGTTTCACCCCTAGGGCCTCCGTTATCTGCCAGGTGTGACTGTGAAGTTCCAGACGGAAGCTTCAGGTGTCACTAAGCACCTGAGAAGGCACAGTGACTGTCAAACTTTGCAGAGCAAAGCTTTGTGGCAACTCGCCAGTCTGAGAGACAAGTGAGAGGACCAGCGTTGAGCAAAGTGGCCTGCCTGGTTCCCTCTGTCAGTGCCTGCTGGGATCACAGTCGTTGTTGACTGTGCTATTTAAGAAAATGAGGGACAAGAGCAGCATTTTGAAGAGTGATTTCTTCTATTGAGCAAAGAAGAAATGGAAACCACACAAAGGAGGAACTAATGTCGTTAGACGGAGTTCAGAGAAAACACTTGTGGAGCACTTTTCTGTGCATTAAAATGCTGGGAACAAACATTGAAGAAGACATTGCCTTGTCCTAACAGGACTCATGGTTTATAAAAGGTGACAGACATCAAAATTCCTGATACCCACCTAATACGTAATGACATTCAAGGCTGATATGTGAAGCCCAGAGCCCAGGCCTGGGGTTTGTGGGAGGCTTCCAGAAGGAGGAAGCCTGAGCTAGGTCATGAAGGAGCCCCCAGCCAGGCAGCAGGCATGGAGGTGTGGGAAGTGTGCTCTGGGCACTGGGAGGGAGACACGCAGCAGAGAAAGAGCCAGTGGATGTATTCAGCCGTCCTACCAGGCTCTCCAGATGTGTCACGCACCTGTCATTACTGGATCACCACTTATGTGGAAAATGATGCCCAGCAAACATGACGACCGAGGTTGGTACCCAACGGCTCCCTCTCCTTGCTTTCCTCCACCGTCTCCCATGGTCCTCCCAAGACCACACTCTTGGGGTGCCCTTCCCTTTCCCTTCCCTCTGAATGGTGCCCCCCTCCATGGTAACAGAGCTGCACAACCCACTGCCAGCTCTGGAGGCATAATGTACACAATTATCAATATTGCAGAGTTGAGCATGTCGTCACCAAGTACTTCTTGCATTGCATTTTTGTGATTTTCTATCTTCTCTACTGCTGTGGAGAAAAGGCAAAGTGTGGATCAGACAGCCCTGGGTTTGAGTTTCTCCTCCTCCCCTCGTTCGCTGGATGACCTGGGGCTCCTTACCTGCTCATTTTGATGCTGTCCTCTGACTCTTCTCAGATGGGATCGACCTAAGCAGAGTGTCTGGGGAGGGTCCTCAGTTCTCGCCAAGCCAGAGCCCATTCTAAGATGCCCCAGTGATTGCACAAATAAGGTCTTTTGGGTCTAGTTTTTCCATAGTTCACCTTAAAAGTCCCTCTGAAGTACATGCCAGGCCGTTCTGGCAGCCTTAGTGGTAATCCACTTGAGCTTGCAGAAATTGCTCCACATGGGCCCATTCTCTCCACACAGAGGCCCCCCTCTCCCTCTTTAAGCTCTTCCAGCCAAAACGCGCCCTCCCTGGGCACTGCCTGTGTTATGGAGCTACGTGTGCTCTTACCATTCCAACCAGAAGCAAACATCCCATTTTATCAGCCCCGCTGTGTCAAAGCAATTCCCCCACTGCCCCCTTCCTGCCCCTCCCCTACCCCTTCCCTAGCTGGCATCGCCACTCTCTTTTCATGCACACTTCTCTCCCTGTCCCCACGCTGGCCCCTGCCCCCCCAGAGAGCTATTCCATAACCATCTTTCCCTTAGCATTCTGGTGTGCCCCAGCTCCTACCGCAGACACTGGGGGGAAAGGCCCGAGCAGAGGCCTGCATGGAGGAAGACAAAAGAACAACTTCTCCAGCTGTTTCTCTGTCCTCAGTTGTGGTACAATCTCGGCTCCTCTTCCCAGCAGAGAAGACAAGGAAAATCACCGCCGACAAACTCAATCTCATAGCAATTGATTTTTGTTGAACTCACTTTATCCTTAGTCTTACTGTATCATCTATTAAAAGATTTTGCCATTTTATGTCAAAAGATTTAGTGACTTTTAGGCAATTATTTGGGCCTAGGTAATTTCTTCTCCAGTAAAGACAACAGCACATTCAATACAGTGAATTAAAATAATCATAATACTATTTCACTTGTCAGCTACAGGGTCATCATCATGATCTATGTGCTTTCCATGCAGGGAAATAATGACAAGAAAACATTAGGAGCGTAGAGGGTAGCAAAGCATTTTAAGTGCTTTCCTCAAGCAATTTTTCATGAGGAATATTCAATTAAATTCCCAAAGGTAATGGGAAAATAGGATTCTTACTGTTCAAAACTAAAGGCGGTGCACAATGGTTTGCTTCTTAATATTTTTCAAGATACTTTATAGCTCTCTTTTTAGTCAGGGAATATGCAAATTCCCCAAGAAGAAAGGGTGTAGCACAAAAAGCCCTCAACAAACAATCAGATGTCATGCTTTCCCACGAGGAACGATTTAGTGGCAGGCCTCCTGTCCCTCCATGGATTTCTCCTTGAGCAAACCCCTTCCTCTCTCCTCCTCAGACCCGCCCTGTTCTCACCTTCCCAAGCCACCCAACCCTACTCATGAGCTCCCATCAGAAGTCCTTGTTTTCCCAGTAAACATCTCTTGAGCCTTGAGCGTAACACAGGCTATGAAAGTGACTTAATTCTTCAGATTCTTGAGTTCCCCCAGAAGCAGACCCTAAGACCACCATTTGAGTGCAAGTAGTTAATTTGGGAGGTGATCCCAGGAAACACAGCAGGGGAGGGGAGAAGTAAGATAGGAAGGGGAAAAGCCAAATAAATGCTCATTATCAAGCCAGTTACCACTGTGAGTAATTGAAACATGAGGTCTTCCCTTGGGGTACTCTGGGAGCTGTGTTAAACAGGTGCCATGTCTGAGGGGTGAGGGGGCTGGGCTATTTATACACCAACTCTCACCAACCATTCAGCCATTTATCATTAAGTCCCCAGCATTTCTAGAGTGTTGTGTGGAGATGGCAGAGTGGATTCCTTTACCTATGGAAGAACTTCAGGCCAAGAAACTCAGGTGTCTTCAGCTGGATATCCTCCAGCGAGGGTGCACTGGAATTGTAAGGATGGGGCATTTGAGCAGGGATTACAAGATCTCCTACAGCCATTGTATTGATCACTTTTGTGAATGGGTTCCTCCAAATGCTTTGCTTAAGCCTAGCTAGTGATGGCAAATGTATTTCATTTAGAATGTCAACTCCAGTGTTGTATGAAAGGAGAGAAGGTTAGCACTCCCTTGACAAAGATGGTAGAGGCCCTCGGGCCTGAAAATATGCATACAGTTAAGGCATCGCCACCTACTTCATGGCATCTAACCATCGTTTTTATAGACCAATGGAACAAAATAGAGAACCCAGATATTAATATAAGACTACCTACCTACAGCCAACTGGTCTTTGACAAAGCAGACAACAACATACATTGGGGGAAAGAAGCCCTATTCAATGAATGATGCTGGGAAAACTGGATAGTCACATGCAGAAGAGTGAAACTGGACCCCTATCTCTCACCTCTCACAAAAAATAATTCAAGATGGATAAAAGACTTAAATGTAAGGCATGAAACCATAAGAATTTTAGAAGAAAATGTAGGAAAAACTCTTCTAGATATAGGCCAAAAAAATTATGAAGGAGACCCAAATGGCAATCACAGAAACAACAAAAATAAATAAATGGGATTTGATTAAACTAAAAAGCCCCTGCACAGATAAGGAAACAACCAACAGAGCAGATGGACAACCTACATTGGGAGAAAATATTCGCAAGCTATACATCTGATAAAGGGCTACTAACCAGAATCTATAAAGAACTCAAGCAAATCCACAAGAAAAAAAAAAAAACATTAAAAAGTGGGCAAAAGACATGAGCAGAAGCTTTTCAAAAGAAGATAGACAAATGGCCAATAAACATATGAAAAAATGCTCAGTGTCACTAATCATCAAGGAAATTCAAAAGCCATTCTACCCTTGTTAGAATGGCTTTTATTAAAAAGTGAAAAATGAGAGATGTGCTATCCATGTGCTGGGATGGATGCAAGGAAAAGGAATACTTACACACTGCTGGTAGGACTGCAAATTAGTACAACCTCTATGGAAAACAGTATGGAGATTCCTCAGAGAACTAAAAGTCAACCTACTATTTGATCCAGCAATCCCACTACTGGGTATTTATCCAAAGGAAAAAAAGTCATTTTATCAAAAAGACACCTGCACTTGAATATTTATTATAGCATAATTCACAATTACAAAGACGTGGAAACAACCCAAATGTCTATCAATTCATGACTGGATTAACAAAATGTGGTATATGTATACCATGGAACACTACCCAGCCATAAAAAAAGGATGAATTAATAACTTTTGCAACAATTTGGATGGAACTGGAGACCATTCTCCTAAGTGAAGTATGACAAGAATGGAAAAGCAAACACCACATATACTCACTATTACATTGGAACTAACCAATGAGCACACATGTGCACAGAGGAAAAAAAAAACCTCATTGGAAATCAAGCAGGAGGGAGGGGCAGAAGGGGAGGGGCTGAAACCTACCTAATGGGCACAATGAACAGTATTTGGGTGATGGACACACCTGTATCTGTGACTCAAGCATTACAAAAGCAATCCATGTAACCAAAAACATTTGTACACTCTTAATATTTTGAAATAGTAAAAAAAAAAAAAAGAATGTCAACTCTGATTTGATTATTAATGGCTTTGTTGGGAAAAATTCTGAGGTTATGTTCAAGGTCAGAGAGAACCTATGGTTGATCAGAGATCTCTGCAGGGAGAGTTGGATGAAAATTGGTGAAATCTTGCCAGATGTTTGTCATCCGATTACTCCTGAAAGCAGTAGGCAGAACCATGTCGCCTGAGGGCCCATAGAAAAATGAAAATGCCAAAGGAAAAGTGGCTGGGTAGTCAGATATGTCTTAGTCTGTTTGAGCTGCTAGCAAAAATACCATAAACTGGGTGGCTTATGAAAACAAATAATTATTTCTCATAGTTCTGGAGGCTGGAAAGTCCAAGATCAAGACACTGGCAGATTTGGTGTTTGGCGAGGGCCTGTTTCTTATAGATGGCACCTTCTGGCTGTGTCCTCACATGGTGGGAGGGGAAAATTAATTCTTGATACCTCTTTTATGAAGGCATTAATCCCATTCATGAAGGCTTTGCCCCCACGACCTAATGGCCTCCTAAAAGCCCCACCTCCTAATAACATCACAACAGAAGTTAGGTTTCAACATATGAATTTGGGAAGACACAAACATTCAGACCACAGCAAGGACTCTATTGAAACCCTCCTCCCCCCAAATAAAAGTCTGTGCTCTAGGCCGGGCACAGTGGCTCACACCTGTAATCCTAGCACTCTGGGAGGCTGAGGCAGAAGGATGGCTTGAGCTCAGGAGTTCAAGACCAGCCCAAGTGAGACTGCATCTCTACTAAAAATAGAAAAAATTAGCCAGGTGAGGTGGTGTGCACCTGTATTTCCAGCTACTCGGGAGGCTAAGGCAGGAGGATCACTTGAGCCCAGGAGTTTGAGGTTGCTGTGGGTTATGATGATGACCATGCTGCACCCTAGCTGGGGTGACAGAGTGAGACCTTATTTCAAAAAAAAAAAAAAAAAAAACAGTCCCTGCTGTCTTTCAGAGAGGTCAAGAGGGACCACATTCCACAGTTTCCTTCCAGTTCCAGGATGACTCTTGCTGAGCTTGGCCATCTGGGCTTATGGGGACCACATCTGGGCAGGAGTGGGAAAGCTTGCCAGGGGGAGAAAGAAAATGAAGTAGCCTGAGTAACAGAATATTTGACATGAAGACTGAATGTTTCATGTGGTTTTTAAAAGTTTAACCTAGGTTTTTCCTAGGTTGAATATTAATTAATATTTCATTTAAGAAGTACTTAGTCAGCATGTGTTATAGGCCCGCCATTGCGGTATGCTCTTTGGAAACACAGAGATGAATAAGGCATAGTCCAGGCCCTCAAACATCCCATAAGCTGAGGAAAGGGCGACAAACACCTTACCAAGATGTCCCAGGGAAGTGTAGCAGTTAAGGGCACAGACTCTCTGGGCTTTAATTCCCAGCCTGCTACTTGCTAGCTGGGTGACCTGGGGACAATTATTTAATTTCTTTATGCCTCACCATCCTCATTGGTACCTCTCTCATGGGGTTGTTTTGGAAATTCTGTCAATGCATCTAAAATTAGGGTAGTAACTGATGCATAGTCAACACTACATTTTTGGCCGGGCGCGGTGGCTCACGCCTGTAATCCTAGCACTCTGGGAGGCCAAGGCGGGCGGATTGTTTGAGGTCAGGAGTTCGAGACCAGCCTGAGCAAGAGCGAGACCCCGTCTCTACTAAAAATACAAAGAAATTATCTGGACAGCTAAAATATATATAGAAAAATTAGCCGGGCATGGTGGTGCATGCCTGTAGTCCCAGCTCCTCGGGAGGCTGAGGCAGAAGGATTGCTTAAGCCCAGGAGTTTGAGGTTGCTGTGAGCTAGGCTGACGCCATGGCACTCACTCTAGCCCGGGCAACAGAGTGAGACTCTGTCTCAAAAAAAAAAAAAAAAAAAAAAAACACTACATTTTAGCTCTTTGCTTTTCCTGCTGGAGCACAGATTAGGAGCATTTCATTTTCTATCTGGAGGATCAGGAAGACTACAAAGAGCTGCGGGTGTTTAAAGTGGGTACTGGAGGATGAACAGATTTCACCAAATAGAAATGGCTCCTGTAGGAAAAAAGCAGGCCACGTGTGAGGAGACAGAACGTGGCCTGGGGCGGTGGGGCGTCCAGGGATCAGCACCTGGCTGACTGCCACACGTGGGGAGAAGGGAGTGTCACACTTGCTTTTTCAGGCAATGGAAAATAACCAAGGATTTTCAGCTGGGCAATGGACATGATCAAACTACACTTTAAAAATATGACTCTGGCAAGAGTCACATATACATATATGTATGTATGAATATAGAGTAATACATATGAGTACACATGAGTTGCTATAAAATTCTCTCACTCCTTTCTCTCTAGGTTTACCAAACAAGTACTGAATCTAAAATAAAAGCTTACTAACTGAAATTTCCTAAGTGAGTCAACCCAATCTGAGTCTATGCAGCATCTATTCCATAGTATCTCCAACACGACAGGGAGCCTCTCTGGCCCCAGCTGTTCTGCAGCAGGGAGCTCACCTGGCTGGGTGGAGCCAACGCCCCATGCGCTGACTCCAGCTGCTTTTTGTCTGCGAACACGTGTGGAAACATCAGACTTTCATATTCAAAGTTAGTGAATTAGTTTCAAATCCAGAGAAGTTCTGATAAGGGAAGTAGCAGAGTGCTGTGACACATTAATAGGGGCCTGACATTAATAAGAGCCTGACATCCCTTTAGATCATGAAGTCATCCCTGACTTCTCTGAGGATATATTAGCTAAGCTCAAGCTTGAAGGAAAAGAAGCCAGACATTGGCAGAACCAGCCAGGGGAAGGCACTGCAGCACAAACAAAGGACCTCAAGGAAGGAACCAGAAATAGGCCGCCGCGGCTGGAGTGAAGCGAGCGGGAAGGCCTGGCGTTTTCTCCTAGGCTTGTTTACATGTTAGAGACAATGAGATATTTCATGCATTGTTCATTTCTCTGCTGAAAATAGACGATAGTCATGACTTGATGGAAGTAAGGAGCCTGATTAGAAGGAACAGAACAATGGCACAAGGTCGTGGTTTATTCCAAAGGAAAGTGGAGAGCCAGCCCAACCCGAAGCCAAGGCTATCCTTGTCTGAACACAAACATGGTGAGCATGGATTGCTCAGTTCTACATTGGGATGTGTTTCCTTCTCCCTAGGAGAACCCCCACCATTCAGCATAGATTAAAATGCCAGGGGAGAAATATCCTTAGGGCTGCACGGGAAATTACTCCCCTAAACTGCTCATATCAATGTAGAATCTTCTGACCTCAGGACCAGGAAAGGTCATAGGCAAACTTCTAGGGGTCCCTTGCCATCAGGAACAACCACAATAAAATTATTTCAGAGAAATGAATTGTCTTAAACACCAGAGAAACATGTAGGGAGTGAAAAATCGCCTCCCTCCTCTCTTCTAGTTTCTTTGGCTGGGCTATGAATTACGTTCACACAAAGCAGATTAATAGGAGGAAAAAAACATTTTAAAAATATTAGGTCATTAAATATGAAATGTCCAATTTCAAATCAAAAGTGTAGTTTGTTATATCTCAAACAAGAAGCAGTACAATTAATCAAAGTGTGCCACTAAACTATCGTCACAGTTTTGCCAACTTAATGGTAGCTTGTTTATGCCAGCAGCAAAGAAACCTGGAGAGTGAGTAGTGATGAAACCGCAAAAGGCATTTTCCACAGCTTGTGAGAGATAAATATTTCCCTTGCAAGAAGTAGTCCAAAGCCTGGAAGAAGGTAGTCAGTTGGTGCAAGGTCTGGTAAATGCAGTGGATGACAGAGAGTTTCCAAGTCCAGCCTCTGTAGTTTGAGCAGCTTTGTTTGTGCGACCTGTGGTCACTTGTCTTGCAAGAGGATTGGCCTGTCTCTATTGACCAATCTCGGCTGCTTAATCACAAGCATCCTCATCATTTCATCCAGTTGGTTGCAGTAGACATCCACTGTAATCGGCTGACCAGGTTTCATGAAGCTGTAGTGGATAATACCAGCACTGGATCACCAAACAGACACTATTAGCTTTTTCTGATGAATATTCAGTTTTGGACTGTGTTTTGGCACTTCATCTTTACCCAACCATTGTGCTGAACGCTTGTGATTGTCAAAAAGAATCCATTTTTCATCACACGTAACAATACGATATAGAAATTGTTCACTTTTATGTTGTGATAGCAAAGAAAGGCAAGCTTCAAGACAATTTCTCTTCTGATGCTCATTTAATTCATGTGGAAGTCATCTGTGCAGCTTCTTTACCTTGCCCATTTGTGTCAAATGATCCAATACTGTTGGAATAGTAACGTCAAACCTTGCTGCTAATTCACACGTAGGTTGAGATGGATTCGCTTCCACTACAGCTTTCAGCTCATCATTATCCACCTTGGTCTCAGGTCACCCACATGGCTCATTTTCAAGATTAAAATCACCAGAATGGAATTTCTTAAACCATCGACATACTGTGTGTTCATTAGCCACATTTGTCCCTGCCTCTGCCTCTTCTCTGATGAGCAGCAGAAGGAACACGGAGACATTTCCCCTTCCTTTGGACCAGAAGGAGAAGCTGAACTTGGGTGCTAAATAAGCCCAAGCTTGTCTGCAGGTTGACACCTCGCCCAGACAGACTACTCTTCAGAGCGCTACTCCAGACAACCTTTACTACCTGAGAGACTTTTATTTGCCTAACAAAACAACCTTTATTCACCACACAGTTCCCTCTGTCCCCTTCCCATAACTTGTCACCATGCCTCCCCATGTCCCAGAAGCCTCAAGCTACCCTTTCTGTAGCTCAGGATGGTACATAAGCTTCAATCAACTAACCCTTCTTTGAAAAACATATTTTGTGGGACATCCGTGTGAGCCTAATGTACTAGGTTATTAAGTATGAAATTCCAATTTCTGTTAGTACTTAGTTTGACAGTTGATGTGGCTGATATTTCCCTTTGACACTTCTTGTTTTATTTTTATTGTGAAGGTACCATCATCATTCTTGTGAACACGTGGTTTGGCTTATGACTATCTTTCAAAAAAATTTTTAGAACAATTTTAGTGAAACCATGGGTAAGTCAAAAATTTGTGTTATTTCTGAATATGAGTTCTGTCGTAGAACCAATGCTGTACAGACAGCTCAAAATATCAATGAAATGTTTGGGAAGGATGTGGCTGATGAACCCACAGTATGTCGATGGTTTGAGAAATTCCATTCTGGTCATTTTAACCTAGAAAATGAGCCATGCGGGTGACCTTAAACCAAGATGGTAGTGATTAGCTGAAAGCTATAGTGGAAGCGAATTCATCTCAACCTATGTGTGAATTAGCAGCAAGGTCTGACGTTACTATTCTAACAATATTGGACCATTTGAAACAAATGGGCAAGGTAAAGAAACTGGACAGATGGGCTTAACATGAATTAAATGAGTATCAGAAGAGAAATCCTCTAGAAGCTTGCCTTCCTTTGCTATCACAACATAAAGGTGAACCATTTCTACACCATCTTGTTACATGTGATGAAAAATGGATTATTTTTGATAATCACAAGCATTCATCACCATGGTTGGATAAAGATGAAGTGCCAAAACACAGTCCAAAACTGAATGTTCATCAGAAAAAGCTAATAGTGTCTGTTTGGTGGTCCAGTGCTGGTATTATCCACTACAGCTTCATGAAACCTCGTCAGTCGATTACAGCGGATGTCTACTGCAACCAATTGGATGAAATGATGAGGATGCTTGTGATTAAGCAGCCGAGATTGATCAATAGAGACAAGCCAATCCTCTTGCAAAACCACATGTTGCAAAACAAAGCTTCTCAAACTACAGAAGCTGGGCTTAGAAACTCTCTGTCATCCAACATATTCACCAGACCTTGCACCAACTGACTACCATACTTCCAGGCTTTGGACAACTTCTTGCAAGGAAAAATATTCAATTTTCAACAAGCTGTGGAAAATACCTTTTATCATTTCATCATCACTTGCCCTCCAGGATTCTTTGCTGCTGGCATAATCAAGCTACCATTAAGATGGCAAAACTGTGTTCACAGTTTAGTCACATACTTTGATTAATTGTACTGCTTCTTGTTTAAGACATAATAAACTAAATTTTTGGTTCAAAATCAGACATTTCATATTTAAGGACCTAATTATTTTTTGGCTAAAGAAACTCAAGTTCAGAGAGCTCAAGTAACTTGCTGTAGCACAAATAGCTGATAAGAAGCAGAGTCAAAATTCGACCCAGATCTGCCTAACCCCCCAAGTCAAGCTCTTTCTACCAATGTGCACAGGTTCTCTGTCAATTTAAAAATATGGTGTTAGAATTAATAAATGAATGCAGTAAAGTCACAGGATACAAAATCAACATACAAAAATTGGCAGTATTTCCATACATCAATAATGAACTATCTCAAATGGAAATCAAGGAAACAATCCCATTTATGATAGCTACAAAAAAATAGAAACCAATACGAAGGTGAAAGATCCGTATACTGAAAACTATAAATTATTGATGAAAGAAATTGAAGAAGACACAAATAAATGGAAAGATATCCCATGTTTATGGATTAGAAGAATTAATATTGTTAAAATGTCCATAATACCCAAAGCCATCTACGATGCAATCCCTATGAAAATTCCAATGACATTTTTCACAGAAATAGAAAAAAATCCTAAAGTTTGTATGGAATCAAAAAAAACTCCAAATAGCCAAAACAATTTGGTTCTTTAGCATAAAGAACAAAGCCAGAGGCATCATATTACTTGAATTGAAAATCTACTCCAAAGTTATAGTAATAGAAACAGTGTGGGCATGGCATAAAAACACACACATAGAGCAATGGAACATAATAGAGATCCCAGAAATAAATCCATTATTAATGGTCAATTGATTTTCAGCAAAGATGCCAAGAACACAAAATTTGGGCAAAGGACAATCTCTTCAATAAATGTTGCTAGGAAAACTGAAGAATGCAGTTCTTCCACATGCAGAAGAGTGAAATTAGATCTTAATCTCACACCATATACAAAATCAGCTAACAATGAATTGAAGACTTAAATGTGAGACCTGAAACAATAAAACTACTAGAAGAAAACATAGGAGAAAAGCTCTATGACATTGCTCTAGGCAAAGAATTTTTGGATATGACCCCAAAAGCACAGAAAGCAAAAGTAAAAATAATACAAACAGGATCACATCAAACTACAAAGCTTCTGCAAAGAAAAGGAAACAATTAACAAAGGGAAGAGACAACCTACAGAATGAGAGAATATATTTGCAAACCATGCATCTGATAAGGGACTAATATCCAAAATTAGATGAAGAACTCAGACAACTCAATTGTAAGAAAAAAATAACCTGATTAAAAAATGGGCAAAGAACCCAAACAGACATTTCTCAAAAAAGGACACATGCATGGCCAACAGGTGTACGAAACAAAGTATTCAATGTCACTAATCATCAAGGAAATACAAATTAAAACCAGAATGAGATATCACCTCACAAATAGAATTACCATATGATTCAGTAATCGCACTACAGGGTATATATCCAAAGGAAAGGAAATTAGTATATAGAAGAGATGTCTGGACTGTCATGTTCAC
This sequence comes from Varecia variegata, assembly GCA_028533085.1. Taxonomy (NCBI): domain Eukaryota; kingdom Metazoa; phylum Chordata; class Mammalia; order Primates; family Lemuridae; genus Varecia; species Varecia variegata. The sequence continues at coordinate 43,671,089 of CM052443.1, forward strand.
TGCAGCATTATTCACAATAGCTGATAGATAGAATTAACCTAAGTATCCATTAACAGATGAATGGATAAAGAAAATGTGGTATACATCACAATGGAATACTATTCAGCCTTATAAAAGAAAGTAATCCTGTCATCTGTGACAACATGGATGAACCTGGAGGATGTTATGTTAAGTGAAATAAGCCAGGCACAGAAAGACAAATACCACATAATATCATTTATATGTGGAGTGTGAAAAAGCCAAACTCATGGAAACATGGAACAAAATGGTAGTTACCAGAGGTTTGGGGCTAAGAGGTTGGGGAGATATTGATCTAAGAACACAATATTTCAGTTAGATAGGAGGAATAATTTCAAGAGATCTATTGTATATCATGGTGACTACAGTTCATAACCATATATTGTATACTGGAAAATTTCTAAAAGTAGATTTTAAGTGTTCTCACTACAAAAAAATGATAAGTATCTGAAGTAATGCATCTATCAAATAGCTTGATTTAGCTATTCCACAGTGTATGCATATATCAAAATGTCATGTTGTATGCCAAAAATATGTACAATTTTTGCTTGTCAATTAAAAAATAAAATAGAATAAAAATAAAAACATGGTGGCTAAGAACACAAACTGTGGAGCCAGACAGCATGGATTTGAGCCCCCGCCTTGCCATGTACTAGCTATATAACAGTGGGCAAGTGACTTCAGCCTTCTGTGTCCCAGTGGCATTGTCTATATGTATCTGTATGGAGCTACAAATAGCACCTTCCTTAAATAGGGCAGGGCTGAAATGAATGAGCTAATAATGTAAAGTACTCAGGCTACTGCTCAATACATAGTAGGTGATCACTAAATATTAGCTGTTTGTGATTTCTAGTAACTTATTAATGAAAAACAGTGGTTACTGTAGAAGTATTCCATGGTTTTATTTTCAAAAGCATTTCTGTACCAGCTACCTACTATAGCTAATAGAGAATTTTTTGCTTTCTGTGTTAAAGTCATAATGTCTTTTTTTTTTTTTTTTGAGACAGAGTCTCACTCTGTTGCCTGGGCTAGAGTGCCGTGGCGTCAGCTTAGCTCACAGCAACTTCAAACTCCTGGGCTCGAGCGATCCTTCTGCCTCAGCCTCCCGAGTAGCTGGGACTACAGGCATGTGCCACCATGCCCGGCTAATTTTTTCTATCTATTTCTTAGTTGTCCATATAATTTCTTTCTATTTTTAGTGGAGACAGAGGTCTTGCTCTTGCTCAGGCTGGTCTCGAACTCCTGAGTTCAAACGATCCACCCGCCTAGGCCTCCCAGAGTGCTAGGATTATAGGCGTGAGCCACCTCGTCCGGCCATAATGTCTTTTTTAATGCCACAAATATTTTATTAATCAAAATTTGCTTTGTCATTTAATCTCCAATAAGAGAATAGTTTTTTAAAAAGCAGTAGCTACTTAATGGCATATTAAGCATTTTAAAATGATGACTAAGGGTTATGTACCAAATATCTTCAACATAATAAGTGGAAAAAAGGGAGGGTGTAAAATTATGCAAACACTATGATGACATGCATAGAAAAACTAGACTGGCAGGAAAAGACCAAATTATCAAAATTTTTATATTAGTAACCTGAAATTATAGATTTTTTCTTTATTTTCCAACATTTTTGTTATGTGACTTGATGCCTTTTATACACTATGATAATATAATGCACCATCCCAATGCATTCCATAATTCACATAAAAACAAACAAAACACCCATCTATAACTTGTTACAATAATTTTAATTTCACATGTATGCAAGGGTATGAGTTTTATATAAAATAAAAGGCTAAATATGTTCAGGAATATCACCAAAAAGTGAACAAAAATCTTTAGAAAGAATAAGAATCTAAGTCCTTTCATTAAAAAAAAATTTTTTTTCCTTAACAGCTAAAATTGGCAGTCTGTGCTAAGAAAACACTGGAAGAGCCAGAGGGAAATCTGAGGCTGCTTACATTTCCACTGTGGCAGCATTTCTTACAGATGGAGGCTTCCTTTGCGTCCCTCTTTCAGGCTGCAGGAACTCTGCCCAGAGCAGGGCCAAGGTGCTGATGTGACCCTTGGGCTCCCTTCATTGTGGCTGAGCCCTGCAGCCTGCCCCTTGGGCCCCAAGGTGTCCGCAGGCTCTCACTTCTGCTCTACTTGTCTTCTCTCTCTCACGTCTCCTGCTCTCCCCTGTCCTTCCCTCCCCTCCTCCCTCTTCCCCTCTTCTGACATCAGTAGATCAGTTCACAACTGTCACTGGACACTGACAAAAATGACTCCCTGCCATTGCTGGGCCGACAGGGGCACTCTGTGGTGGCCAACCATTGCCGAGCACGGCAGCAGGGCCGTCAGGAGCTCTGACAGCGGCTGGTCCCATCCCAGCGCACAGCTGTACCGCTGACCTGTGCTGACCTGGGGCTCCTGAGTCAGCTCCCCAACCCCAGCCTCCCCGCCTGTAAAGCTGGGATGCTAACGACAGTATCTATCTGACAGAGCTCCTAGGAGAAATTGATAAACTACCACATAAAGTATTGGCATGCTCAGTGCTCAGTGGAAGTCAGTTACAATTGCTACCTTTTTGTGAAAGTTTCAGCTCAAGCTTCGGCCCTGAGATACTAGACTCGGCAAGTCTTTTCCGAATCCGTGCTTAGCCTTGGGGCCGGCTGCAGCTCTACCTTTCCTCCCACCCATCTCTTTCCTCCATGCCCACCGGACATTGTGTGATTCTATAATGGCAGAAAAAAGTGAGCCTGATAAAATTCTCCACTTTCAAATCTGGGAACGACACAGCCACTTACCAAGAGCCTAGTGAGAGCCACCACTGGGTCCTGTGTAAGCCTGAGCCTTTATTTTCATCCAGCGAGACCCAGAGAGATTAGGCAATTTGCCCACAGTCCTTGCTGCAAGTGGTGGATCAGAAATACAAACCGTATTTGTCAATAACAACAAAGTCCACCTATCTCTCAAATATATATTTTTAATTACTTTTTTCCTTTCCTTTTCAAGAGGATTGATTTAAGCTTCACTGAATGAATTGGGTATCAGTAGGGAGGCATGAGAGTCACACATGTTGCCCCCAAATCCCAGTGCCTCTCAAACTGCACCACCTAAGAGAACTCTGAGGTGTTGGAAGGGAGAAGCCACCTGTGTCCCTTTGTCCTCAGCACAGCTGCACACCCCCAGGGCTCGAGGTGGCACCCACACCTCGGTGTGAGAGCACGAGGGAAGACAGAGAAGAAAGCCCAGGCATCTCTTCACCACCTTGCTTGACACAAAGGAAATTTCTTAAGAAACCAAGTATAAATGTTTCTACATTGGATACTTTCAATTGATATTTAATGTCAACAATGTGTCCCACAAAGAGAATTGGCCCTGAGACTACAAAAGATTGCAGTAAACCACTTGGCTGAATGTACAATCATACATTCAGCCAAAAAGTATAAAATATTTTAACACATCCCATTAAGTAAAATAATGATAAAAAATAGAACAGAGACCACCAGAAACTGTGTATAAAAAGGGAAAAAGACTAATTTCATTGGAGCAGTTCCTGGGATTTGCAGGCATATATTTTTTCTCTTAATGTAAAAATTCCTCTCAAAGTTCTATTCTTTGAACAACTCCTCTCTCCCCACGGTTCTCAGTGGACCCCTCTCATTCAGCGGCCTCTAGACACATCTTCTCCTCCAGAGTGGAGCTCTGTCCTTAGCCTCCCAGATTCTGCAGATGTCTCAAGACCAGCAAACACAAGCACATAGAAAAGCAAGCCCTTGGAAGTTAGTTATCCTAGTAACGTAGGTGGATGGGAATGACCTCACTGGCCCAGCCTGGACTCCGAGAGGCACTGGGTGAATGTAAACTCGCTGCCTCCTCACCATCGAGCCTTCCACCTTCCCTCCCGTTGCAGCCCCTGTTCACCACCTTTGGACAGATGGTACTTTCTGAGGAATGGGGACAGAGTGAGAGAAACCAGAAAGAGGCATCACGTGAAGAGTTGCATCAGCATGATCTGCCACACATTACGCTATAAGTGGTACTTAGGGCCTGGCTACATTGTTATGCTTTGCCCTTGTTTTCTAGTAAAAATTTTCTAGTAAAAACCCATATTTTCTTGTCACTCAAGTTTTGGGACCTGTGAATAAAAGATAGAAGGGAGGAATTTCGGTGTGTGGGATATCACAGGGCATCTGAACCCTCTTCTCATGTTCAATTTCCTGAAGAACCAGGCCCAACTCTGCTCAGGATGTGAAAGCACCCAGAGTTCACCGTCAGGATCTGTCTGCCTCCTTCGGGGACTGATGTGCACCTGGCTCTGTTCTTGCTCAAGTTCTCCAGAGCCTTCATGGTGTCCTGAGCCCTGTAGAACAGCCCTTCTCCCGGACCTGCCTCCCCAGGGTGGGCCATGCAACCTCTCACACTTGAAGGATCTGTTTCTCAGAGTCCATTAATTTCATCCAGTTGTCAGGGGAAGGATGACTGATTAGCTCAATACATCCTAATACACACGTGATTAAGGTTGGCTTAACTCTTCGAGGACTATATACCTTTTTGGACAGATCGATTGCTGACCCATGAAAACTTTTTGGTGTGGAGCAGGAAAGGAAATGTGTCCCAAGAAGCTAACTTAGCTCTGAGTTCCCAAATACCTCAGGGTCCTTCGATTCTCTTCTTCTCTTTCTCCACCTTTGAGTTTATTGCTGCTTCCCAGCTCCAGGTCATTTCTCAGCCTAGTCCTGCTAAGTGGCCGTGGGCAGAGTTGCTATTGTGGTCATTATTTTGTAACCCTCACCTTCATCTCCCTGAGACTCAGTTTCTTCCTCTGTAAAATAGGGTTTAATCATGTCTACCAAAGATTATTGGAGATATTGAAGTAGGTGGCTGGTAAATGTGAGTTCTGTTCTCCAATGAATCCAGTGGTATTAAGTTGAGAAATTACCTTCACCACATGAAAGGTACTCAGAGCCCCAAGGAGAAGCATGCTTTGGAAAAATAATCTTAGTAGACTTATGCAGTTTTTAAGTGGATAGCATCTATTCCACTTTTCCTGGATCCCCATAACTCTCCCCACATGCACTCAAATGCATGACAGTCTACTGTGGAGTGGTCCCTCCACTCCTCTAAGACAGACAGACGACCCATCACAACCAAGCACCTTATTCCATGCCCCTGAGCACAGGGAGGAGTCCAAGGATTTTTATGGATCTGCTGAGAACAGAAGTTCCTTGCTATAAGGATAATGAAAACCTGGAGGCTCCAGAGGCACCAACAGGAAAGTCCTGAGAATGAAGTTAACACAGAAGAAAGCAAAGTCCAGAGATGGAGAGAGAAAGAGAAACAACAATGTCATTGGGTATTCGCTGGTTCTCTGGACCCAAGCATACCTGAAACTGGAATTCTTTTCTCTTTTTCTTTAACTTAAGGGAGTTTGAATCTTCACTGAGAATTATTTCCTTTTTATGATTACAACCTATTTTTTAAAAAGGGTTATTGAACCTGCAGGTAAGTATTAATACATATGCACATTTAGTAGCTGATTTAAGTCAGTGTCTCCAAAACATTTTTACTGAAACCACCTACCAATCACCAGAAAAGCACCAATGTGCAAGCCCCCAAACATGACCTTTGTAGCCTGTGTTCTATTATAGAAAGTGGGCCTTTTGCATACCGCTTGAAAATATAACCACTGTGCTTTTTATTACAAAAACATTTAAAGTTGCAAGTTGTATTGCTTTAATTTCTCCCGCACCCTTCCACATTGTTGAGGAAAAAATGATGCCGTTTATCCTGTGGATTGCTTCATATCCCAGAGGTCATGTCATGAAATTTGAGAAGCACACGCTAAAAGAAACCAAAGCAGGACAATAGGCAGAGAACTCAGCCCCAGAAATGTCAGAGAATCTGGTCCTTCCGGCTGCGATATAACCATCCATTTAAAAGCGTATATGTCTTTTACAGGGGGTAAGTTTGAGCAATATCCTTTAGATGTGCCACCTGCAGTGACGTTGCACACAGACGTGGGGGCCTGTAGCATTCCTGTTGTGCCGACAGCGCTCTAAGGGAAGAGCAGAGTCCGTGCTCCCCCAAAATGCCGGGGAATATCATCAGAAGGAGAAAACTGGTTAAGAAGGTATTTCATTTTGTCTATTTTAACCTCTTTAGGGCTCAAAGCAAAGAATGAGTAATATGGAAATGAGAACAAGGAATGATTAATTCTAAAGGAGTCCTGCCTTTTTCTAGCAGTTATCTCATTTCTTGGACATTTGCCTGTTTGGCCTCTGTCCCTTTCTTTTGGTTTTTCCATCTTCCCTCCTTCACCTCCGCCCTCTCTGTCACAGGAAGCTTGTGCCATAGCTAGCCAGACACATCAAACACGAATTGCAGGTGGAGAAGGTTATGTCCTTCTAGAAGGATCCCTGAATTTAGCCTCCTTTTGAATTTTAACAAGTGTGGCTGGGTTTGCAAACCTTTCTAAGGTTGTCAAGTTCTAAGGGCAATAATAATATTTGATCACTATGTGGGAAAACCCACTAGCAGCACATGTTAATGATTAAATGGAATTCTAGTGACTATGAAACTTCAAATCTGACAAATAAAAAGGTGGGGAAGGTGGAGGTAGGTGACATACTTTGAGGGTCCATAATTACTTGATAAGCCTGGGAAAAGCCTTACTCACATCTAGGAATCATCCGAGAGAGCTATAGTTTTGGCCAAAAGATATAAAGATTTGAAAAAAGATATTAACTTGAAATCCTTTACTTAGAATGGAACAAGCTGTACTTGACATTTGGAGACTGCTGCTCCAGCAAAGATAAAGGGGCTGAGGTTTCCAAATGTTAGGCTGATATAAAATGTGGAGGCTTCTTGAGATCTTGAAGTATAATTTAGAAACGTGGAGCAAAAACTCAGATTCTTGGAAGATGCACAGTAAAAGAAATATTTTTCTTGGCACGATATGTTTCATTTTTCTTAGAGAAAAATTGGAAAAAAAGAAAAGGCTGCAGAAGGCCAGTTTGTGTAAATGGGGGAGAGGCTGAAATAAATAAACAGTCCGAACTCATTCCTTTTGGGTCTCAACAAAGTGGGAGGAAGCAAGAAGAGAAATATGAAGAAAAATATATTGATCAGAAAATATTTATTTTAAAACAAAAGCTGTATGAATCCTAATCAAAGGGTTTAATTGTAGAGTAACTGTCACTAGGATAGAGTGACACAATAGTGAGCCCCATGACAATATCAAATTCTAATCGGCCAAAATCCTGAAGTGGAGAATAGATGTTTAACTGGTGAGAGATGGTACCCATATCTAAATCAGCAAAAGGGCTCTGGGAAACACAACCACCTCAAACTCCTCCATCTCTGATTTACAGGGTAATCTTCACCACAGTTTCTCTGGACGGGGTTGGGAATCCTGCATGAATCACATGTCTTCCTGCCTGCACATAATATTATAAGTAGTCCAGTGTTCTGAAAAAGAAACTCTTTGTTTCTGCAAACTCTAGTGTAGTTTTGCTTTTGCTTTTGTTTTAGCATGAAACCGTGTACTAAACCATGGCTTGCTGTTTCTTCTTCAAGTTTTCCCTTTATACGCAAGTGGGAACCTGTTGGTCAGGTTTGGGCCAAAGCATACTTCTAGAATAAAATGATAAACCTAATAGTGGAACTTAATAACAGAAACTCGGACAGAACTTCAACTACAGTGTCCCGCACCAGCAGTTCTGGGAAAGCTCACAGTTTCAGGATATTGTCTTGTTTTTTTTTTTTAATCTTTTTGTTTGACTTAAGATGGAATTTTCATATATTCCTTATTAAATTGGAAAATGAAATGATATTAAAAAGCAGGATTATAGATATCATAGGGATGTTAAGTTTTCTCAGTCAAATCTCTCTTTTCAGTCTAAATTTGAATACCAGCATGTTTATTACTTTAATTTGGGGAGTCTCCAAATTCCAGTGATTCTCTGAGCTCCACTTAAACTACCACACCCTTCGGAAGAGATAAGAACAGCCATGTCTGACTAAGACTTCAATCTAGTCTCTCCTTTCCCTGCGTAATAAACATGCTTTTGATGTCTCTAAAGACACCACCATCAAATAAAAAGACATCATGCAACAGTGAACCTGGTGTCTATTTTTCCAGACTTATATATAAAACTTTGATTATCTAGAATCTCAGTAAAAAGAAACTTCAAATAACTGAAGATTTTTATGTTTACAAAGTAAAGAGCCAAGGGCAAAACACAAGAATTTGGGGTTTAGTCAAAAAACCGTTTCTACTTCATGTTTCAGGCTCAGCAAATATTCAGGTCATCTCCCAGTTCTTCCATGTAGATGTGGGTATATGGGTTTCAATTCTTGCTCACCTGTATTTCTTTGTGTAATATTGGACATTTATTGAGTACCCACAGATACCAGGCCCTGCCCTGGGGTTTTTCACAAATACTTTCTCAGTTATCACTCTCGAATAACTCTGAGGTAGGTTTCATCACCATGGGGTTCAAACTTCAGCCAGATTCCTGGGACAGCATTCTTTACTGTGGGCACCTCTACCTCTTGGGTAACATGCCCTGTGAGCTGTTAAAAAAATGAGGATATGGACTACATCAAGTTTTCTCATTTTTGAAAATAATCTTTCTTTGGGAAAATGTAAAAATATCACTATTTCCTACATGTCTCCCATCCATTAAGAAAATGTCTTGAGCTACATTTTCCAAAATTTATATGAAAATAATATAAAATTATGCATTGAATTTGCATCCAATGTTAGACAAGAAAAAAAGATATTCAATGCAAAGCAAATTCAATATTATAATTTTATATTCGAAAAATGAAAGGCATACCTATTATGATTGTGCCCTGAGCCCCTGTACCGCAAGAGAGACAGCAGTCTTCAACCAACCAAAAAACAAACAAAAAAGAAGAAATAAAAGGAAAAGAATAAAAGGGAAAAGAAATTTGCACTAAAGTACTATGTGTTTATAGATCCCTCTTGTCAAAACCTCAAGCACTCATTTCTTTGGGAATATATCAGCTATTAACCCCTCCGATTCCACAGACCCCCCTTGTGAGGTATTTGAGGTCAAATATTGACATGAGAAGTTAGAAGAACACTACCCTAAGATTTTCTGCCCTGACTCATTGGTTTGAGGGCTGGGAATGTAGCAACTGGAAACATAATGTCAGCAGATATTCCAGCTAACCTCAGCATTTTCCTCCCGAAGCTTCCAGCTGCCAGGAGATGTGCATGGCAAAGACAGCTGAGGACACGAGGGGTTTCCAGTGGCACAGTTACCAGTACAACTGGACAAAAATAGATGGGGAGGTGGCAGGGCAAGTCATTGGAAGTCTCATTATAACTGCTATGACCAGGGTTAGTTCACAGCCTCTATTCTGAGCTCCATCTGCCGCAGTTCAACAGTTTGAAATGGGACATTCCTCAACTCGGAGCACGGGGTCACCTCACCCAGATGAGCTGGGTCCTGCGGAGGTTCTGGGTTGTATCCTGAGACTTTCTCAGGTGATAGGATACCTGCTTTCATCACTTCAGTGTCATTTTATTAAAGATAATGTGGGGAGTCCTTTCTTTAAAATTTTTTAAAAATATTTAATTATTAATAAGAACTGACCTTGAGCACAGCCATTCATCCCTGGTGTGTTGGGAAAAACAGGCAAAGTGTTTGTTGTCATTCAGACAGGCTTGGGATGTCCTGTCCTGACTAGCCCTTTGTGGGCGGACTGCGGTGAACTGTGGGAAGCTGTTTATTTGACCTGCTGTAGAATGTAAATGGGGTCAAGGGTCCCAGTGTGAGAGCAAGCTTTGAACTACGGTAATGCAAGGAAGCCAACTTCTAAAACTACTTTGGTCTCAAGGTCAAGTTCTATTTGCTGTATTGCTTCAAAAATGCTTGAAAAGTCTGTCCTGAATCAGGCCGTGAGCTAGGCAGTAATTGTGTTTAATCTTTGGAAATAATTCCTGATAAATACAATACTAAGAACAGTGCTCATATTTCATTTTTTCTCAAAACCCTTCAGTAGATTTAGCCCGCTTATCTTTATGTGAGAGAGAGTCATTATTACTACTGTTTTAGTAAGATAACCCCTGCAATCAAAATCACTCTGATTATATGAAGCCATGCTGAAAACTTGATTCCTGTCCTTAGCACAGTAAGTTCCTGCTTCCGTTTTCTCTGCCACTGGAACAGTTTTATCAATATTGCACACTATTGAAGAAAGTCTCATAATGGAGCTAACAAGACCCTCTAAAAAGGGTGTCCCTCCCAGCAGCGACTCTGAACACTACCAGAGTTTTCATCCAGTATGACAAAAATCCCAACTTTCTTTTGATACCAAATCAAATTCTTTCTATAGGAGTAATCACATCTTTACAAAAAAGATAGAAAAACAAACCAAAGTAGCATTTATTGAGTACATTCTATGCACCAGATATTTTAGTTCCATCATCTCTGTAATCCTCCCACAAAAACTATGAGTTATCATTAACTGCCAATTTACAGATTATGAAAACAAAAAAAGGTTATAATGCTAGGTTTTTGTAATCCTATTTTCCAGCATATTGTGCTTTTTGAGTAGTAAAATATGGCATGGGGTTGTGGTACATACCATTATTTTTGTGAATCATTCTAAATTCAGAATCACTTAATTATATGAATTTATACAAAAAAAAAAGGATATGTAGTGCACAAGTAGAAATAGGAACGAACTTGCGTTAAGTCCCATTACATAGTGTTGTGATGTTGCAAAGCTTCTATTTCAAGTGTAAACCTGACCCTAGTTCAAAGACTTCCAAAGAATTGAATCACTAATGTGACAATGTTGAAAATGCTACAGGTAATAATATCAATACATTGGAAACTCCATCTATAATTGATGAAATTAAATAAGTCAAAGATGAATCAAAGATGGACTACAGTTTCCTATTAATGAAAATATTGCAGTCTCTGCTACCAAAACAAAGGTATTGAAAAAGTTGTCCTCTAAATTAACAAATGTTAGAAGTGTGTGAAGGATATTTGGAGTGCTGTCGGCTCACCATTTCCAAGATTGGTATGAGGTCAAATAGAACTTTTTCAGCAG
>CM052443.1:43682685-43718033 GCA_028533085.1 Varecia variegata
CATTTGGCAGATAATAATTTACTTTCCTTCCTTGAAATACTGCTGTTCCCTCATTAATACTTTGGAAGCAGCTTTATTTCATCGTTGAGGTTGTGTTCAAATCACAGAATTTTGTAAGGATCCTTAGAGGCCATCGCCCATCCTCCCTCCATTCTGATTTTATAAACCAGGAAGTGAGGATCAAAGAGCAGAAGAGACTTCCCCGGGCACTGAGCCTCCCGCCAACCACCTGGCTCCTCTCCTTGAACACACGAGCGCGCGCACACACACACACACACACACTCCTCTGGGAATCCCGGCATCTGGGGGAGCCTAGTCTGGGATTTAGAGGGAAAAGAAGGAGAGATGGGAGAAAGAAAGAGGGAGGTAAGGGAAAGGAAAGAGGGATGGAAGGAGGGAGGAAAGGAAGGAAGGAAGGGAGGGAGGGAGGAAGACACACACTTTAATGGGAGAAGAAAAGGCCTTAGGAGTAAAGATGTTGGCCAAATTCAGATCCCACATCTGGTGGAAGCTGTTGCTCTGGGTAATCACAGCAGCCCACCGGGAGGTCAGGACGGGCTGGGATTTCCACCCTACCTCCAGAATTGTGAAGTTAAGACAAATGGAATATCGTTTGCCATTTTCTTTCGCTTACTTTAGGAACAGAAATCCCAAGGGTCAGGGTAGAAAACTGTGGAAGAACATCTGTGATTCTCCGTACTGATGCCTGCCAGCCACCAAGAGTTAACCTGACCTTCTTTTAGGTCATCGACACCTTAGACTCCCTTCACTGGTTCCTGCAGCAGCCTGAAAGCCCCCTTGGGGGGTGATGAAGGAAACTCCAGAGGAAGGACACTCAACGGGGTGTAAAGAAAGTGTCTTAGTCTGGGTCTCCTCCAAGCAGTCTGCGCCCAGGACCTGGGCACAGGGAGTTTGCTTAGAAGTGGTCCCAGGAGACAGATTGCAGGTGCTGGAGAGTATGTCAGAGAAGGAAGAGCCAGGAAACATCTGGCTACAGGGGCTCACCCCTGCTGGGACCCAGGGAGTCATGTAGAAAGTTAGCAATTAGGACCTTGAAAACTTATATTAATTGTTCAAAGCATATTCTTTAGATCTGAACGTGTTGATAGATGCTCATTCTAGAGTCTACAGTCTAGACCCCCCTGTGTAGACCACCAGCCACACCACTCAGACCAAGTTCTGTACTCCAGTCTGAGCTACTGTGTGCAACCAGCCCCGTCCCCAACACCTGCACACCCAACCCATGTCACACCTCTCATCTGACCGGCCTGGAGAATCTCGACCCCTCCTACTGGGCTCATCTTACAAGTCTCCACTTTCTCACCCTTGAGCATCATATCAAATTTATTTTTTCCTGAAGAGACAATAGAGTGAAGTTGCTAACACTCAGGCTTGAAGCCAGACTGCCAGCCTCCAACCCCTCCTCTGCTGCCCACCAGTCCTGTGAACTGGCAACGCACTGAAGCTCTCTTCCGTCTGTCTCAGCGTGCGCAAAACCGGGCCATCGTAGGAAAGAACCCACTTCTTGGAGTGGTTGTGAGATTAAATGAACATGCGTACACATGTAGTACAACCGTTCCCAGCACTTACCCAGAGAGCTACAAGGGAAGTAGTGGCGATGTTATTCCTGAAATTTCGGGCAGACTGTCTTGTTTCCCCAATTCTCCATCATGCGCCCCTCTGCCCTCGCGTTTAACTTACCGTGCTGTGGGGTTTGCCTGTCTTTCTACCTACCAGAGTGTGAGTCCCTGGAGGGAAGACTGGCGTTCCTTTTTTGTTTACTCTTCAGCGGCTGACACAATACTTAGCACATAGTAGGTCCTCTGAAAATATTGTTTGAATGAATGAATGAATGAATGATTCAGTGATTTCATAACACTCAGAGAGTGAAGCCCACATTTCTTACCAGGGCTCCTGTCAGCCTCCTTCAGAACGTGACTGCAACATCACTTTTCAATCTCTGCCACCTCTACCCAGCTCCACATCTTACATTCCAGCCTTGACTGCCATGATTTGCTCATGCTGGTCCTGCTCTGATACAAATATCCTGCCCTCTCTGTCTGGTGAGTTTGTTCACTTCCCAAGGCCTTCTTCGAATGTCATCACATCTGTGAGTTCTTCCAGACTGTGCCAAGCGCCCAGCCAGAATAGATTGCTTTTTTTGATGTGTTCCCCTAGGTCTTTGTTGTCTAGCACAGGGTTGTGAAAATAAATTGTGGTTGGTCATGTGCCTGTCTCTCTCCCTCCCTCCTCTAGTTTGTCAGCTTCTCCCGGAATGAGCACGTCTGGGCTGCCAGATATTCAATAAACATTTGTTGAAGATTAATGCCTGGGACTCGCCGCTTTGGTGATGTTTAGGTTATTTCTCCCGGCCGGGCTAATCAAAGGCATTCGGTGATGCGAACTAGGTGGTCTGTGCCTGGTGCAGTCACAGATCATTAAACCTGATCCTGAGCATTCAGTGAGTTGTTTAGTCAGCCGGGCTTTGTCAGGGAGTTTCTTTTGTCATTGTTCTTCACTGTATTGTCCCCCCAAAATGGAGTCAATGGATCTGAAATGTATCTCCTGGCTATGTGCTGAAAACCAACATGTTTACCATCTTATCTGAAGTTTTCTGACTTGGCCAACTTATTTTTATGTGTTCAAGTTTTTCTTCATTCTTTTCATAGAAGAGGAGTTTTTAACATTTGTTTAAAAAAAAAAACCTGTAAGTTCTTGTAGATAATTCTTTTTTGTTTTCTGGAAGGACCCTAATGCTGCCTTATAAAAATAAATAGTTTAGTAGTCTCAGATTGATATAAATCTGGGGGTTTTTGTGTGTACATGGGTGCTGATATTTAGAGTCAGGTTGAGGGGTAGGAAAAGAAGAAAGAGTAATTATTCCCTAATGAAGGGCATGTGACCAACAAATGTGACAGCTGAACTCCGTTAGATGCCTATTCTACTTAGTCCTCACAGGGAAAAGACCAGAACACCAATGGGTACCACCAACTTCTGTTGCTGAGCCTCTGTCTCTCTTGACGTGTGTGTGTCCCCCTCCTCCCTCAAAGCCTAAACTCTGCATCAAAGTGCTTTCAGGGATATTATCTTCTTCACTGGGCTTAGTCACATGAAATTAAAGGAGAAACAGGTAATCCTCTTCCACATTTTTGCGGGCCTAATTATTCTCAGACATGTCTTAGATCTAATCACTGAAACTATGTACGTTCACACACACATGCACAGACACACATAGGAGAAATTGCTCAAATAAGATACTAAAGCAAACATGCACTTTTGTACCTGGCATTTTACCTTAAACATTGCAAAACTATTTTTTAAGTGTTAGAGTGTTCTATGAAGAACTATAACATGGATTTAAGCATTACTTTGCATTGATATATATGTTAAATTGAGCTAATAGTCCTAATTTCAAGTATAAAAATGAGGAATATACTATGATTTAAAACTAATATTCACAGCATGAAATAGGTGGGTGCAGTATTTGGTTTGGGGATACAGTCATGCCCAATGTCGTTTCATGAGCTCCATAGATATAGATCATCTTCCAGTGTCATTAGCATGTAAAATGACAAACAAATATGACCTATTACATGGCTGTGTAGTAATAATTGGTTACATTTCTAAAGTGTTGGCTGTCTAGCAATACCATCTCCTCCCCAAAATAATTGCTGTCTTTTATTTAGCACCTACCTACTAATTTCTAGCCCCTCTGAACAGAGCAAAACCAGTATATGAAGAGAGGTTGACTCAAACGATACTCAGCTAAATGTACTTTGTGTTTGTCCTATTCCTTAAAGAAAAAAAATCTCATAAGATGAACTTAAATGGGTAAATCCAAAATACATTTACTGCCAAGACTCCTTCCTTCCTGTGCCTGGACTAGAACCATAATATCCTAACTGACTTCTCCATTTCAGTCACTTCATCTCCAATATGTTTTATATTCTGCTTCCAGATAAATATTCTCAACATATAATGTTATTCTCTTCAAAAACCTGTAGCATAAAAGTAAAAGTTCATATCTATTATCCCTCTGAATAACTAGAGTATGTTGTTTATACTACTCATGTGGTACTTAACTTATACTATCTTGTGATTTAGGAATATGTATACAATTTATATTTCTGTATGTAATGAAATTACTTTAAGAGTTGATCCTTAAATATTTAGCCAAAGTAAGCACTTAATAAATAATGATAAAATTCAGAATTTTCCACTAAGGCAGCAGAAAATGTGTTATTTTTATTCTATGGCTGGCTCTTCAAATGGGTTCAGCTCAGCCATGCTGTATATTCCAAGAACACCTCCAAAACCTGCCACCATCTCATCTCCTTCCTCCCTTATGTCCATCTCCTGTTCCTTGGGCTCTTCGTCCCTGGACCCTTGGCTCTGCCCTCCCTCCTGCCATGAAAATCCACCTCTTACCTTGCTGGCTTTGATGGTACATTTCATCTCCAAATATGCTTCTCCAACTCTGATTGATTCTTGGCATCCTGTCTTGGACCCAATCAATATTTACCGTTTGTAACTTGTGCCAAAAACAAATTGCTATTTCCTCTGTCACAATCTGGCTCATGGGACTAACGCCACCTGAGCCAACGCACCCTCACTCCCTGCCAGGAAACACAGATTAAACATGTTGTCCAAAATACTTAAAAAACTTAGAATTCATCATCCACTGAGTACCGGGTAAGTTAACAGAAAGGAAACCACTGGGCTCCTTCGACAACAAGTATAGGCTGATCAGAAGGCCTTAGAAAGCCTTGCCACATACGCATGAAAGTGGGCACAAGGAAAACAGAACAAAAAGTGTAACAGAAAGATCTTTATTTTGGAGTGCAGACACGGATTCCATTTCTAGTACTGTCAGACACAGATAATATCTACCAAGGTTACTTTGAGGGCTGTGGAAAGGGTCAAATGAGATGATAAATGTGAAAGTTCTTTGCCAATCATAAATGTTGCTCGAGTAAGATATACCCAACAAAAGACCTAGGCCCTTATCCATGACTGCTTCCAAAGTGGAAAATGAGGGCGTTGGAGCAGATTGTCACAGATCCTTCCAGAGCTATAGGTCTAAGAGAGCTTCCAGCCCTGTTCCCTCATACAGGAAGGGGTTATTTCCCTGCCCCTTCTGAGGATTCATAGCTCCAACCAAAGGGTCACAAAGAAGTGACCTGACCTTCTCAAGGTCACATAGCAATAAGAAAGGGATCAATGATGCATATTTCCTGCTCTACTCATGCACCAGGCCATGCTTGTGCCCTTCCAGATCAGCTTGAAGCCTGCTGTCCTCCCAGGACTCACTGGGGGTTTGCATGGCCCCTGCAGCAGCTCATGTTGTTCCCACAGTCCTGAAGTACTGGAGCCACCCTTGTCACTGCCTCATCTTCTGACACCAGCCATCCTTCCAGACACTTGTGAGGCTCAAGGGCCAGGCTGAGACATGATTTCCACTGAACCTGCTGCAGTAGGAGCCGCAGCGGCTCCCGCACCTGGGTCTACCTTGCCCAGACCCCTGGAGGAGCTGGTCTCTAGCAGCTCCCGGAGGTCCTGAATCCCACAACCCTGAAGTGCAGGGGAGTGTAGCCTTCATGGAATAGGCAAAAGTTGGAGAAAATCCTGCCCATAAAACATGTGCCCTTCTTCTTCCCGGTGGACACAGGGGCTTCAAATAGCACTGTGGCTGATTCCCATGTGACAGAGCAACCGACTGTGTTTCCTTGAGAAGCTACCCCCAGTCGGGTAGCATACCACCTGGGGTTTGTTTTCCCTCCTTTTCCTCTTCACTCTCCTTTTCCCTTACTCTTCTCTGGGATTGCACTCCTAAACAGAACACTGGCACAGAGCTTTGCTGCAGGTTCTGGTTTCTGGAGAACTTGGGCTAACATACAGACTTTTGTAACGTGGAGACTCACCACACTGTGCCTTGTTTCTGGCAGTGGCGTAGCACTGTTTCTGAGCACCTTCCTGTAAAGAAAAATCTTTATTAACAACTGCATTTCCTCATGATTATACACGTATTTATTTTGTGGCAAAGTATAAAATCACACCCAAGAATGTAATGTTTTTAAAAAAATCTATGCTAGTTTGCATTAAAATAATAGCACTCAAATCAAATTGTAACATATGCATATGTTTGGCGTGCTCTTTGGAGAGGCAGTTTAATTGAGTAAAGCGTGCCATGCTGGAGGAACACATTAGGTTGCATCTAAAAGATCCCTGCTCCAGTGTTTTACACACTAGAACATGTAACCGTTTAGTTATTCACATTTTGTTCCTTAGGATTTTTGAAGTCACTTTTAGAAATAAAAAAAGGGAGAAGAGAAGATGAGGCAATGCATCAGCATCAGGGATGTGGGTGTATAGGAACGAGGTGAGCTGCTGCAGGGACCACAGGCAAATGTCAACATGCACCAAGGAGCAAATTTCCTGGTTCAGGTAATAGAGTAAACAGAATTACAGGGAAGCATGAAAAGTCTGAATAAGAAACGATGAAGTAGCAAAACCTCAGGTTGCTGAGCCCAGGGACTATATCCTAGTAGTGGGATTCAGAAAGTGTTAGGACCAAGGAGTTTCTAAAGCAGAATCCAACCTGAAAGTAGAGAATCTATCCTCAGGTGATACGCAGCTCCTGCTAATGTTTTTGCTGATAGTAATTTGGTGGAAACAAATGCAATTAAGTTTGAGATTTGCAGGGATTTGTGTAATAGCTTGTAGAGTCTTAGGTAGCTAAACTAGATGAATGGTCGATAAAGTGACTGTAGTTCAAGTCTAAGCACTGAGAAACTGCAGCATGAGGGGGACTGAGGATCCCCCAAGTCGGTATAAATGTTCAAGGCATGTGCTTTTCAGCAGCGGGTAGGAACTGAGCTGGGCAGAGTCATGAACACAGAGGAAAGTCTGCATACAACTTGGAAGCCCAATTTCCTTTGCTGCACCTAACCAAGTGTTTCAGCAAGACACAGTCCCAGACCCACATCATAAAACATTTACAGTTTTTGTAAATGGAACAAAGTGTATATTTGAATTATATACATTTATTCCATAAGGTTAGCAGTTTTCACTTCTCAATTAGCCCTTTGGTCCTTTTAATAGCATTCCTAGGAAAAGCTCCACAGTATGCTCTGCATGATGGTCATCTGAAGCAGGAGTGTGGATGCCAATCACACCCACTCTGCTCTGAGCTGAGGTCCATGCCAGGCCTGAGGCCACGGAGACGGCCTTTGCCTGGAGTGCCCTAGATGGAGAGAGCGTCTGGGCGTTGTTGGGTGGGGCAGCCCCACAGCAATACACATGTGTTCCTGCACAGGGACACCAAGCAGCGGAGTAGTCAGAACAAGGCTGTTTGCAGAAACTTGAGGCAGGAGGTCATGAGGAAGAGGAAAGAAGTATTTGGTACACAAAGATAGGTCATATGACTGAAAGAATATAGACAGTGGACAGATTGCTCAAGTAGGAAAACTTCCAGAGGGAGCCAGGCAGAATTAAGCCATTGAGCACCTTCTTTGTAAGCATATAATCCAAAAGGTGCTATGTCGCAGAAAGCTGAGTCTCGATCAATGATCAGTATGGTGGCAGTTTGCAGGGTGAGGGTGTCCAGTTGAATGTTATCTGTCAAGGTGATTTCATGACAGCTCACATTCTCCCATCTTTATTGATCTATCTTCATTCTTTAAAGAGCAACTGACGTGGAATATGACACTTAGAATGACTTTTCAGTAAATAGCATCTCTTACTGAAGGGTGCTCAAATAAGGCTGTTTAGATTTAAATGTGCCTCTAATTACATGTCTCTAATCAGATTCCTGATTTATCTGTTGTGAAATAGCAAATCTGCCTACTGGAATCCAGATATCCTTCAAACCTTCTGTCCTGAGGTTTGGGACGGTGGAGCAAACTTCTGCCCTTTTACTTAGATGATGCTATTGATTGACGGGAAGGCCTTCTCTGGAGGGCCCAAGCTCACCTTCAGAGCAGGAGGCTCTGTCAGCGGCAGTTCCGGAGCTGACTGCCCCTGGGAGACTGCCCATGGGATTTCCTGCAGGTGGGAGAACAGCTGGGGAGTGGGAGAAAGGCGCCTAAATCAGGACCTGGAAATTAGGAGCAGGGTTATAGTTGGGAAAGGAAGCAGAGTCTGGCTGGCCACCCTGGACCTCAGTCAGCACTGGGGCAAGTCAGGAGTGAGGGCGCAAGGCCTTCCTGGCACCCCACTAGTGGGGTCTGGGTGGGGCTCGACTGGAGTGGGGACCTGTGACAGAGGTCTCAGGTCACATGGCACACTGGCCAGCCCCAGCCTTACAAGACAAATGCCAAGGTCCTCAGCAGTTCATCTCTACAGAGTGCTTGCTTATGAAAGTGCAAACAAATCTCACAGAACAAAAGTCTAGTAAAAGAAAAAAAGAAGAAAAAAGGTGGAGAGGGCAGTAAAAATTGTAAACAGAAATGCTTCATTCTCCATTTCATTGACACAGAGGTTATTCATTTTTAGACCAAAAGTTGGGAACGTTTTGACCTATAAATTAATATTGAACATTCCCTGTGCATTGCTCTTTAGCAGTTGTTAGTAAGAGTTCTGCAGTGCTCTCCTGCGTATGAAACGCAGGGCTCTCCTTTGTCATCAGAAGACCTTGGGGTTCTGGCAGTGCACATCTGCATGGATTCCCTTCCTGCTGCCGCCACAAGCTGAGCTTGCCTAGGATTCATACGGTTTCTTCCATCCTTCCCTCCCAATAACGAGGTTCCACAGATCTGGTCATTCGCATTAATAAACTTCTCAGCCCTCTATGGACCAGGGTCCCTCCCCAAAACATGAATTTCTATGATAGGACAGATCAAGGATGGGAGAGTAGAGTTAGGTTTTTTAATATGCACTTATTATGCCCTGGTTTTGGTGAAAAACCAAAACCATATGGTTGCAAAAAGGTAGACTTTTTATTTGCTTTATCAATTTTTGAAAGCAGTTAAGAAATTCAAGACCATAAAGAGAATGTTTTAACAAACTCTCTTCCTAAAGAGTGAGGGGCAAAAAGGCAGAATGAAACACAGCATCCCAGAATTATAGTCCAGGAAAGGAATTTAAACTCAGTGACCTGTCTGAACTGGAGTATCACTAGTATATAAACTGATCCCGGGCCATCAAGATGGAATCTATACTAGATCAGTTTTTTGTAGAAGTTGATGTGCATATAGGCTGGTGTATCTCCTGAGCACCAGATATACATACTTAACTGCCTATGGGACAACCCCACCTAGGTAGACCAGGAGATCCTCAGCTGAGCAGGCAGAACTTACCACAAACCATGCTACCCTAAACACACCTGATTTCATCTGATCTCGGAAGCTCAGCAGGGTCGGGCCTGGTTAGTACTTGGGTGGGAGGGCTCACCATGAACCCATGTTTACACCCTCCAATCCTCTTTCTCCTTCACTCCTTGCATTGCATTTGGTCACAAAATTCTATCTACCTGGCTCAGTTTATTTCTTAATGAACACATCTCCAGCCTTGGAAAACAACAAAAACCATTCAGTAAGAGAGACACGTTGCAGAAGGTGGATATGATCCTCTGAATTTGGTCTTGACCTGACCTCTAGCTTGTTGGTACCTAATATTATTTCTGATCTACCCTCATCACCTTTTCAAGATAATTCCCCATTTGTTCTGTCTTTGGGCTCTCAGTCATTCTTATTTTATCTTGTTTGGACTATATCCTTCCCCTCAGAGAATCTCCATGGACTGGCAAACTGGTAAGGGGATTCTTTTTTGGTTTGGTCCACAGCATCAGCCCCATGACATGCCCTTATGAGTACAGAACATTCTGTACTCATGTGCCCAGGGACCCAGACCTAGAGGCCTGGCTCACAAATTGCCACTTGTACCTTTCATTCTCCTGCACAAGACCACTCCTAGCTCATCGTGGTACACTGTGTGCTCTCAGTAAGTGTTCTAGGAACAAACAAATGAATGATCAAATATGCTAATGAAAGATAAACCAGGGAGGAAAAAATTTAATTCTGGAGAGCAATCCACTCTTCAGTTCATCCTTGCTAACTTTCAGCTAACTTTCACTTTAGTCTGAGATAACCAAAAATCCTGGTTTTGAAGACATTAAAAACCTTACTTTAAAAAATGAACTTGAAGTTATGTATGCAGGGAACATGGGACAGTTGTGAGCTCTTAGACACTCATTCACATTTCTACAGACTAGGAGGGCTTTTAAACTGCTTCACATGTATACTCAAACTTGTAGCTTGAAGGTTCATTTGTAAATAAGGAGCTTAGAGGTTTCAGGTCATTCCGGACTCTTTCTGGGGAGTCAGGATAGCCAGACTGGCACCCATGGCAACCCCATCATACGCCCATCTGCTCACCAGAAAGCTAGAGAAAAGAGGAGAGGAAGAGAATTTTTTGTGTTTTCTTGCCTTCCTTTGCTTCTGATTCTTCCTGACTCTGCTTCCTTCCCCCTTAATTTTTCCCAGTTGGTCACTTAGAAATATGAATGCTACTCTGAGCCAACGCACTTGTAGTCATCTGTGTTAAACCACATTTATTTTCTTATAGCTTAAAACTATTTTGGCAGGGAGACAGTATAATATAAATCTTAAGAGCCTGGGTTGAAATTGCAATGCTTCTACACTCTACCTGCATGACCTCGGGCTGGTAACTTAATATCTTGATGCCGCCATTTCCTCATCTGCTCCTTAGCTATTGCAACCTTTGGGCAAGATACTCTCTAAGTCTCAGAAGTCTGATCTATAGAAAGATGCTATAATATTGAACCTACAGGCTTGTTGAGCGCATTCTATGAAGTACTATGTGCAAAGTGCTTTTATGCCTAAGAATATGGGAAATAGCTACTCAGACCCCAAGAAATCCATATATACTTTAAACAGCCCCTTGCACCCTTGAACTAAAAAGCCATGATGCCTCTTCACTGTGTTTAGGACATTGTGTGCTCCCCTGACACGTGCCTTACACATATCAGTAAGGCTGGAATGGCTCTAATCTTATGCACCACCATGCTGCCTTGCATCTGGTGGGATTTTGCCAAAAAGCTAAATGGTAAATGCTTTGAAATAGAGTACTGGTATGTCATCTCCAATGAATGTCTGTTCATTTCTCTATGTACAGTGTCTAAACAATTAAACGAGCCTATACATCACTAACAATTACATAAGTGAGCATCCATGGATCATTTAAAATTTTATTTGTCACGTTATACTCTAAATGAACAGCTGATTGAATGTCCAACTCTGCTTCAGGTACCATAAAAGAAAACAGTGGATATCGTTTCACTATGCATTTTAGTGGGCTTGCCTTGGGAAAAGTTTTACTTGGTGGAATCACCAGAATTAACCATCCCCAAGATACCTTCATTAAGTTACAATTATGTATATTCTTTGACAAATCTTGTGCATTTTGTTTTTGTCTTTAATAAAATTGTATTTAAAGAGATTGTCGTGTTACTCCATGATGCCCACATTAAGTTTCAGATTCAAACTTTCTTTTAGAATTTGAGGCCAGTGAAGACTTCCAATGGCATAGCACCATGATTTTATAATTTGTCATATCTTCTTTGTTTTCACCGCCAGACACTCAGAGCCAGATTTGATTCAATCACAGCAACCATTATGAAGCCATTATACTAACTTTATGGAAAACCTCATTCTTTGGCCTTGGTTATTTCTCTTTTATTAATCTTTAAAAAAATATGTCTTCTGTCTTACCAGAACTTGAAAATATATATATACGTCTTAGTTTTATTCTTCCTAATTTTATTGAAAGAGAAAGAGCATACATTGTTAAATAAATAACTCAAAGGACTTCCTTCGTATAGGTTGGGGTCTATACTACTTTGTGTCGTGTGCCACTGGGAAGAAATTAGACACTGGGATTGTCACTCTGTGGTACATTCAGTCTTTCTTAGTACCCAAATTTACTGTCACAGAGCTCAATTCCCTACCATCTCAAGTCTCATCTGGTGAGCTGGAACCATTTAGGAATCAACTTTCTCATTTTGGGCAAGTACCCAGAAAATAAGATCATTACCATTAAAATGTTCTATATTAAATAGCTAGATTACAAATAGAGTAAAACAAGTCCAAAGTAATGAGCTAGTTATTATGCCATTTCTTCCCCTATTCCTAATTATCTCAACAAATTGCTAAATCCTTAGGAACCCTCACTAGAGTTGCCTCCACAAGAGGCATCTTCAAGAAAGTAAAAAAATTTTAAGCCTTTTCAGAAAAGAGAAAATTTGGGGTTAGAACAACCTATCACTAGTTTAAGGCTAATGTACAAAAGAATTTTAAAACTCCCATCATTCCAACAGTACTAAACTACTAAAACAAAGCTCTTACTCAGAATGGGGTATCCCAGTAGGGGGCCACGGATTTCAGAATCTGTTCTAAAGCAGAATTAGGTCTCATCATTTTGGTCTCTCTACTTCCCTCTTCAGGTATGTGTTACCTGGGAGCCTAGAGGCACATTAACTAACAGTCCCCAAACAGATGGGCTTTCCCTTTATGTGTTCCTCTCCGCTTGGGCAGGAAGAGCACAGCTGCACCGAGCAATTTTGTGTAAAAGATTTCCTAAATACATCCGCAGCTTCCATCCGCTCTGCAGCAGGGAGCTGGAATCCGGGAGCAGCAGGCTTCCTCGCCCGTTAGGGACTAAGGGCTCCTATTTGGATTCTTACAGCTTTGGTGGCACAGACATGCTTATTAGTAATCATTGCTGCCTTTGAGAATATAGTACTCCATCTATTTCCCAGTGGTAGCTTTCGGTATTAATCGGAAGTAGGCTAAGTATTGTAACAAATATCCCATAAATCTCAGCCTCTCAGTGAACTACAAGTGCTTATTGTCACTCAAAGCAAAGGTCAATGTGGAGTGGGATGGGTCTGGGGCTGTTTCCCAGACTCCTTCCATCTTCCTCCGGGTTCTAGGTTCTTGGAGTCCTCTCCAGGTGGCTGGAGGGTGGAGACCAAGACCGAGCATGCAAGAGTGTGGGAAATTTCCCGGGTAAGGCCTGTAGGTGGCACCCTTCCTTCCGCCCGGGTTCTCCGTCTCCGCAGGGAGGGCTGGATGTGGTCTGGCTGAGTGCCCGGAGCTGGGGCTTGGGGAGTTCACAGCAGTCTCCCCCGCACATTTTGTTGCCCCATTTGTTTCCATCTTGATGGAAAATGAAGATTATTCATCCTCCTTATATTAGCAATTTTTAGCAAATAAGTTGTTTGCAAGGAATTTACCCTAGTAAGGAGCAAGCGGTTCAGTCTGGATCCTTGTTTCCCCTGTACCCGTATTTCTACCTTCACCGTCAATACCACCCCGCCTTGGGATGCACCTAGGGTTTTGTCTGTTTACTTGTTTCCCTCAGTCCATTTCACAACCGGGTTCAAAGGGTCTTCATCATAGGAACAACTCGTGTGCCTCTTCGGGTTCAGGGTGGGAAGGCGACAGGACGCAGGCGGATGACGTTGAGGCCGAGTGCATGGTTGAGTGAATTGCCGCGCTGTGCCAACAGCAGGGAGTGCGCCCCCGAGGAGGCCACTGCTGTGGGCGCCTGCCAATGTCGCCAAGAAGGAACGCGGCCCAGGGCTGCAAGTGCTTCCACTGGTTTAAGGGCGCAGAAATCCAGATTTTTAAATCAGATGTCCTCATTTGTAAATGATGGCAACTGATTAAACTATCTTGAACCCTCTGAGCAGGCCATTCAAAATACCTCCGAGGGCCAGAGTCAGCTGGTAGGCTGCTCTGTTTTACCTTTTCTGCCCTTGTTAGTAAAAG
Organism: Varecia variegata; assembly: GCA_028533085.1. Lineage (NCBI taxonomy): Eukaryota > Metazoa > Chordata > Mammalia > Primates > Lemuridae > Varecia > Varecia variegata. Next base: position 43,696,476 of record CM052443.1, read on the forward strand.
GCAAGGATTCAGACAAAATCGGAGTGGTGAACTCCTGCCCTTCACGCAAAGGAAGGCGAAGAGTGTCTTCTGCTTTCTCCATGGCCCGGTGTTGGGAATTTAAGGACATTCATCTCTGCCAAGGTCATTAAGACTCAGCATTCTACACGTTGAGCACCCCTCTTATTTCTTTGCAAATGTTACAAATACCAGATGTATATGAAAAAGTTGAAGTTCCTTCTTCATAGACAACAATGAATGGGATGGTTGGACAAAAACATAATGCTACTCTACAGGAAACTGATGTGTGTGTGTGTGTGTGTACTCACATACCAGCGGAGGTTATCTTTAATGACTTCATCAGGGCAACCCCAATTTAAAGTGGCATATACTTTTTTAGAGTGCTTAGTAGAAATACATAATTTTATAGCGTTTTGTTTCTAAAATATTTTTTAAGGGGTGATAGAGAATGAAAAGGGAGGGGGATAGAGAAAGAAAGGGACACGGTCAATAATATAAGAAAAATATTACATTAGGAAACCACTTGGTAGACCACAAGACTAAGAGGAGGAGAAATGAAAGTGGGAGAGGTGGATACACATAGGGTTTTCTAACAGTGATTTGGGCAGACCTGCAGTGGAGGGAGTTCCCATTCTCTAAGCAACAAAGCCAAATCCCAGCAATCCTCTTTAGGGATATAATAAGCCAAGAATCCCTCACTGAGAAAGAGTTTGGAGTAGATGACTTTAATGATCCCTTCTAACACTTGGATTCTGGGACCAGCAGGATAGAACTTGTGAAGAGAGGAAAAGCTAAGTTACTGCATAAAACTAGTCCCAAATTAATAGGACAGAGAAAAGTGTTCAGGTGAATACATAAACCCTTAAGGGAAAGAATGTGAATTAAGAGAAGGATAACAATGGATGGAAATTAACAGGAACTAGAGATTAAGGGACACCAAATGCTTGCAAGTTGCAAAAGAAAAAAAGTGTATGGGGGAGGGGGTAGGGTTGCTTCTAGAAGCCCATGCTATTTATATCATGACTTCGCTGGAGGTCTCACCTTTGTGCCCTCTCCAGCATGTCTCTTCTTGCTTGGGAGGCACATCTGTTATCCCTACACAGTGTCCAGATATCACGTTTCCAGCCTAAGACACATGACACACATTCAGTAACAGATGCAGTATTATTGGAATTAGTTTGCTTAAAGTTACTGTGGTTTTATTCACTTGCTAGCACTTCCTTTTAAACATCATTTATTATAAACAGAAGTTTTGCATATTTCCTATGTACCATGAAGAGGTTTCATTCTATAAAATTTTTCCCACTATATAGTGTGAATTTTAGGAACTTTTTCTTCTCTAAAGGACTGGTTCTGCACACAAAAACAGTCCAATAAAGCTTTGTACTTTCTGACTAGTCACTTTCCAGGGGAAGTCATTGGAGATATTTTTATCTAAACTTAATTTTTAAGGTGTATTTTGAACCTCAACATAGTCCTGGCCCACAGTGACATCATAAATAAAATGTAAGTCATCAGTTGTGGTTTATTTAATTAATCTAATTTTAACCAAGTTTTATTTTCTATAAATAAAGAACTAAATAATTTAAATCTCTATATGTTTGTGGAGACTTTGAAAATTGCTTAAGTTTCATTAAATAATGATACAAATTTTTGGCAAATATATAAGAACTTCATAATGACAGAAGTATTTATCTTAAAACCCTCTGCTGGTAAGAAACAGGAGTTTCCATAAACCTGATATGTTTGAATCTGAATCCCATTGACTTTTTCTTTTCTTTTTTCCAGAAGTTTTCTATTGTCTTCATATTTTCAAGACACTGTATGGAGGCAAAAAGTCAAAGGTAAACTAGAACTGAAGGTAAATCTTAAATTTCTTTAGTAATATGTAAAATTTGAATTAAGGCAAGTGAACTCTTTTGAAAGGAATAGATCAATGTAAATTGCCAAAGAATCAAGTTTAAAGGAGAATTCCCTTCTATTGGCCCATTCTCTTTGTTGACAAGAGCAACGATATGTGTAGTCCCGAGGGTGGGTCTCTGCCAATGGCTCTGAATGTTCCACCTAGAAAACAAAAGCAATCTGGGGATGGACTCTCCTAAGATACCCGTGGTCCCCACACAGATTTGGATTCCTTAGGTTGTCATTTAGAAATAAAAAGCCAAAGGAGAGATCCAGGAACTACATATTCCCCCAAACCAAATCACCCCTAACAACCACCACCACAACAAAAACCCCAGTAGAACCATATTAATAAGAAGGGCAGCAAAGGGAACTAAGGGACGAAGAGTAACTGGTAAGACCCCAGCTGAAAACAGCCGAGTTGACCTGACTCCCCCGCTTTCTCTCTCCAAGGCCTTGTCTACTTATGTCCACTTTTGTACCAGCTCAAATCCCCACCTGCACCGGGAAACACAAGCACGGGTATGATGACATAGGAATCGAACCCCTCAATTACAGAATGAAATGTCAAGTTTTGTGAAATCCCTTTGTAATAGAAGAAAAGATAAAGCAGTGAAATTCCCACTTGGTAGGAAATTCTTCCTATGTAAGAATTGTCCCTAAAAACAAACACTAGAAAGGAAAACCTAGAAGTACTTGTCAAGAATGAGAAGACCTGAGATTTTATCATTCTTCCTTCACTAAGGTATTTGATTCAGGAATGCCTGACCTGAATCTGGTGTTGGTTTCTGGCTTATGTTTAACCTTTGGGTGTGTTCAGAGAGGAATGTCTGCTAATCATGTTTAGCCCAATAAAATCTGGCAGGTTAAAAATGTTGACACTATTTGGAGCTATGAACTCCAAAAGAAGAAAGATTTTGTATAAATCCAAGCTATTATAAGGGAGAAATGGTGCCACTACCTGACAGGCCAGCTCTGGCCCAGATTGCAGATGTCACCCTCAGTCTGCTGAAGAGGAAGAGCTATGGCTAAGACACAGGGAAGATTGATGCAAATTGGTCTTAGAGAAAGTTTGTCTCCTATTCAGTTCATTCATTCACTCACCCATCCTTTGTTCCTTCATTCACAACATGTTTGCTGGTGGCCACCTTGTGGCAACCCCCTGCCGAGAGCTGCAGACACAATTCTAAAGAGTAAGGAGAAGAGAAAGAAAAAGAAAAGAAGAAGAAGAGGAAAAAGAAGAGAATAATAAGAACAAGAACAGGATAAGCCTCTGCGTTATCTCATTGAATTCTCTCAATTCCTCAAAGTAAATGCTGGTATTTATTCCCACTTTTCAGATGAGAAAACTGAGATTTACTCAGGGTAAGTAATTAACCTGGGTCAAATGGCTAGTAAGTGGTTGCCTTCTTCTAGAACCCAAGCCTCTCTGATTTAAGGGGAACTTATTATGGGAAAAGGCATGATCTCTGCAAACAATGGCTGGGGTTCAAACTCTGTATCTGCCACTTGCTAGCTGTGTGACCTTGGGAAAGATAGCCTGCCTCTGCCCCAATTTTCTGTGGGGTTGTTCTGAATCTTAGATGTGTTAGCATATTATATGTATTAATAAAATACTCAGAATTACACTTGGCTTATAGGATGCACTACAAAGTGTTTTTTATCATTCCAAAGCCCATGGTCATAACTATCAATTTCATTTCCTGGGGAAGCTTGGAGTCTAACAGAGAATCAAGACCAAAGGACAGCCCATGACAAGACAGCATGTTAGGGTCTCAGCAGGAGAGGTGCAGGGTGCTAAGCCAGACTTGGAGGTCCAGGGAATCTTCCTAGAAGGGCGTCTAGGCAGGAAGTCCTGGCGAAGGTGGAGGGTGAGCTAGCTGAGGGTTCAAGGAGTTGGGACTTGTGCTCAGGGAAGGCTAATTGTTTCTGAGAAACATACGTTAGAAAAGAAAATTAATTCAGAAAGTATTATACGTCTTCACTAATGTCTTCCTGACTATTGAAGCAGGAAATAGTGCACTAGACAAATCTAGTATAAATAATATTTACAGATATATGCTAATTGAATCTGGAATTAGCATTTCAAACATCAAGAATTTTAAAAGGACTTTTGATAACTGGGGATTGGTATTCAACACTGTTAGTCCGAATGGTTACATTGCAGAATCCACACAGCAATACCGACTTTCGCATTCTATTATTCCTGCTGCCCGTTAGTCCTTCTCTCACCTTCTGTTTCTGTTCTGTCTGCCCCTCCTGCCTCACCCACAGTGACGGTATTCATATCAGGAATAAGTGTCTACTATAAACCTCTTTGTTGTCGCAGTGTGTCTAACAGCCTCAGTGATGCCCCGCTGGGGAGAAAAGGCAGCATAAGTAATAGAAAGCAGGGGCAAAGAGTCTACACTCAGAAAACCATACTGTCGTCTAGTTTTTCTCCAGCATGTTCTAATGTTTGTAAGACTTCCTCAGCACTCTTGCCTGCTCTGCATGATAGACCCTGCTCTTTGCACTCATCGTTTTATTACCCTCTATAAAAATGTCTCAATATGCAGAATGTAGTATTTTCACCTAAAAAAATTAATAATACAATATGATTTTAATTGAGGCTGTTGTGAGCACCAACCTGATCCTCAATACAATAAACTGAAACCCATGTTTCACGCCTCCGCTAGGTGGGCTGTTGTACTTGATCACGTAATCCAGGGTTATGCAATCCACACAAAGGCAAAGTGAGGAAGATATTACTCATTAGCGCCAGCTAGGAATTCCAAATTGCTGTAAGAAAAAAAATGTCGCCATACTCCTCCCCTGTGGCCGAAGAAAAAGGCAAATGTTAAATATTTCCATTATAAAATTTCAACCCCACAAAATAAATTTTTAAATTTCACTTTTTTTTTTTCTGTAAAAAAGACATCTGCTTTTAAAAAATGCCTCAAGGAAAGAGTGTCCCTTGTTAAGGCTGCCTAACTTTTTGGAAGTTTTATTTGACCGCTTCCCACATGCTCCTGCTTCATTATCGCTAAGGCAACAGGGTCAGAAGGGCACAAGTTCATAATCGAGGAGGTGCAACTGCTGCCTGGGAGCATTTTGAGTGTAGTGATGGTCAAATAGTTTTCACCTCTACTTTCTGCAATTGCAAAACAAGAAAGTCTTGTTTGCAAAGTGCAGACAGAATACCTGCTTCATTTTCTCAACTCATCTGTGCTTCTGCTGATTAGAAAACAAACTCATCTGAATCTCCTTTTTAGGAACCTGATAATACATTGCAGAAGCACAGTATAATTTGGCGAGGTGTATTTAAAAACTGGTTACCTCCTAGTTGACTGAATCTTTTTTCCATAAGAAAACCTAGAAATGTCTCGCAATATAAATATGAAAATTCCCCGGGTTAAATATATACTGTTTTCGCCATCGTTTTAGTTGTAAGTCACAGTGTGCTCAAATTGTGATCTTGATATTTCCACTCTAGTCATTCATACAAACGCCAGCAGTGAGGATAACACCAGGATAACTGGGGAGGGTGAGAACTGAACGATCCTTCCCTTTAGAACTGCTGTCCATGTACTTCGTAAGTGGCAAGTCACAGCCAATCCCTTGGAGCGCTGAGAGCCACAGGGGACCCAATCCAAGAAGCACGGTTGCGGAGTGTGTAGTTAGGGAGCAAATAATGAGTATCCATTACAGTACTTTGTCACCAGCACTGCCTCCCTTAAAGGGAACGCTGATCCTGCATGCAACGGACCCAGGCTTCAGTATTCCAACCAGGATGCTTGCAGTGTAGCTTTGCTGTTCCACTCTGACTATCATGATGGCAACAGTGCGATTTTCTATTCGTACTATGTTCAGTTTGACTTTCAAAAGTCCATTCTGAATTTGTGGTTCTTAATCTATGATAGACTTCTAAGACAGGCTAGTGTGCAGAGGATTTGTGACCTCGATTTTGGTGCCAAGGAGCCTCTTTTTGCTTTGTTCCTGATTCTCAGTGGTGATCTGGATAGTTGAGGTTTTCAGATAAATGAGGGGTTTGCTGTATAAAGCTACAGTGTTTGAAATGGAAACTCTGTGCCGGAGAGTAAGCAATTCTGAATGTGAAATATGTTTCCAATTAAGATAATCTGACTATCCATGCCCTAGGCATACCGAGGTTAAAATTAATTCTAATTCTTCTTTGACATGGACTTGACCAAAATCAAATGTTCATGCTATGAAAACATATTCCATATATAGCCTTCTTTTCACTTCATGCCAAGTGGTTATTAACTTATTTCTATAATCTTTTACAGATCTCATGTTACGACAATATGGCTATGGAAATATACAGCTCTTTATTTTCAACACATATGAACCTGATTTTAGCTAAAAACAAAGCACATATTTTAAGCAAATGAACAAAACATTGAAGCATATGGACAAAAGAACACTTAAATTATTATGGTTATTCAATAAGTTTGTGATTATGGCAAAACATTTCTAGTATAAAACATTTGTTGAACACATGCTTGGCTGTCTTCCAAAATAGTTTCATAGAAAAATCAGGGGGACAAGAAGTCAAAGTGCTTTTCGAGTTTTTAATGCTAAATCTCTGCTCAGGCTACAATATATTAATCATACAGTTCTAGAAATATCAAGTAATGATTAGCTATTTCATTGTCATTTTATCTTTTACATTTAATACAAATTTTAAGGCTTTTGGTAGAACCGCCCAAATCGAAATCTGCTGTGAAACGTTCCAGGGCAAATTGAAGAACAGAAACTTCTCTGAGAAGTACATAGTCCATACGGAAGGCAGTTCTTTCACTAAATGAAACTAATACTTTATTTCTAGGCAATTTGGTACTACTGAAACAAAATGAAGAAGTAAATCAATTAGCCGGATAATTCTTTTCTAAATGAAAAGCAATTTTACTATTTTTTTCAGATTTTTAAATATAATATATACTCATGGAGAAAATTCAAGCAATATAGGTATTCCTCTATGGATTGTAATTTTGCTGAAATCCATGTCTCAAAACAATCAGCTAGTTTTAACCTTGAAGAAGTTCAAAACAGTATGAAGAAAAAATTACTTCTAATTTCACCACCCAGAGTTAGGAGTCCTGAAAATTTGGGGGAACATCTTTCTAAGCATCTCTCTAGATGTATGCACATACATACAATAGAAGCACACAATTTCTAACAAATAACATTATATGTGTTATTTCATAATTTGCATTTAAATCACCATGTCATATAGATCTTTCCCTACCTATGAATATAGATATATATCATCTGTCAAAGAGTTACACGGTATTCTAATATATGGCTAGGCTACAATTTATTTAATTAATTCTGTATTAATGGATTTTTAAATTGCTTCCAGGATTTATTATTTTAGAAAAATACTGCGGTGAACATTCTTGTGCCTTTGTAAATCTGACTTCTTATCTTAAGGGAAGCTCTCAGGAAATTCCTCTTACGGACTAGAAACCCTTGGACATACCCAAGCCATGGTTTTTCTTTTCTCATGGAAAGTAGAATTGACAGACATTGACCATTGTGTATGATCTTAAGCAACTACTGCAAGGATATGAGTGGCCCTTTTCAGAGTAAAGAATATGTATTTACAACAAGAACAGAACATCTAATGCTTCAAAATTCCCTCTGAAAAGCCCTTGGATATAGTTTTCCTTTTGTGCATGGTTTTATATTGATCTTGGAGAAAAGGAGAAGTGTATTTCATCTAACGTAGCTCAGCTGAATAATGGCGGCTTTGAGTACACTCGTCTCCAAAGAAAGGCCAGTCTTATATTTTACAGAATTATGTTTCAAGCTATAATGTTATTCTCAGGTAGACCTTTACCTCTCAGGAAGGAAGAGATTTTTTTCTGGGTCTTCTTGTTAATAAAAATAAGTCAAATATCTGGATTGTTTGTTTTTACTTGCTTTAAAAATAAAGAGTCAACAAAAATCTAAAGAAAACATTTCCAAGATCATTGAGCGGCTTTAAAGACTAGAAAGCAGGCTTTATGCTAAAGGAGTAAGTAGACACAATTATGCTGATTTGTTTTTAAAAGTTCCAAAGGGAAAAGAAAGAGATTGCTGTGAGATTGATGTAGAGAAGCCAAGAATCATTTAGAGCTTCCAGAAAACTGGGACAAAACCAATAGAAAAGGGGTCTTTGTTTATAATAGAATTTGAAATTCAGAAGTAAAACGCATTAAGTTGCTAGAGCTCCCTAAGGAATTGCTGAGTGAGTGAGTGAGTGAGTGAGATTTGAGGAGGCAGAGAAGAGGAGGGGGAGGAGGTTTTATTAATATCAGAAAGTTCCAAAGAAAGAAGAAGCCATGAGCAATTCCTCAAGCTACTAGACTTTATCTGGGGGAATAGTTATGAATATTATCTAGTAATTTTTCAAGTTCTTTTCTGTTCTTTCAGGTCAGCTGAGTTTTGTCTAACGCTCAGCAGACATCCTTGGCCTTGACTTCAGTGCAGCTCTCTCCCATTACGTTGGAGACCTGTGCAGGAGTCTACTCCGATCAGCCTCTACTTTCCAGCTCATTACTGAATGATAAGATTAAGAGGAGTCTCTAAGAGTCATCCAGGCCTTCTGTTTCCAGAAACGGCCAACTAGATTATTTCAATGAACCTTTCCACCCTACCCCTACCCCCACTGAAAAGAATGAAAATCGAACTAGTATTTTTCCCCAGGAGGAAATAAAAGGTGTTATGACCGGGATGGGACACACAGAGGCTCTGGGCTGCTGGCAATGTTCCCTTTCAAGATCTGAGGTTTCCCAGGTAATAACTGCATCTCTTGGCCTGGGTGGTGGCTATCTTGTTTTTGCATTGTTCTGTACTTAAGCTGTATGTTACAATTAGTTTTTTTAAGTTATCAAATTTAGCCCTCAACCTTCAGGCAGGTGGATTTTGCCCACTCAAGATACATTTTCATTCTCCACGAATGGAAATACTATCTTCCAAACAAAACTTTCTCAAATCCTACTTCCTACTGGCTTCAGTAATCTTACACATAAAATTGAAAGCTATAGGACCCAAGATGAAAATATTGAAAAGACTTCATTAAAGTTTATGAGGTGGCCAATTAGAATCATTTATAAGAGAAATAGCCTCTAATGTTTCAACAACATGGTTTTGTTTTAGCAAAGAATTCCTATTCCTCTCATATAACTGCTTTAAATACTGCATTAGAAAGTTGACTTTCTCAAAATTTCCCACAAGTCAAAAAGTAATGATGTGGTTTTTAATAATTACAATCAAAAATTTGATTCCCTGTATTTAGTTGAAAGATACTTGGAGAATCATTGTCACTATCAGAATAATTTCATCAACCACAGCTAACCTTTATTGAACACTTAATGTGTACAGACATTATGTCAAGTGTTTACAAACATTATCTCATTTAATACTGCAAGGAAGGTAGTGTGATTAGTCAGTTCCATTTTTTAGATGGGAAAACTGAGAACCATGAAATTTAAGTATCTTGCCCAATGTAAGACAGGTACAAAGTAGTATAGCTGAGATTCAAATCCACATCTGTCTGACTCCAAAGTGATAATCACTGTTCTATGTCCTACACAAGCAAAGTGATAGCAAATCAGTAGGGATTTTTTTAGAAGATTTTTAAGGGTCTTTTTCCCCAAAAGAAAAAATCAAAAGTAATATTTTAAAAAACTGAAATCTGATGGGCCATTTTCTCTTCTCTGTAGTTCTTATATCTTTGGACTCTCTGAGTCCACTTTTTCTTGAAGAGTTACTTACTCCTATTGTTTTCATTTACTTAATTATGATAGCACCTGGTTAGACAGCTTTTCCTAGAATATAAATTAGTGTTATGTCTCCAAAAAAATTGAAAATAGCTACTTTGAAGAAACAAAAAATTTCCTTATTTTAAAGTGTGAAGGTAGAGTACATTACAGTAAAGTACTCTGATAAATCTATCTTTCTAGTCAATATGGGGATATCATGTCAAATTTGATTTTAATGAGACAAGTGACTCAATTTCCCTGTAGTCTTAAATCCAGTGGTATAGCAACCAGAATATAGTCAGCATTAATAAATTCTGTAGAGAATATATGGTAGTGATATTTAACCTATAAAAATTAACCAATAGCAAGAGAGGGAAAGTCATCACTGTTAAAGTGAAGTGTTAATGTTACTTACAAAGTTGCTTTAGTCTACTGATGGCAGGATTCATTTAAACTGTGCAAAGTGGTGAATTAAATAGAGAAAAGGTCTACCACCACTGTATCCTTTAGGTCTTTAAGTGTGGCACTAATCTCTGCTTTTTCTACAAAATGTGATATTGTTTTGGCGAGAGTGTGTATGTGTGATGGTGGTGGATTGGGGTGGTGGGTGTGGAGATAGTTTCAGAGGTTTCCACTTAGCCTAGCATACTTTGATCGCCCTTACCCCATTGTTGCTGTCTGTTATTTCCAATTAAACAGTTTGGGACTTGGGAACTCACCACTGGTTAGGTCTGTGTACCTGACCCACTGTGATCTGGACCTTAGCTGGGACTCCGTATTTTTTAAGCCCCACTCTGACAGGAGGACCATGATGAGTTTTCCTGTCTCAGTGTCAGCTCAGACCCTGGGGCCAACAGTCCTTGAAACGTTTGGCATCCTCTTTCACCATGTACAGTTGCTTGAGTAAATGGCCCTATGTCTCTTTAGGGAAGACCCAGGAGACTTGTTACTCTGTACACTTGCAATTGCAAGGTCCTTTCTCCTGGAGACCTAAGCTCTTCTTCAGTCAATAGACTATGGGTTTAAAACTGGCTCAGGTCTAGAGACTGGCAAGGAATTATGACTTTCTCTTTGGGTGGTGGCCTTCAGTGTCCTGATCATATATCCTTTATTCCTTTTGGTTGTATAGATTGAGAAAACCCTTTTTTACTGCCTATCATACCTGAGGAACACCATGTTCAGTTGACCAGCTGCACAGCCCCTACAAGTCACAGCCTTGCCACTTATGATAATGGCATCCACTCTCTTCTGACATTGAAGCACTGCCATCTGGCCTCTTTTATTTCAAGATGCTGTCCTCCCACTGCTCTCAGGGAGCAAAGTCCTATCATTGCCCGGCCTGCAGAAGACAGCCACCTCTGAGCTTCTTGGGGATGCTCACTCCTCTTCACTTTGTGTGTGGAGTGTCCTCCGGGCCCTTCCTCGGAGCATAGTCATCTGGTGGAGTTTCAGCCTTCAGAGAGCACGTTCACTATAGAATGTCCACCTCTTCAAGCCTTCTCATCCCATCCTCCACAGTCTTCCATGGTGAATCTGGCATTTCTAATTCACTTAATGTGGGACATTGTTTTCTCCAAGCTTTCAAATGCTGCCCTTGAAAGGCATGAAGCAGAGTTCAGCACCGTCTTGGGATAAATTCTTCCTTATCTAGCTTTTACGTTCCACTGGCCCGCCCCCTTCCTCAATCACCCTCAGTACACAGAGTCATTCATATTCTCTCGGCTCCAAATATTAATCTGTGTTGGCTATATCCTGCAGCTCCTTTGGCGTATAATTCTTTTCCTCTCTTATGAAATACGACACTTCCCCAGGGAGGTTATATTGTGATGGACTCCAGTTAGGTCACTGGTGGCCAGGGAGAAAGATGGGGCTAGACACCGAGGACGGCGTGTGCTGTCTTGCATGGCGGAGGCCTCTGTGTCTTCTTCAGCTAGAGGAGATACAGCACTGGCCAAAAACAGAGACGAGTGGCCACTTGTGCAGCATCAGAGGGCTCAGAGGAACCTGGGGATTCGAGATCATCAAATGTATCAACTGAGGCATCCCTAGACCACATCACCCTCCTTCCCAGCCATAGCCCGGCCTGGGTGTAGTGGCTCTGTCAGGGCTGAGTTGTCCACCTCCTCGGGTGGACAGACATCTAGTTAAGCCCTGGGCCTACTCAGTGTTTTCTGTCCTCCTGCTGCTGGACATGAGAGTTTCTTTTTACGTTGCTGAGAAGGCCCGATGGCTTTCACGTTTAGCTTTAATTGATGATTAACCCCCGTGGTAGGCCCCTGAAGATGTCCATATCCTAAACCCCGAAACCTGTGGAGAAGAGATTTACAGCTGTTGAGATGTTGGAGATTTTTGAGACGGGAGATTAGCCTGGATTATCTGAGCAGACCCCTTGTAATCCCAAGGTCATTATGAGCAGGAGGTAGGAGGGTCAGAGTCAGAGAAGGAGAATGGACAAGGGGAGCAAGGTTGGAGGGGTGCGATTGCTGCCTGAGGCTTCTGGGAACTGCAAAAGGCAAGCAACGGACTGTACCCCACAGCCTCTGGAAAGAACACCTTGCCGACACCTTGATTTTAGCCCACTGAAACACATTTCAGATGTCTAACCTCCAGAACTGTAAGATAATAATTTGTGTTGTTTTAAGCCTCCAAGTTTGTAGCAATGTATTAGGGCAACGATAGGAAACTAATATGATCACTTTTCATGGTCTTTCTGCAAATTTAGCTTTGATTGCCCTCCACAATAGCCATCCAGTTCCATAGTCCTTATAAGTTGTACCTCCCCCAACCTCTCAAATGCCTGCTACCTTGTACCTGACGATGCATTTTTTCCACTAATATCCCATCCACGTTCACCACCACTGGAAGTTTTATCAGTAAACACTGCTGTCACAGGCCAGGGGCTGCTGCCAGCAGTGAGGGGGACCTCATTGCCAGCTGGGCAGCACGTGCTCCAGCTCCCAAATCCCATTTTGGTGCCTGCCTCCTTGAACCACCTCTGGCAGTAATTGCTGCAGACCAGGAGCCGCAGGAAACATACTCTGAGACACAGATTTGTGAGCGTGAAATGCATTATAGAGAGCCCCAGGGATTAACAATTGTAGGGAGAGAAATCAAACCAAGATGCAGCAAAAACAAAGACCTCGGTGGGTACCATGAGGTGTTCTCCAGCTGGAATGGCACTTCCAAGTTGTCCCCAAGAGAGACAGGAGTGCCAGGCTTTGCTCTTCTCTACCAACAAATTACCGTTATTTGAGCTGCGTGGGAAAGGGGCTCTCTTGGTCCATTTGGTCTGCATAACAAAAATATTATATATTGGGTGACTTATAACCAACAGAAATTTATTTCTCACAGTTCTGGAGGCTGGGAAGTCCAGGATCAAGGCCCCTGCAGATCCAGCGGCTGGTCTCATAGAGAGCACCATCTGGCTGGGTCCTCAAGTAGTGGAGGGGGCAAACAAGCTCCCTTGGGCCTCTTTTACAAAGGCACTAATCTCATTTGTGAGGGTTCCACCCTCATGACCTAATCACCTCCCAAAGTCCCCACATCCTAATACCATCACCTTGGGGGTTAATATTTCAACATATGAATTTTGGGGTGACATAAGCATTCAGACCATGGCAGGGACATAACCTTGGGTACACAGCTCTCTTCAGCCCAAGGGTAATACTCATAGAGGGACTTGGCTAGGAGCTGCCAGCCCCCCGACTCTCAGCAGCTGGGTAGTGAGTGCTCAGTCCTGCCTCGAAGGTGGACAGGGGTCAGGGTGGAGGGAAATCACAGTATCCAGCACCACGTGTGTGTGTGTGTGTGTGTGTGTGTGTGTGTGTGTGTGTGTGTAGACACAGGTACGGATGAAGGTATTAAGTGTGTTCTCAGCAAGTGAGTGTAAATATAGATGCATTTACAGTAAATTTTTCCAAATAGAATTGGCATAAGCCCCCACCCATGCAGTCTAGTTCTAAAGGTTTTATTGCTATCTTCCCAATAATTCCTAGAGTCCTCAGGTGTGTTCATCTCTATATTCTAGACATGGTCGTTTTGCTGGGATATAATTGCCTTCCCATCTTGTCTTTTCAGGAGTTCACAAATATGTGTGTCATGTATGTGGGGTGTAAATGTGTGTGTGACACGTGAGAATATGTGTGGTGTGTGATGTGCAAATGTGTAAGTATGTAATGTATGTATGTTGGGTGTGAGTGTGGTACATGTGTGTGCCGTGTGATCAGAATTGTCACCTGCCCCACCCACTCTTCTTGGTGTCCTTGTCCCATCACCCTTCGGCCCCCTTTTCTAGTATGGCTCTGCTGGTGCCCATCTCTGCTGGTCACAAGCTGCTACCTCATCCTCACCCCTCACCTTCTGCCATTCTGGGGTCACCACATGGTCTTCTTGGGGTACCCATGCAGCACCACTCTGTCCGTGACTTCTCGTGGCCCCTGTTCCCAGCCCTTGCACTCCCGGCTCCCTTCCCCGGGACGATCCGTGGGCTTCCCTCTCTCTAGTCGGCATGACACTGCACTATCACTCCTGCCCTGGACAGACGAGGCCTACAGGAGAAGGTGTGTGCTCCTAGCAGTCCAGTTCTTTCTTTTACATTAATTCCCTCTTCTTCACAGCCACCAGGGTCTTCTACGGGGGAGGAAGAAGTCCTGAGTCCATGAGTTTTCTCACACACACACGTACACACATGCACATGTACAGACACTCATATGCACAGGCACATGCAAACATATTTGACCTGGATGCCCTGGGCTCCCTCCAGCACCAGCACCTGGTCCCTGAGTCCGACCTACCTGCCGTGTTTCTTCCTTATTGGCGGCTTTCTCAGGATGCTCTTGACTCTCCCTGAAGTCTGCTATCACCAGCCCCACTAGGCCCGCAGATGTGTCTGTGGGTGTCTGATCCTGAATCTTAAGTAGCGTTCAGTTTTTTTTCCTATGCTGTTTTTAGGCTTCAAGAAATCCAGGCCTTATAGCTATAACTCTGTGTAAGTATTGAGCGTGCAGTGAAGGTCAAGGACTGCCCTGAGCACAGAGCGTCCTGGAGGAAGTGCTGCCCAAGGCCACCTGCAGGAGACCTTCCTGCAGCTCATGTGCAGCTCATATCTATGTGTCAGCACCCAAGGTGAAAACGGCTTAAAATCAAAGTTTATTTTGATAATCCCTATTCTTTAAATCTATTATGAAGTAAGTATAATACCATCACCTCAGAAAGTCCAGCATTGGAACAGATTGCTATTTCTTTGTTGAATAGCAATTAAATTAGTTGGCTTCCGTTTAGGGGCTGTGTTGTATCAAAATAATAACAACAAACACACAAGTAACTCTGTCTTTAAACTGCAGAGCGGTGAGCAGCTTGCACTGCAGCACCCTGAGCACTGCGGCAGATGGAGGAGCCGTAGACCCACACCTGACATCTCACACTCGCCCTGCGCGGATGCTCAGTGACGGGAGCTGGACTCCACAGTTTGTATTTCAGTTAAAATGAGTCAAACAACTGTGTAGTGTGAACGCTGTTTACATGGAAAAGAGATCAGAAGAAAATACATTTTTCAAAAAAGTCTGTTAATTCCGTATAGTGAAAGTATGGAAAGTTGAATTTCATTTCTATTACACTTTGTCTTAGTCTGTCTTGTGCTGCTATAACAGAATGCCTAAGGCTGGTAATGTCTATAAAGGAAAAAGGCTTACTTGGCTCACGATTCTGATGGCTGCAAGGTTCAAGATTGGGCACCTGGTGGGGCCTCAGGCTGCTTTTGTTCATGGCTGAAGGTGGAAGGGGAGTGTGCAGAGATCAAGTGACAAAAGAGGAAGCAAAGGGTGGAGGGTGCCAGGCTCTTTTTAAGAACCAGCTCCTGTGGGAACTAATAGAATGAGAACTCACTCCCCGCTGAGGTAGGGTATTAATCTGTTCCTGAGGGATCCGCCTCCATGACCCAACACCTCCCACTAGGCCCACCTCCAACATTGGGATCAAAGTTCAACATGAGGTCTGGGGGGCAAATATTCAGATCATAGCTTGCTGTTTAGTGATTTCCAAATTTTTTATAACAAGCATGCATTTTTATTTATTTATTTATTTTTTGAAACAGAGTCTCACTCTGTCACCCCAGGTAGAGTGCAATGCCGTCATCATATTAATAGCTCACTGAAACCTCAAACTCCTGAGCTCAAGCAATCCTCCCACCTCAGCCTCCCAGAATGCTAGGATTATAGATGTGAGCTACTGCACCTGGCCACAAGCATGCATTTTTAAAAGCTTTTTTTTTTACCTGATCATTGTAGACAAATTGGGAAATACAAGTAAGTGTATAAAAGAAAATAATGATCACCCTACCACTCCATCACCTAGAGAAAGTGACTGTTAACATTTTGCTGTATTTCATTTCCATTTTTTCTGTGTACCCAGATATGAATGTATATGTGTTAAACCTGAATAGAGACTGGGTGTTCAGTCATGTATCCTGTTTTGTTTTGCTGTTTTTTCACTTTACATTGTATGGAAAGCTGTTTTACACATCCTTAATTTTCAAAACACCATTTTTAATGAAGGCAGAATATTACAGTATTCTTCCCTATGGTTAGGCATGAAGATTATATCCAGTTTTTTGAGATTATAAATAATAATACAATGAATAAAGTTGTATATACATATTTAACCACATATAAGAATTTTTTCCATGGGATAAATAGCAAGAAATGGGATGTGAATTACTTTCATAATCAGGAAAAAAGTATGTTACATTAAAAAGTGTCAACGTATGATGTTGTCAAAAAGGCCACGAAGCGTTGGCTAGCTGAGCAGGTTTTGGGGAAATAAGCCATTTTTCCCTTATTCCAGACATCACAGGCCAGGCCATTTTCCTTTTCCTAGGAGTAGAAAGGTGGTAGGCTGAGAAAATCTCTTTTGGTAGCATGGAAGAGAAACGTACACAATGGTTGTTTCCAATATGGGCAGATTCCTTGGGGAATACTGCTTCTGCCCTGCTGCTGAAGGACGTATTCTGCTCTCCCTGGAGGGATAATATGGCATGGTAGATAAAGCATCCTTGAAAAGAGAAGCCATGTTATAGACATAACCTCAAAACAAAGCAGCAGCCAGTAGGATGAATGGGCAGAGCTGTCTGGAGCCCTGGCGGCATGGGGAGAGAAGGCCCTTGGGCACCCACACTGCTGGAGCTTATTGTGCCACCCTCAGCACAGGATAAACTATGCATGAGAAGAGATTTCTTTCAGGCTGTGATCCATGCTGTGCTTTGCATCATTCATGCCACTTTGCTAAAATATGCAGAGAAAATTATTGGTTCGGGCTGAGAGAGAGCATTGCAATGGGAAACAAAGAGCCTGACTTCTTCCGAGAAGTATCTTGATACTCATCTCGAATTCATTTCATCCTCTGTATCAATGGATACGTTTCACGTTTGAGAAAACAGTTCAAACTGCATGTAAATAACAACTGAGAAAGAAATAATGGCATTCCCTTATTTGGAATTTTTAAAAATGCAAACAATTCTAAGAGATGATTTTGAAAGATTTGAGATAAACTCTAAACTTTCTTGCTGCAGTAAGATTGAAAGCTACATAAAAGAATTTTCACTAACAAAGGGGGAAAATAAGATGTGTTTTTAAAAACACTGGAAATAAAACACTCAGCAACTAGTATCTATAGAGTACTATTTCCCAGAGACTATATGAATGTATTGTGTTTGGATAATTTTATTTCAATAAACAGTTGCAAAAAAATGTGAAATACATGCTTTGTAGTTTAGGCAAACTTCTCTCCCTGTGAAAACAGGGACACTAAACCTTAGCAGTAGACCACATTATCAATTATAATAATGGACATGATAGCTCTTATAAAAAATGGCTTTTCTTTGAAGACAGTGACAGACAACCACCAAGTCACTGCAATCTCTCTCTGCACAGCTAAATAAAGAGACTGTACCATCAATCATGTTGCATTTGTTGAACTGCTTTTTATGTCAGGTTGGTAAAGCACTAGGCTATTATAGCTACTGTCATGCTCCTCATTTTTTTTTAAACCAGATGTTCTCAGAAGAAAGCAGAGTTGCATTTTATGTGAAAGGAATAAGTTTATCAGTCTGGTTTTGATAAAGGAACCACATTTAAAGATATAAAAGTTGGTGGAGGGTAAAGCTTAAAATATTTCCAGGAGGAAGAAAATGAATTCTAAATAAGGAGCAACAAAAAGAACAATTATTCACATTAATATCCTATTGATACAAATTACTGACATTTGTATTTCTTTGGAGAATATCATAAACTGTTCAATCATGTATATTTGACTTTCAAAATAACACTGTGAGTTAAGAATTTATGTGTGCTCTTCAGCTGAGAAAACTGAAGAGAAAAGGGGTTAACTGACGTTTAAAGACACAAAGCTAGTTAGCGTCACATCTGAGACAGGAACTCAGGGCAACTGCTTCTAAATATGAAGCTCTGGTTCCATAAATATATAGACCTTCCACTTCTACTTGTGTTTATGCACATCTGTAAATTATACCCATGATGAGGCATTCAGTTCAGTTCGAATATTTATTCACCTCTTAATAAACCTTAGAAGTAGAGTTCTACTTCTGTATCTCCCAAACTCATTTTCCCCCAAATACTTTCATATATCTGTATATTCTTAGCAAAATGCATTAAGCAAGTGGTCAAAATTCTATTATCTTCATTTATTGGTTTAGGAAGCCGAAAGGTTAAACGACATGCCTAAAGTCAAATGGCACAGAGCTGAGGAGAGTTGAGGTCTGACACTGTCCCAAGTTCTGTGCACTATGCCACTGGCTGGTGGGTAAGGCTGAGAGAATTATGTACAGCCAACATTCCTGTCCTCGTGGAGTCCAAATGACCTATGACAATCTGTCATTCGGACTTGTGTTTGAGCGTGTGCTTCAGTGAATTCCTCATTGGTTTCTAACGCTCACCTGTTTGTGATCACGGCACTTCCACTTCCACCATAATAGCAGTCTGTGTATATAGACTGTGTTCCTTTCATGTCTGGCCCGTGGTGGGCCATTAAGCTATGAGTATAGCTTAATACTTGGAGATGGGCCAAGTTTAGAATGTCACTCCTAGTGGCCTTGTCCTGCCACTCCATGCTAAACACCTTCGTGAGCATGTACTGTGTGCCAGGCACTATGCTAAGTGCTTTATATGCATGTGCTTATTTAGTCCTCGTGATGCTATCACTATTGTCCTTATTAAATAGGTTGAAATTAACTTGCTTAGTTTATAAAGTTGAAAAATGACAAAGCCAGGATCCAAACCCAGGCAGTTTGACTCCTGAGTCCTGATACTTAACCATCATGCCACTTTCCTTAAGTCTCTACCCTGAAGCTATGTGACTGTCAATTTTATCAATTTGTCAATCTCTAAATAATAAAAATGATGCTTTCTTTTCTGGTGCCTAGCTTTCTCACCTTTGTTACTCCTTCTCAATTCAGTTCTCTCCTCACGCATCAATCATTACTGGGTAATGTTTAATCTAAGAGGCAGACCCCAATGACAGTTTCCATTTTCTAAGAAACCTCATGGACATGGTACAATATTTCCCTTGTGTAAACTGGTATTTGATCTCAGGCTCCTCAAGGCTCACTGTCAGTCCCCAGTGCTGTGTTGACTCTGCAAAGCAGTATGTGATACACTGCCTCCTCTTTCAGCTTCTGTGCTTTCAGAACACCGTCGTCTGTCTACATTCTACAATTTCTGTGTCATTGTCAATGATGTCTGAAACATTTATAATTTGGTAAGGTGAAAGAGCCTCCCAGATGTCAAAGTATATATTGTGACACAGCTTTTAAATCCCCTACTGCATTCTCAAACACAACTGCATAGAAAAAGTAAAACAGGACTGAACATAACAAACACATAGTCAGACTTCACTCAATCCTTAATGGACATGGAGACTTGGTAAACTTTTGGGTCTCCAAACTTACTGAAAAGTTGCCAGGATGCAGTTCTTCTAACAGTTTCCCAATGCTTTTCATGGGATCTAGGAATGCACTTTAGAGCTTCTTAGGCTATTTCCTTCACATTTCCTGTGCACTGTACTGTGCCTTGGTCTTACACACACACATAGGCTTTTCATGAGCTGACCTTGGAGTTTTTAACAGAACTTGCCTTTTCAATGTGCCTGTGTTCAATGTGCCTTTTCAATGTTCACTGTTTGATATGGCTAATATTTTGTTTAATTTAAGATAGCATTGATTAGCACTTCAAGTGGCCATGGGTACAGGAAAATGTGAATTTCTGCACATTTACATGTCATTCTGGGGAGCTAGTAATTGAACACATTTTAACGTACATGTGGTCCCTCAATTAATGATGCTATGACTTAGGATTTTTTAACTTTCAGATGGTGCCACAGTGAAATACATTCAGTACACTCCTCAATTTATGATGGAGTGATGTCTGTTCAACTTAATGATATTTTTTATTTACCATGGGTTTATTCCCATGTAACCCCATCCTAACTTGAGGAGTACCTGTACATCTGTCAAATAGGCCTACTTACACAAAGTCATTAGACTTAAAACAGAAGGGTCAGAACTTAAAGACCAAGGAAAGACCTTTAAATTCAAAGGAGCTGCCCAGGGTGAGGCTGAGCAGTTGGTTCTGGGAACTTGTGATATCACGTGTCATATAACCTCTAGAAACCTTCACTGTACACCTCAGAGAGAATGAGAATGAAAAAGATAAGTGACATATTGGCATTATTAGGAAAACAGTCTTGGCTTGGCAAACAGCCTGAAAGGGTCTTGGGAACCCCAGTGTCCCCCCTTGAGAATCTCTGGGATTAGGAGGTTTGGAGAAGCGAGCTGACCTCCACAGTGAAGCAGGTCAGGGTGCTTGAATCTGGCTGTTGCCTTGATGCACACACCTAGAGGTGAGGGCTTTCTGAGGGATCATCCTTTTGCTAATACGGGCACAGGAAAACTTGATGCAATTATATCAAGAATTGTTTCCATGAGATAACATGTTTCCTACATTGTCTTCCAGTGTAAGAATTTAGGCTAAGATGGTAGTATTCAGTCTTTGATTTCATAATGCTCTGATAAGGGAAGAGTCATTTATCCCACAAAAAATCACTATTTCCTTATCTGTTTATTTTTGGGGCACATTATGAATTTTATGAAATGAAATTCTCCCGATTTCGCTCAACCTCCTTGACTGCTCTTTTCCAGTCTTCTTTATCTCTACCTCAATATCAACAGGAGAGTAGGTAAGTGAGGGAATTCCACCCACGGTAGTTAGAATGGCCTGAGCAAAGTCTCCGGCTACAAACAGGCATCTTTCCCACTGGATGATGGGCAGCTCTCTGAGTTGCAATTAGAAAGATAAGGCTTCTCAATACAGGAAGACTTGCAGTGTCTTGAGCCCTCTTCTCTCTATGCTCTCTAGATGATTTCATCCAATCCCATGGATTTTAATGCTTTGATCTTCAAAACACATTTCTGTTTACTCTCGTGATTGTTTCTTTGGCTGTGCAGAGCTTTTTAATTTAATCAGGTCCCATTTATTTACTTTTGTTGTTGCTGTGATTGCCTTAGGGGTCTTCTTCATAAATTCTTTGCCTAGACCAATGTCTGTAAGAGTCTTTCCTACATTTTCTTCTAGAATTCTAATAGTTTCACACCTAAGGTTTAAGTCTGTTATCCACTGTGATTTGATTTTTGTGAGAGGTGAAAGCTGTGGGTCCTGTTTCAGTCTTCTACATGTGGCTATCCAGTTTTCCCGGCACCATTTATTGAATAAGGAATCTTTTCCCCAGAGTATGTTTTTGTCTGCTTTGTCAAAGATTATATGGCTATATGAGGATGGTTTTATATTTGGATTTTCTGTTCTGTTCCACTACAGAATGGGAAAAAATTTTCTCATACTAC
>CM052443.1:43718533-43809306 GCA_028533085.1 Varecia variegata
GATCCAGCAATCCCATTATTGGGCATCTACCCAGAAGAACAAAAGTCATTCTATAAAAAAGACACCTGTACCCGAATGTTTATAGCAGCACAATTCACAATTGCAAAGATGTGGAAACAACCCAAATGCCCATTAATTCATGAATGGATTAGTAAAATGTGGTATTTGTATACCATGGAGTATTACTCAGCTATAAGAAATAACGGTAATATGGCATCTCTTTGGTTCTCCTGGAGAGAGTTGGAACCCATTCTATTAAGTGAAGTATCCCAAGAATGGAAAAATAAGCACCACATGTACTCACCAGCAAATTGGTTTCCCTGATCATCACCTAAGTGCACATTTGGGAATAACACCAATTGGGTGTTGGGCAGAGGTGGGGGGTAGGGGGAGGGGATGGGTGTATACCTACATGATGAGTTCGATGTTCACTGTCTGGGGAATGGACACGCTTGAAGCTCAGACTCGGGGGGGTGGGCGGGGCATGGGCAATATATATAACCAGAACTTTTGTACCCCCATAATAAGCTGAAATAAAAAAAATAATAATTAAAAAAAAAAGTCAAATCAAAAAAAAACAAAACAAAAAAACCACATTGTCCACCACCATTGCTTCTAAGCTGAGTTCTGGGCTGAAAATTTAACTGTCTACATGATGTCTCCACTTTTATGTCTTGAAGACTACTGAAATTTAATGAAGCCAAAACTGAACTCCTCTCCTTCCCCTTGGTATATGCACTCAGACTTGCTTCTTCTTCATTTTTTCCATCTTAGAAATTGTCTTCTAAGTTGCTAAGACTATAAATCTGGAAGTCATTCTTGAGATCTACTCATCTGGATCCCTTATACCCCCATTTGTAACCTGCCCCTGTTGATTTTGATTCCAAATGATATCTCTAACACATTAGCTTTGTTCACTACTAGTCCAAGTTTACCAGCATTTTTTTGCTTGGACTATGTACCAGCATCCTTCCTAATTATTCTTCTTACATATTCTCCTTACATGTTTTCCTTACACCATTGCTCCCTCTCCCTTCTGCCTCTAAATAATTTTTAAAAACCACTAATATGAATCCATCACCATCATTCCCCTACCTATATTTTTTCCATGACTTACCAATATTCATAGGATAAAGCTCAAAGTTTTTAACACAGATCAAAGATACCATGTGATCTGCACCTGTCTATTTCTCCAGCCTCTTCTCACACCCCTCTCCCTATCACCCTATGTGCCACCCACATGGGTTTTATTCATTCAGTGGTCTACATCTATATATTGAGCATGTACCTTGTGCCAGGCACTGAAGATACATACAGCAGTGAAAAAGGCCAAGGATCTTATTCTCATGGAACTTATATTCTAGATTAGAGAATTAGCCTATAAGCAACTATACCCATAAATGACCAAGATAATTTCACATGGTAAAAGTGCTATGAAGAAAATAAAATATAATGTTATAGAAAGTAACGGCAAGCTACTTTAAACTGGGTGGTCAGGGAAGACCTCTCTGTGAAGCTGTGCTCAGAATGACGAGATAGAGCCGGTCAGCCGTGTTAATATATGGGAACAGAGCATTCCATGTAGTGGTGACAACAAAGATTAAAGCTCTGAGGTAGAAACTGGTTCATGAAATAGACCAAGGTAGCTAGTCCTAGTATTAGTTTTCTATTGCTGCTATAAAAATATTACCATACAAACAACACAAATTTACTATCTTACAGTTGTGGAGATCAGAAGTCTAAAGTGGGTCTCATTGGGCCACAATCAAGGTGTTGACGTGGCTTTGTTCCTTTCTGGAAGCTTTAAGGGAGAATACATTTCCTTGCCCTTTCCAGCTTCTAGTGGCTTCTGCACTTGGCTCATGACCCTCTACCTCCATCTTCAAAGCCAGCAAGATGGGTCGAGTCTCACATCACATCACTTTGATGACCTTGCTTCCATGATCACAACTTCTTCTCTGTTTGCCTCCCTTTTATACTTTAAAGAACCTTTCTGATTACATTGGACCATCCAGATAATCTAGGATAATCTCCACATTTTAAGGTGAGTAGATTACAACCTTTATTTCATCTGCAACCTCAATTCCTCTTAGCCACATAAGGTAACATATTTATAGTTTCCAGAGATTAGAATGTGGATATCTTAGGAGGAAAAGGCATTATTCTGCCACCACAGGTAGAAGAGTGTGGAAGGAGATGAGGTCAAAGAGGTAAACTTGGACCAGGTTATGAAAGACTTGTAGGCCAGGTTAAGGAGTATGAATTTTATTCCAAGTGAAAGGAAAAGCCATTGAAGGGCTTTAAGCATGACAGTTAAATGATTTGAATTGCATTTTAACAGGAACATTCTGCTTGCCATATGGAATTGTATTTAAGAGGGAAAGAGTGGCTCTTAAGGGATGGGAAACCAGAGAACACATTTGGGCTTGTCTGGGCTTGGTTAGTTGTATTAAGGTGGTAGCAGTAAAGGCAGAGAGAAAGGAATGACTATAGGATGTATTTTGGAGGTCAAAACTTGCTAAAATATTTATATAGAGATAGAGTAAAGGAAAAAGAAGAATGAGAAATGAGTCCCTTGCTTATTGAGATGCAGAACCTGGAAGATGATCAAATTTGAAGAAATAGGAATCAATTTTTTTCCACATTAATTTTGAAAGGCTCATTTGGTATTCAAGTGGAGATGTCAAGAAGGCAATTAGCTGTATTGAGTCTGCATCTCAATAGAAGGGTCAGGTCTAGAAATATGTGTATGGGAGTCTCAACTTGAGTGCGATTATGGCTGTAGGCCTGGGTGACATCCCTTAAAAATATAAGTAGAGAAAAGTGAAGGGCCTAGGATCAAACTCTAGGGCTCCAATATTATGAAGTCAAGCAAAAGAAGAAGAGCCACGAAGAGACTGTTTCCAGCTTTTTCAAGAGGGAGGGTGGTGATTAGCAGTTTGAATGCCAGTGAGAGGTTGAATTAGATGCTGGAGAAGGGTCTGTTAGATTACAACATGGTGGTCATTGTTGACCTTAAGAACAGTTTGAGAGGCATGGTGGAGCTTAAAACCCAACTGAAGAGTGTTAAAGAGAAAAATCGAGTTGAGGATAGAGATAGCTGTTATTGACAATTCTTCCATATTTTAGAATATGCTCTATACTCCATCTAATTTGAGGCCCTTGCCCACTGTCTTCCCTCTGCCTAGCATCTGTTTCCTCTTGACTACGCCCTCCCCCCACCCACACACAACTGGGCCTAGTTAACTCCTCCACTTACTTTGAATTTTAGCTCTTGTAGCTCTTCCTCAGGAAGAGCTTTCCTGATTCTCCCAGTCTATCTTCTTGGAAGAGGCCCTCTTGTCACAATTTTCTTTCACAATACACTTCATGTTTTATAATTATATAGTATTGGGATCTACCCCTTCCTCATAAGCATGCACTATACACATACTGCACAGTAAGCTCCATGAAGATGAATCATTTCATTTTGGCTTATTGTTGTATCCCTAGCATGTGGCCTAGGGATAGTGCCTAGGGATAGACACTAGGGATAGTGGCCTAGGGATAGACACTTATACCGGGGTATAAGTGTCTAGTACATAGTTACTCGATATTCACTCATTTCTTCAATAAATGAATATTATCTTTTAACACCTTGGATGAATGATGTGGTCTTGTGCTATTTTATTTTTTCTGTAGTTCATTGCTTACATATGATAGTTGGCAGCCATTTGTGAAATAACATGAAGCAAAGCTCTATTAGGAGCAGTTTGTTGGACAGCTATTAATAGTAAACATTTTGGCCTGAAAAAAAATTCAGAATGGTACTGGAACAACTAGACAGTCACATGCAAAAGGTCAATCTAGACACAGACCTTAACACCTTGCACAAAAATTAACTCAATATTGATCACAGGTCTAAACGTAAAATGCAAAGCTATCAAATTCCTAGAAGATAACATAGGAGAAAATCTAGATGACCGTGGGTTCTACAATGACTTTTTAGATATAGCACAAAAGTCATGATCCATGAAAGAAAGATGGATAAGCTAGACTTAAAGCTAGCTTTAATAAGCTAGACTTCATTAAAATTAAAAATTCTGCTCTTTGAAAGACACCGTCAGTAGAATGTGGCTGGGCACAGTGGCTCATTCCTGTATCCCAGCACTCTGAGAGGCCGAGACGAGAGGATTGCTTGAGTCCAGAAGTTTGAGACTAGCTTGAGCAACATAGTGAGACCCCATCTCTAAAAAAATTTAAAAATTAGCCATACATGGTGGTGCACACCTGTAGTTCCATCTACTTCAGAAGCTGAGGCAGGAGGATCACTTGAGCCCAGGAGTTTGAGGTTACAATGAGCTATGATTGAGCCATTGCACTCCAGCCTAGACGACAGAGTGAGACCTTGTCTCTAAAACAACAACAAAAAAATATGAAAAGACAAGCCACAGACTAGGAGAAAATAGTTGCAAAAGACATAGCTGATAAAGGACTATAATCCAAAATATACAAAGAACTCTTAAAGCTCAACAATAAGAAAACAACTAGATTAAAAAATGGGCCAAAGACCTTAACAGACCCATAGCCAAAGAAGATATATGGAGCAATGGAGCAATCCAAGATATATGGATAAATGGAGCAAATGAAAAAATGCTCCACATATTTCTTCAGGGAAATGAAAACTAAATCTAGATGCCATTACACATGTATTACAATGTGCAAAACCCAAAACACTTACATGAAATACTGATGAGGATATGGAAGAACAGAAACTCTCATTTTTGGTGGGAATGCAAAATGGTATAGCCACTGTACAAAAGTAAACATACTTGTACCATATGATGCAGTATCTGGGCTCCTTGGTATTTACCCAAAGGAGTTGAAAACTTGGTACATGAAGACCCACACAAGGATGTTAATAGCATTTTTATTCATAATTGCCAAAACTTGGAAGCAATCAAGAAGTCCTTCAGTAGGTCAATGGACATACTGAGGTACATCTAGGCAATGGAGTATTATTCAGTGATAAAAAGAACTCCCATGCCATGAAAAGTCATTGAGGAAATCTAAATGCGTATTACTAAGTGAAAGAAGCCAATCTGAAAAGGCTATATACTATAGAATTCCAACTATATGACATTCTAGAAAAGACAAAAATTTGGAGATAGTAAAAAGAGCAGTGGTTGCCAGGTGGCAACCTGGATGAACGGTGGATGAATAGGTGGAGCACATAAGATTTTTAGGGATGTAAAAGTACTCTGTATGATACTGTAATGGTGGATACATGTTATTATACATATGTCCAAACCCCTAACATGTACAACACCAAGAGTGAACCCTAAATGTTAACTATGGACTCTGGGTGATAATGATGCACCAGTGAAGATTCATCAGTTGTAACAAACGTACCACAGTGATGGGGGATGTTGATAATGGGGAAGGCTATGCATGTGTGGGGGCAGGGGGTATATGGGATATCTCTGTATCTGCCTTTCAATTTTTTTTGTGAACCTAAACCTTCTGTTTAAAAAATGAAGTCTTAAAAAGACAGACAAAACAATTCAATATCTTTTGCAACAAATTTTCAGGTGAAAAGTTTTATGATTCAGTTTTGACACTAAGATGCTACACACTATTCCCAAAGGCTAGCATTCCCAAAGGCCACGAAAAGGCTGCTCTGAAGGTGTAGAATATGTTATTTGTGTATCCCATTATTTATTAGCAGGGTGTCATTGGGTGACCACTTTAAGCTCTGTGGGCCTCAGTGTCCTCATCTGTAACATGGGGGTCATTACACCTATTTTGCCCACTGAACAGGAGTGTTACAGTCAAATGAAATAAAATGTGGCACCACATTGAGAATTCTAAAGCACCATGAAAATCTAAACTATTATTGTCATTATGATTCTTTCTTAGTACAACTCCTATTACCTTAATGGAGAGATGAAAATACCCTCATTTGCTTTCCTCCCTTTTAAACTTGCTATCCTCTTAAGGGTACTTACAGTAATAGTAGATGACATTAAACCTTATCATTTGTTCAGGAGCCAACCTCGCTAATGTTTTTATTTGGATCCTGTTTGTACCAGAGTGTATTATCTGTTCTCATTGTTCATTTACGTCTCATGGGAGGAAAACAAGTCATTTGTGGACTTGGAATCTGTAGACATAAAATGTGCCCTTCTTTCTATTCAGAAATAGAGAATTTAAAAACATGAAACTTGAGGTGTTTCTTTAAAGTACTAGGGGATTTGAAGTGAAGAATTTGAATTATGACCAATATTTCACCTAACAAAAAGCTGTAAATGTGAAAGTGACTTTGTGTTACAAGAAACTTTTCTAATTTGTCTATATAATATATAGTAAATATAGAATGATTTTCACAAACCATACAGAAGAGTCCGTTTCATTACTTTATGGCTATGCACTTGTAAATGCATGTATACATTAATACCATTCTTAGTGCAGTTATTAGAGTACAAGGTATATAGTGACACAAAGATCTTGGTACAACTTTGCTATCTGCACCTGTATAATGAACGTGCAGGTTATTAGCCTATTTTTTCCATAGGATTTTGTGAAGAATAAATGAAATAAGCTATAAAAAATAACAGCCCATGGTAAGTGCTCAGTAAAGATTATTGTTATAATTATGTCTGTATTATATATTTTATTTATAATATAGCTATTATTTATTTAGCATCAATATAATTATGTTATATTTAATCAATTAATTATTTACTCAATATAATATAAATGTATTAGATTGTAGCGGTAGTTAGTAATATAATATTCATGTATTATTACACATTTTTAGTACCTTCCAGCCGTGGGTTGAATAGTGTCCCACCATCACCACCAAGTTTATATTCTTGAGTCCTAATGCTCAATACCTCAGAATGTGACCTTATTTGGAGATACGATCATTACAGAGGTCACCAAGTGAAAATGAGGTCATTAGGGTGGGCCTAATCCAGTAGGACCAGTGCGTTCATGAAAGCGGGACACTTGGAGACAGACATGCACACAGGGACAATGCCAGGTGAGGATGAAGACAGAGATCAGGATGACGTTTCTGTGAGCGGAGGAATGGCAGATTGCCCGCGAACCGCCAGAAGCTGGGTGAGGGGCCCGGGCAGATTCTCCCTCACAGACGGGGGAAGTTTCCAGCCCTGCTGACACCTTGATCTCGGACTTCCAGCCTCCAGATCTGAGATGATGCATTTCTGCTGTGTCAGCCGCTCAGTTTGTGGCGCTGTGTTATGGCAGCCTTAGCAAACTAGCATACTTCCCCACTGGAAAATAACAAGAGTGGCCAGATAGAGTTCAGGGCACAACATAGGCAGGGACAGCAAGAGCATTCTCCTGTACTTTCTCTCATTGTCCACTACTGAAATCCTACTTGTCCTTCTAGGTCTGGTCCAAACTGCATTTCCACCGCGAGACTTCCCGGTCCTCTGATCAGCAGCACTTGCTTCCCCTTTTATGCTCACAACGTAGAGAGACAAGCGTATTTTCCTAGCTCGTCCTTTCCCCTACAATCCATTCTGCCACTGAAGCCAGATAAATCTTACTTAAGAATTATCCTTATATCTTAGATAGTCCTTCACCCCTGTCCCCCACGCAGTCAATTCTAAGGGTTTTGAGAGCAAGGAATGTCTTATTCTGTCCCCCCCCCCCCAGCTAGTGCAGAGCACAATGTTTGCATGGAACATACAATGGACGCTCAGTAAATGGTAGAAACTGGACTGATTTTCATATTAGTATTTCCTCATCTTAGCTGTACTCAGAGAATCTTTCAGGAAAGGAGGAACTATTAATACAAAGGTAAGTACTCAAGAAAAAAATTTTTTGCTGAGGTTTGTGAAAAGGGAACTTGCAGGCAAAAAGGCAGCAGCCTGGGGATATTAGAGAGCCCAGGGCACAGACCAAGCACAGTAAGTGTGTCCAGTTGAGGTGGGAATGGGATTGGATTTACAGCCTTGAGACCAGTTCAGGGCCAGGTTGGGAGTCTTGGCTGTCACAGAGGGGTGGAGGGCTCGAGGTTGGCTGGGTGTGGGGGAGGAGAAGGGGGAAAGGATGGAAAGGGGAACCAAAGGGTTGCTTTTGTCTGACTATGGGTCAGGCGGGAAGAACTGAGCCTACACAGCAGGACTGAACCTGAGGCCGGGGGAGGAGTAGGTTAGTTGACAACAGTTTTCCAAACCAAAAATCAGAACATGTGGAAAATGTAAATGAATGTATCTGAACAATAATACAGACTATTTCGAACTGGAATGGTTCGTGAAAATGTACCAGATATGGTTGTTATCATTATAGAATCGGGGTAGGCCTGAGCTGCTGGTCTTTTCTTTCTCCTAGTTTCTGTCATTTCCCCTCTTGTCTAGCTTGAATACTGAACTGAAATACATTTTTATTATGTTTTGTCTTAGAAGCAGGTAAATTGATTTTATAGTATTCTTTCTCTTTTTTTTTTTTTTTTTTGCTTTAGCCATTATAATTTTTTAAAATTTTTTAACATTACTTTTTTTTCCAAAATATTAATTAAGGGAGTACAAGTGTTTTTGTTACATGGATATCTTGTATAATGCTTAAATCAGGGTATATTACTCTTTATTAAAAAGTCCAATTGTTGGTTGTATATAGCCCCCAGTGGATTTTTTTCCCTCACATAAAGCTTCTACCCTTGCTCTGAGATTTTCCTTATAAGATCATTTTTTTAAATTCCCTTTTCTCTTTCCCAAGATAAAGAGACTTTCTACTTTGCTTAAGAACACACTGTATCTGTCTTAATGGCCTAAGAAATTTTGCCGAGTTCTTCCTGTCTAAATGAACAGGACTCTTGAAGACATTTTTTTCATTGGCTATTTCCATCTAGCACAAGAATAGCCCTATCACTAATCTCTGAAATTTAAATGAACTTCAATATATTTGTACTTCTAGGCATTGCTAGTCTTAGGGGTAGGGAAGGCAATTGATAGGAGGACTGTGGGTCAGCCACAAAGAAGTACAAGACACTGTTCTGTCATTGGGCCATTTTCTCAAACTAATTGTAAAGCAGGTTCACCATAAGCATGAATTACATAGCACTATAACTTTGCCTCTAACATAATCTGTCTTTAAATGTGTGGAATATAGTCATGTTACACTTCACAAAATTTCTGCTATGGCATGTTCACTGGCTTTCACGTGGGTTTCCTGTGGGCACGTACTGGGAGTGGGGCTTTTGTTTCCAAGTATGAGTCAGTCTGGGAGCAGAACTCCTTTAGTCTTGTAGGAGCCAGCTTGTGTGTTGTATTGAGTGTAGGTAAGCTTTTGGCAAATAAAATGAAACACAATCACTTTAATGAAAGAAAAAAGCCAATAAACCTACAACTTTTATTTGTTTAGCTGACGAGGTTTTGCCACTATAATGAGTAGCAGATGGAGAAAACCTTCTCCTTTTTCCCCTGATATTTTTTTTTATTAGTAAATGAACACTTAGGGACCCAACTGTGAGACATTGGAAAAGAGCTGTATATATAATTCAATCTACTATTATTATTAACTTCCCTTTGACCCTTGCTTTGAAGACTGTCTTCTTTTACATGGATTTTAAGACCATGTTCAAAGATATTTTTAAAACTGCCATATGCTTTGCTTGACAGATATTTTTAAAATATGGCGTTTGACTATAGAGAGAAAGGGAGCTTGTATTATGGTCTGCAGCATAGCTGAAGTGTCAGAGGAGCTTAACAGAGAGGCAACAGAGCATAGTAGTTAGGTATATGAACTTTGGTTAAGCCCAAAGGTGAGTTCAAATCCCAGCTGTGCCACTTACTAGCTATGTGACCTTGGACAAATAACTTAATCTCAACTAAGGAATTCCTCTTTAGTGAAGTTGTTGCAATAGTAGCTACTTCACAGGTCTATGAGATTAAATTAGTTAATATTTAAAAGCACTGAGAATGTTGCCTAGCTCATAGTAGGTACAAAATAAATGTTAAGTAAAATTCTTCCCACAATTAGCAATAAAAATACTTTTGATGGAATTTCAGTTGTGCATTTCTTTGGATAAGTACTAAATAACTGAATTATAATTTGGGTCTTTATTATGAAAAACTCTAGACTTTGGGGGACTGAGCAATTGGAGATTATGAAAATAACTAAACCCATTTAGTCTGAAAAACCCTTTATATTCCCTACATTGGGTGCAAGGGTGGGGTGGAGTAACACAGACCCTTGTTGTCTGAGAATTTTCTGAGTATTAGGGGAAAACTGAATGAGGGGCAGTAATATGAGAACATTTCATTGCTGCTTTTGTAACTCAAAGTGAACGAAGATACCAAGCTGAACTACCCCCGTAGGTCATGTGTTGTTGTTGGTATGTGTGCATAGGTGGTAGGAAGGTGAATACAAGAAAAACAACTATTTCTAAAAAATAGCAGACAATACAATACAGTACTGTATGTCCAGTCATAAGGAAACCCGTCAGCAAGCTTGGGAAGCAAACTATTAATGCCTGTTCTGATGTTAAACTGCTCGTTCTAATCTGGTGTGATTATAGCAAAATCTCCCTACTACACTGAATTTAATGAAGAAATGGGGCCGAATATTTGGAAATGTGCAGCTCCAGAAGCCATGATAACCATAGAGACTGAAGATTGCTTCAGCTACCCACATCAGTAAGAAGCACTGATTTTGTAAGCCAGGTCTCAATTGCCGATTTAAATTCATTTCAGGTTACTTTCCTCAGCAAAGCTCAATTTAATATACTCATTCTAGAGCACAGTCTTTGGAGCCTCATAAGAACACAACAACATGCACTTGTCTCAGCTTTGATGTTTTGCCTGACTGGCACTGCAACCTGGTAAGTGCTTTCCTCTCTACAGTGTTGTGAGAAAACAAGTATTATTTTGGAAATATCAAGATTAGTGACTGGCTTTATGAAAAGTTGTTTGGTGCCTTTCTAAGTTCTTGATGTTGCCATTTCCACGTTAAAAATCTAATTTCATTCTGCATGCTGTCTGTCATAAACAATTCTGATTGTGTAATTTAAAATTTACACTTCAAATATCTGAATCTGAGAGTAGGATTTGCTATTCATGGTACCATTTAAAGGATTCATTCTATAAATCCTAATAATAACATCACTTCCAAAAAGCATTGAAAAATCATTAGTATACCATTTTATGACAATAAGTATCTTTTAGCTTTTTTTTATTATGGAAAATCTCAAAGATATATATACAAAGTAGAGGAACTAGCATAATGAAGAACTCCATCTACCTTTCAATAATTATCAACTCATAGCTAATTTTGTTCCCTTTCCTACTTACCTATGTCTCCACCACCCCCATATTATTTTGATGCAAATCCCAGATAACATGTCATTTGATCTATAAATATTTCTATATGTCTCTTTAAGACAGACACTACTCTTTTTAGGTGTTATCCCAATACCATCATCATACTCCTTCAAATCAACAGTCTTTCCTTATATAGTGGGCCCTGCTTATCTTTGGAGGATACGTTCCAAGGCCCCCAGTGGATGCCTGTAACCCTGAATAATACCAAACCCTATATATACTATGTTTTTCCTATATGTACATACCTATGATAAAGTTTAATTTATAAATTAGGCATACTAAAAAATTAACAATAATAAAATAGAACAATTATTAATATAACAATATACTATAATAAAAGTTAAGTGAATGTGGTTTCTCTCTCTCTCTCTCTCTCTCAAAATATTTTATTGTACTGCACTGTGAGGAACAGAAGCTACAGGAAACTGAAGCCTCAGAAAGTAAAACCATAGATAAAGGGAAGACTATTGTATTCTTAGTTTCCTTACCGTTTCTTTTTATACTTTACTTGTTGAAGAAAGTAAGTCTTTGTTCTGAAGAGTTTCCCTTCTTCAGGGGACCACTGGTAGCGTCCCCATTGTGTTATTTACCATGTTCTTCTGTCCATTGCACTAAGAGTTCAACCTAAATTGATCCAATTTAGGTTAATTTTTTTTTTCACAAGAATACTTCATCGGTGGTATTATTTCCCTTTACCAGGAAATACGTAATGTCTAGTTTCTCTCTTTTCAGGATGTGAGTAGCCACTGATAATCACTGTTGTAGATTCATTACTTCATTAGAGATAGTAAAGAGGTAAAATTTTAATTCTGTTAGCCCTTCTTCAATTATAAGTTTGAATGCTTCTATAAGAAAAGATTGCTTCATCAATGATTTTATTACCCTGAGGTACAATTTTTATAATAAAGGCAAGATAAATTTTAAATTCTTTTCCTTCTTTTATCACTTTTCACAATAAAATAATTTTTTAGAATTCATTGATTTAAAGCTATTTGATGTGTTTCAATGCACTGCAGTTATTACCCTTATTAATGAAATATTATTTCATCTTTGGCAAGTGAGGGATTATTCAGGTTGCTTCCAACTTCATCTTTTGATAAAATCCAGTAGTAGGCTGGATGTGGTGGCTCACACCTATAATCCCAGCATTTTTGGAAGCTGAGGCAGGAGGATTGCTTGAGGCCAGGAGTTTGAGGTTGCGGTGAGCTATGATTGTGCCACTGCACTCCAGCCTGGGAAATAGACAGAGACCCTGTCTCAAAAAAAAAAAAAATACAGTAGTTATTGTTAGCTGCTGGTGTGACAACACTGCCAATGACAATATGGTTACTAAGAAGATTTTTTTTTGGCAATATTTTTGTTCTATTAGTATGTCCAATTAGAAATGTATAATAAACTTACTATGTTGTAGAGTCACATGGAATAGTTCCCCAAGGAGAGTTGTACCTTCAAGTGAAGCTAGAGTTAGGTTAATTTGTTTTATTGTACATTAAATTTATAGGGATTATAATACTTTTCTAACATTTAATTTTGTTTTATAATTATGTAAAAATATGTACATATACCAAATAATGTATATTCAAAGATATCTAGCCTTCATCTTTTTACCTTCTATTTCCTCTCATTAATATAACTAAATTTTAAAAATGATTTTTCTTCCATTAAAAAATCCACTTTAGTGATATAAAATTTACAAACAATAAACTTAACCAATTTTACAGGCATGACTTGATAGGTTTTTAATAATGTAATATCACTACTTGTTGCATTACATGTAAACACTATTAAGCCCATGATATGGAATATTTTCCTCACCCTAAAAATTTACTTGTGTCTTTTTGCAGTTATTTCTCTCTTTTGCCCCTGATCCATGACAACCACTGATGTGTTTTCTGTCCTATAGTTTGCCTTTTTCAGAATTTTATATAAATGGAATCATATAATACATAGTATTTTGTGTCTGGCTTCTTTCACTTACCATAATCAGGTAGTATAAGTCCTTCAAACTCATTCTTTTACAAAAATTTTTGACTATTCTAGGTCCTTAGGATTTCCACATAAATGTAAAATCAGCATGTCTGTTTCTACAAAAAAAAAAAAAACACCTCACTTGAATTTTGATTGCAATTGCATTAACTCTATAAATCAGTTTGGGAAGAATTGACATTTTACAACACGAAGTCTTCTGACCCATGAACTTAGTGTATTTCTCCATTTACATAGGCATTCTTTAATTTCTCTTGGAAATGTTTTGTAATTTTCAGTTTACATATCTTCTACATATTTTGTTATATTTATCCCTAAGTATTTCATATTTTTGATGCTATTGTAAAAGCTAATGGTTTTTAAAATTCATTTTCTAAATTGTATTACTAGTATATATAAATACAATAGATTTTTACATGTTGATCTCATATCCTGTGGCCTTGCTATATTTACTTCTTAATTCTAGTAGCTTTTCTTATAAATTCATTGGAATTTTTTAAAAGTGATACATGATAGATGTATATATTTTAGAGGTACATATGATAATTTGATACATTAATATAACTAAATAAAGGTAATTGGGATATCTATCACTTTAAATATTTACCTTTTCTTTTTGCTAAGAACGTTTAAATTATTCTTGTCTAGCTATTTGGAAATGTATGATAGCTTAATGATAACTATAGTCATCCTACTGATCTACAGAATGATTTTAAAAATCATTTAAAAATTTTAGTTATATCTTGACAATCATATTATCTGTGAATAAAGATAGTTTTACTTCTTCCTTTTCAACTCTGTCTTTTATTTCTTTTTCTTCTCTTTTGGCCCTGGCTAGGACACCAGTACAATGCTAAATAGAAGTAGTGAGAGCAGGCATCCATGTCTTATTCCTGATCTTAGGGGAAAAGCAATCCATCTTTCACTATCAATTATGGTAGTATCTCTAGGTTTTTCATAAATTCCCTTCATGAGGTTGAGAGGTTTTCCCTTTATTCCTGTTTTACTGAGTGTCTTTGTCACAAATGGGATTGAATATTGAAAATTGGATTCAATTATCAAATTGAATTGTCAAATACTTTATGTGAACCTACTGAGATATCACATGGCTTTCCTTCTTAACCTTTTAGTATGTTGAGTTAAACTGATTTTGAAATGTGAAAGTAATCTTATATTCCTGGGATGAAATCCATGTGGTACTGATGTATTATCCTTTTTATATATTGATGGACTTAATTGGATAAAATTTTGTGAAGGATTTTTGTGTCTTTGTTTATGAGGGAAATCATCATATAATTTACAGAAAACTAAATCTTTTCTTGTATTCCTTTTTCTGGTTTTGCTTTTATGGTAAAGCAGATATCATTAAAACTATTAAGTTTTCCTCCTTCTGTCTTCTGGATGTTTGTTTGGGGTTGGCTATTTTTTTTTTAAATGTTTGGTAGAATTCACTTACAAAACCATCTGGGTTTTGAGCTTTCTATGTGGAAAGGTTTTTACCTATCAATTTAATATCTTTAATAAATACAGGGCTAATTAAGTTACTGCTCGTTTAGTGAGCTTTCATAGTTTTTGTCTCACAAGGAATTTGTCCATTTCATCTAAGTTATCAAATCTATTGCCATGGCACTATTTCTGATATTCTTTTATCACAATTTTAATGTTTATAAGCTCTGTAGTGATGTCTCATTCCTCTTTCATTACTTACAGTGATATTTATGTCTTTTCTCTTTTATTCTGATGAATATGGCTAGATGATCAATTCTGTTGATCTTTACAAAAGAACCAGCTTTTGGTTTCATTTCTTTGTCACTATTGTTTTTCTAGTTTTTATTTCATTTAGTTCTGCTCTTTGATATTTCCATTCTTCTGCTTATTTTTCATTTAATTTCCTCTTCTTTGTCTAGTTTTATAAGGTGAAAGTTTATATCATTGATTTGAGACTTTTCTTTTTTTAAGTATAAACATTTAATGCTCTAAATTTCTCTATAAGTACAATTTTATCTGTATGCCATAAATATTGATATGTCATGTTTTCTATTTAATTTAGTTAAATATTTTCAACTTTCCCTTGTGATTTTTTTTTTTTTACTCTCTGTATTATTTTGAAATGTTTTACTTTAAAAAAATGTGGTGTTTTGCCAGATATCTTTCTGTTATTGATTCTTAATTTAATTCAGTTGTAGTCAGATAATATGTTTTGTATGATTTCAATACTTTTAAATACATTGTTTACTGGTTTTATAGCTCAGCATATGTTCTGTACTGGTGACTGTTCCAGATACACTTTCAAAAAGTGTGTGTCCCACTGTTGTTGAAAGCAATATTCTACAAATGCCAGTTAGGTTGGGTTGGTTGACAGTGTTGTTCAAGTGTTTTATATTCTTACTGATTTCTATCTTCTTGTTCAGTTGATTACTGAGAGATAAGAATTTAAATCTTCAATTATAATTTTGGACTTGTCTACTTCTCCTTTTAGTTCTATATGTTTTGGCTTTGTGTATTTTGAAGCTCTGTTATAGGTGCATACACATTTAGTATTATGTCCTCTTGATGAACTAACCTTTATATTATTGTGAATATCCTTCTTTATTCCTGGGAGATATTCCTTGTTCTTAAGTCTACTTTGTCTGATAGTCACTCCAACTTTCTTTTGATTTGTGTTTGAATATTATATTGTTCCACCTTTTTACTTTTAAACTGTCTTTATATTTAAAATATAGGGTTTTTTTTTGTAGGCAACATATACTTGGTTCTTTTTTATCCAACCTGATGATCTCTGTCTTTTAATTGTGTGCTTACATTATTCACATTTAATGTAATTATCTGCATAGTTGGAGTTAAGTCTACCATTTTATTATTTGATCACTATTTGTCTCTTTTCTTCTGTGTTATTTTTTTCTCCTTTCCTGCCTTCCTTTGGATTGAGTTTACTTTTTCTTAATGATTCTGGTTTGACTTTGTTATTGATTTATTAATCATGCTTCTTTTACTTTTACTTTTAGAGATTTTACATGGTTCACAATAAATAATTTTTAACTTATAGTCTATCTTCAAAAAATATAACACTTCATGTATAGTGTAAGAAGCTTACCACAGTATACTTCTGTTTCATTTTTAATACACTTTTATTATTGTTTTGCTTTTAGCAGTTAGCTTTTAAAGAGATTAAACGTGAGAAAAATATATTTTATGTTTGCCTGTACATACACCATTTCTGACATTCTTCATTTGTTTTTGTTGTTGTTGATTTAAATTGCCATCTGGTATCATTTTTATTCTGCCTGGGAAAATTTCATTAACAATTCTTGTGGTACATGTCTCCTGGAGATGAATATTTTAAGTTTTTGTTTTTCTGGAAAATAATTTATTCACCTTCAGTTTTGTAAGATATTTTGGTAAAAAAAATATAGGTTGACAGTTTTTTCTTTCACTACTGTAACTATGTCTCATCATTGTCTTATTGCTTGCATGGTGTCTCATGAGAAGTCTGTCATCCTTACATTTGTCCTCTTTGTGTGATGTGCTCTTTTCTCTGGCTGCTTCTGAGATTTTTTTCCTCATTACTGGTTTTCAGAAATGTGATGATGATGGACTTTGATGTATTTTTCTTCATGTCCCTTCTGTTTTTGAGTTGCATTGAGCTTCTTGAATCTATAGACTCATAGTTTCAATAAATTTGGAATTTTTCTGTCCTCCAGGTCCTCCTTCTTGGACTACAATTGCACATGATATTGCCCCAGAGTTCACTGATGCTGGAATATATTTTTAAGTCTTTTTTTCTCTGAGTTTAATTTTGGGGCATCCTATTACTCTCTTCAAGTTCACTGATCTTTTCTTCTACAGTGTATAATCTGTTATTCTCATCCAGTATATATTTAATTTTAGACCTTGTAATTTTCATATTAAGAAATTTTACTTGGGTCTTTTTTATATCATCCAATTTCTCTTCTTTATTGTGATGTTATTCACTATCTTCTTGAACATCTGGAGTATATTTATGATGGTTGTTTTGATGTGCTTGCTGTTTCCATCACCTCTGTCATTTCTGGTTCTACTTGCATTGACTACTTTTTATTCTTGTTATGGGTTATATTTTACTGCTTCATTTTGTATTATATGATTATTAATTGCATGCCAGAAAGCATGTATTTTATGCTATTGGTTGCTGCTGGATTTTGTTGTATTCCTTCTAAGAGTTTTATGTTTTGTTCTGGTGTATAGTTAATTTACTTAGAATCAACTGGATCACTTGCATATTTGCTTTTAAATTTGTTTAGAGTGACAACCTAAACAACCTTTAGTTTAGGGCTAATATTTTCCCTTTAACAAAGCAATACTCTTCTACGGATTCTACCTAATTGTCCATGTACTACAAGGTTTTTCTACTCTGGCTGGTGTGAACATGAACTTTTGCCAGTCCTCAGTGAGCTCTTGGAGTAATTTCCTTGCTCCTTTACAAAAATTCTTCCTCTGGCTTTAGATAAATTCTTCTCACATATATGCAGATCAATACTCAGCCAAGGACAGAAGGGGAGCCCTCTAAAAGTCTTTAGGCTTTTCTCTGTGTACAGCTGTCTCCTCTCCAGTATTCTGACCCACAGATTCTAGCTGCTTTGCCTCTCCAAACTCCTATCTCTGTTTCTTCAACTCATCAAACTTACCAGGCTATATTTGGATTCTCTCTCCCCTGTGACCTGGAAACTGCCTCCATTATTCATTTTGTTTCCCTTCCCTCAGGGATAACAATCCTGTACTATCTGTTTCCAATGTCTGAAAAGTATCACCTCATATATTTTACCCAATTTGCCAGGTAGGGATTAAATTTGGCCCCTGTTACTTGATCTTCCCTTGAAATAGAAATATTTTCTTTTAAAAATATATAAGCAAATTTATATATGTATGTGTGTGTGTCGGTGTATGTATATATACACATATACCTCTTCTACCTTTCTTCAAAAAGAAAGACTATATACACATACTATATGCACTTTTATCCACTTTGCTGTTCTCAATTAATCAACTGAGAACAAAATCAATGATATAAACTTTTACCTTATAAAACTAGAAAAAGAGGAGGAAATTAAATTAAAAATAAGCAGAAGAATGGAAATATCAAAGAGCAGAACTAAATGAAATAAAAAC
Organism: Varecia variegata; assembly: GCA_028533085.1. NCBI lineage: Eukaryota > Metazoa > Chordata > Mammalia > Primates > Lemuridae > Varecia > Varecia variegata. The sequence continues at coordinate 43,736,995 of CM052443.1, forward strand.
TAGAAAAACAACAGTGACAAAGAAATTCTTTTCTTTGGTTCTTTTCTAAAGATCAACAGAATTGATCATCTAGCCATATTCATCAGAATAAAAGAGAAAAGACATAAATTATCATGGAAATCTTTCTATAGGAGTATATAGAGGTATTCCATCTTCCTTTTTATAGCTGTATAGTTCTCCACTGTGGTCTCAACCAGTCTACTGTTGATGAACATTTGGGTTGTTCCTGTCTTTTGCAAGAACAGCCTTCTGCATATGTCTTTTCATACCTTTGCCAGTGTATCTTTGGTTAGATTATTAGATGTGAAAGTGCTGGGTTAAAAGATAAATGCTTATATTGTTTTGCTAGAAATTGTAAAATTACCCTCCATAAGGATTACACCATTATGAATTTCCACCAGCAATGTATGAGAACACCTGTTTCTCCAAGGCTTCATCAACCTATTTCAGACCTTCACGTTTTTGTCAATCTATTAGGTAAGAAATATCTGACTGTAGTTTAATTTGCATTTATCTTACTATGAGTAAAGTTGAACATCATTTTATATAGTTAAGAACTATTTGTATTCTTTTCTGTGATTTATCTGTTAATATCTTTAGCCCATTTTTCAATAGGGTGTTGGCTTCTTTCTTCTCTATATTTAGAAACTCCTTTTATATTCAAAGTATTATCCCTTTTTGTGGGATAGAAATGGCAAATATTGTTCTTTCAGTTTGTCATGCATCTTTTTACTTTTATCATGGAATTTTTCCTATGTAAAAGTTTATACTTTAAAATTTTTATGTAATCAAATGTATCAATGTTTTCTATTATTGCTTCTGAATTTTAAGTTATAGTTAGAAAAGTTTTTACCGCTACCAAATTTAAAAGAAAGTCATCCATTTTTTAAAAGTACTTGTGTGGTTTAAATTTTTACATCTAATTTCCAATCCTTTTGGAATTTATCTTACACCATAAAGCAGGCACTGTGTTTTCACTCAGCTGGAGAATGGAAGGGTTGGCTTGGGGTGGGGATTTGAAGGCAAAGAAATACAAAGTTGTAAAAGACACCATCTCTGTGTCAAATTGCTCTTACTAGGAGAGAAATCATAACAGCTCTTAAGAAAAACTGAGTAAACGAATACTGTAAGTCTGTATGGGAAGATAATACAATAAAGAAATCAGTTCTCTCCAAATGAATTTAATGGTGTACTTGAGGACAAAAGATAAGTACACACACACACATATGTGCACACATACGTGTGTACATGTGTGTAGAAAGAGAGTGAAATAAAGTCTGATAAATGCACTTATACAGTAAGATGATACAAAGACTGTCAAATGAAATAACACTATAGCTGGATTTTAAAGGATAAGTAGGCACTCAATGAAGTGACGGTGACAAAGGAGGGTCCTCCTAGCAAAGGGAGCATTGGTGTGGCATGAAAGCACTTGCCATGTTCTTGACACAGTGGAAACGTTTCCCTGGCTGGATCACCCACCACATGTGTGTTTCAGGGAGGAACGGATGAAAGAGAGGACTCAGAGACACCCGAAACTGGGGGTGAGGAAATGTTTTCTTAAAGGCCAGATGATAATATTTTAGGCTTGCAGACCATATGATCTCTGTCCCGATCACTCAGTTTTGCTGCTGTACCATGAAAGCAGCCGTAGACAATATGTAAGCAAACGAGTGTGGCTGTGTTCCTCTCAAACTGTATTTATGAAAACAGGTGGCGCTCTGGATTTGGCCCATGTGCCATGGTTTTCCAACTCCTGGCTTAAAGGATCGGAGTGGGAGAGCAAGTGGGGATATAGAGTGTTGGAAATACAGCAAAGTCTAGGAAGTAAAGGAAAAAGTCAAAATAACATCATTGTCTCTTTCTTTTAGCACCCTCAGAGAGCTAAGACTTCTAGTATGGCCATTGCCACTTAGGAAATTTTATAGAAATAATGTGTAAATTTTGAATCAGAATCCTCTTGACCTTTTATGAGTTGTAGGAATCAGAAAAGAATGATCTCATTTTTGCGTTGCCCAAGTGGGAGCAGTAAAAGCTAAATCTTCCAGAAATTTGGGTAATTTTAATCCAGTTACAAGTAAGTCCCACCCTGTGCCAGAACTCTCCCAAAGTGGGGAATTTTGACTTTGGAAATCAAAATTCCAAATGAGTGAGGTAATTAACCAGTGGTGTCATTTTGAAGGTTAAACTTACAGGAAGCTTAAAGGCTATTCAAGCATTATATTAGTCTGATGAATTAGATCTGAGAACGAAAGGGAAAATCTCTTGATGAATTTAATGGAATGGCAAAATTGAGTCTGAAGGTGGATTAGATGGATTCTAAATATTCTTCAGAGTTTCAGATTCCACAGATACCATCAGCTTAACAACAGAGCCTATCAGAATCTTTGTTTTCAACTAACTGCCATAGAATGGAGAAATTCAAGTTTGTAAATGCATCTTCACTTTGGTAACAGTTCAAGGGCATTTAAAATTCTTTTAATCTTAAAGATGAAAATTTTAACTCTACATCTCTGAAGGAAAACAATCTAGGAAGTATTGAAGTGAAAATGGCAGTTTTCATCAAGGAGCCAATGATGTTTCTGTAATTATTGGTTTGTACACAAATGTTTATGTCGGTCAGTATATTATTACATCTTAATTGTTAGAAGTCACTAGAGACAGTGAAGACAGTTTTTGAGCAGGATAGTTATTGAGAATGTTAGCCAGAAAGCAAATTAGCTTTCAACAAGATGAAAATTTTATGTTAATACTAAATGAAATTCTCCAATGTGCCCTCATATATTATGATATATTATTTTTGAAATATAGAGATAAATAACTTGGCCATTCACATGATTTCTTTTCTCTTATTTTTTTACTATGTTTAAAAAGAAGCAGGCATGAAGCGTGTTTTTCCTTTTTCCCCCCATTATTGCTCACTTTGCCTCCTGGGCTCTTCGGTCTTTTTCTGTCTTCGTTATTATCAACAAATAGTAATTTCCCATGCAGTAATATATGTAAGCTTCACAGTAATCTGTGGCCTGTGACCTGGATAAAGGCTTTGAAAAGTGGTCTCTTGCTTAAACCATCATAATATTTGAAACTTGGGATTTCACCTCCTGGGCTGCCACCTGAAGACTAGGATAATGGGGGTAGGGTTGGTGGAGGTGAGGTGTGAGCAAAGAGCTGGAAAGTGAAGTTACAATATTAATCAGCCCATTAGACTGAAGTGGCCCAGTGCCCTGGGTTCCTACCTAAGCAAACGGAAACCCAACACAATGTAAACACTAAAACACAACTTAAGCTTAACCAGTCAGAAGCCACCAACTAGCCTCTAACTGGGGACTTTCCACTGGAATGATCCAATACGGCTTCACATTAACCAATCAAATATTTCCTTTGCCTTGCTTCTGAGTTCACCCTATACAGCCTTCCCCTTGAAGTCCTGACTTGTTTGTAGCTTGGGGCTGTCTGCTTCATGCATCACTGTTTGTTCAAATAAACTCTTTAATATTTTAATGTGCCTCTGCTTATTTGATAAAAGTGATTGTGAGTTAAATATCTACTATATGCCAGGCACTATGTTAATAAACTCTTTTCATATGTGATTTACTACTCATAGCATCTTCATAAGTCAGGTATAATTGTCCCCCTCATATAGGTCTAGGAGGTCATGGTTCTGAGGATATTGGAGGAGTCATATTGAGATATGACTGGTACAACCACAGATTGTTTTCTACCCTTGTTTTCATGCATTGGTGGAGACATCCAGTAAGATGTTGAATCTGTGTTCTGTGTCATTCAACCAAGTTACTAATGAGTTCGTACATATAATAGGTGATAATTTCATACCATTATCCAGGTCTTCTCCATTCTTTTCCACTCCTCACAACCCCACCCAGGACCTAACAAAATATGTGTACATAAGGATTTTTTTATATCACTTCAAAAGACAGGGTATAAAAGGAGATGATGAGATGAGATGAGATGAGGTGAAGCTGAACAAGTAATCAGTGTCCAAGGCTTGGCTGGGGAGGAGGGAAGGTTGGTGTGCAACATTAGTGACCTTATTGTAATAGGGACCAATGGAAGGGCTTTTCTCAGTGGCGTGGCATGATCTGACTAGTATTTTAGATACGTTACTCTACCAGTAATATAGGGGATGGATTTTTCGGAGTCAAGACTGATGACCAGAAAGACTGACATAAAGGCTTTTGTAACGTCCACATCTGAAATGGGGAGGCCTGCACTGGTAAAAGGGATGGAGACAGAGAGAGAGATTTGAAAATGAGTCAACTGTTCCTGGGAGCAAGGTAGAGGAAGGGGATGGAGTCAACAATACCTTTCAGATTTCCAGCTTGGATGACTATAGCCGGATGATAGTGCCCTTAACTGAGGCAAAGAACACTTCTGGACCTATCAACATTTTCAGCTTTCAAAGTTGGACGTGAAGATTTATCTTGTATAAAGAAGATCTTTCCAATAGAAATATAATGCAAGCCACATGTGTAATTTTAAGTTTTCTAGAAACCACATTAAAATAAGTAAAAAGAAACTGGTGAAATTAATTTTAATATTTTATTTAACTCAATATATCAAAAATATTAAAATTTAAACTTATAATCAATATAAAATTATTGACAGAGCATTTTTCATTTTATTTTAATATGAAATCTTTGAAATCTGGCATGCATTTGACACTTACAGCACATGTCAGTATGTGCTAGTCACACACAAAATGCTTAGTATTCACATGTGACTGGTGGCTACCATATTGCACAAGGCACCCATACAATATCCTGATATAGTTAGAGAAAAGCATTCTTTTGGGAACCATAGAGCTTCTGAAAATTGACTAAGATAAATGCTCAAGTACAGCTCAGAAAGAAGCCATGCAGCTGAACAAGAGACTGTATCACCAGGAGATGTGATATCTACTTTGGGTTCTAACACTAAAAGTTGTGGGATATTTGGTAAGTTAATGTCTCTGCACCAGAGTGAATTAAAAGCAAGACTCTTTTTATAGTTTACTTGTAATATTAATATCTCTAAGGCAATGAATTGACTACTTCATGCAGCAGTGGCAATCACGGTAGTGGTGGTGAGCATGGCAGTAGTAGCAATGACGATGGCAAACCTCATACAGTGTTTACTGTGTGCCAGGCACTGTTTTCAATGCTGTCCACATATTAAGTGATCTAATTATCACAACCACCATATGCCCTAGATGCAATTATGCTCATTGTACACACCGGGAAACTGAGTACGAAGAGGTTATCTAAACAGCTAACCGAGCTGGTAGGTTGTCGTTTGGAGTTTAAGATGCAGGTACTCTGGTTTTCCTGTCCATGCCCTTAACCACTGAACTATATCATTTTCTTAAAAAGTAAAAGAAGTGGCCAGGTGTGATGGCTCATGACTGTAATCTCAGCACGTTGGGAGGCCAAAGCACCTGCTTCACTTGAAGCCAGGAGTTCGAGACCAGCCTGAACTACATAGTGAGACTGAACTCTACAAAAAAATTTAAAAATTAGCTTGGTGTAGTGGGGTGAACTTGCAGTCCCAGCTACGTGGGAGGCTGAGGGAGGAGGATCACTTGAGCCCAGAAGTCTGAGTCTGCAGTAAGCTGTGATGAAGCCACTGCACCAGGCAACAGAGCAAGACCCTGTCTCAAAAAAAAAAAAAAAAAAAGAAAGAAAGGAAGAAAAAAATTAAACTGTTACTTTCTTTTAAACATCACAAACTTTAATCTTTTTCAAATGTGTGAAAATAATTTCAAAGCCTCTCCTAATAAGTTTTAGATCAACACACTGATTGTGTTGATTAGCACAGATAATGTAATATGTGCATATTCATCCTTTAAAAACACTTTTGATTGTAAAGAAAGTAGAGGGGTTATTACTGCCTTCTCTTTCCTTGTAGCAGTCTTTAAGCCAAATGCCTGTTGAAGCTATGGAAAACAACAACGGGCCAATAGGCCGAGATCTGAAAGCTGATATTTCTTCAACAAAGGGATAAATGTCCTCTCTAAAAGTGAAAACCAAACCAATTGGACCAGTCCCCTCCTTTCCCTGCATGAATGCACACAAGCAGTGGTATGCTGATAAGTGTTTAATAACTGGCTCTCTGGAAGACATTCATGTGTTATATATATAAGTTTATTATACATTTTATATTTTATATATACAATGTGTACTACACAATTTATACATAAGAAATCTATTATACCCTTTGTTGTAAATGCCACACAGCCAACTGATTGTCACAAAATGCTTTTGTTGATTTTTGCTGAATGCTTGAGTCTGTTGCTAGCCTATGGTAGCAACTGATGAACGAATGACTGTACTTCTGACATGAATGTTGGTTGACATTTGTGTTTATGTTAAGTAAGAAAGGTGAAACAATGAAGATGCATGTTAAAATGTCACTCCTTCTTTTTCTTTTTTTTGAGACAGGGTCTTGCTCTGGTGCCCAGGCTGGAGTGCAGTGGCATCACTATGGCTCACAGCAACCTCAGACTCCTGGGCTGAAGTGACCCTCCTGCCTCAGCCTCCTGAGTAGGTAGGACTACAGGCATGTGCCACCATAGCCGGCTAATTTTTTTGTTTTTTGTAGAAAAGTAGTCTCTCACTATGTTGCCCAGGCTGGTCCCAAGCAAACGTCACTCTTGACATGAATCACTTCTTTGCTGAATCAGAAAATTGTTTTCGAATAATGGAAGAATATTTCCTCATTTATTTGTGCTATTCACAATGTAGTGGTTAGAGATACAGCATATTTTCAGGTTTAATCTGCAACATGAACACTTCCTCCATCTTTTTTAAAAGTCTACACAATCATCAAAACAGTCAAGTTCCATTTGCAGAAAGTAGTTTGTTGACTTCCTTGGTGTGAATACCCCACCAGGCCGATCTCAGGCTGCAGTGTGATGCCACTGAAGGAAGAGTTGAGAAGGAGTGTGCAGCAGCAGGGCACCATCACGCCCTATTTCTACCATGCGGCGACAATAGATGAAAATAGCCTCAAAGGCATAACTAATAATAAAATGTGAAAAAAAAAGCTAAAAAGAACTTCTTACTTTTGTTTATAATTTATTTAACCATGCATTTATATAATTCAGTGTTTAATAACAGCTGTGTTTAACAACTGACTCACAAAATTCCTGAAAATTTAATAATCAGCTCTTAGGAGCCAGTACAAACTGGTTCAAGCATAGCACCAGTGGGAGATGGGGAGCTCACATGCTGACTTATAGAGGAGTACATGGAGGAGATCACATCCTCCAGCCTAGATGCACAGGAGATTCAAAACCACCGCAAGATTGTACACTTGGAAAGATGATAATAGACAGGAGCTTTAGAGGCGTAAATAAGTATAGCCCACTTAGCGTACTCATCAAAAAAAATCCTACAACTGCTCCTTTACCAGAATCTTCATTTTAATAACCAGTCAGGATACAGGCAGAGAGGGATACTTAACCGGGATTTTTATGAAAGCACCAAAAGCATTTGTTGAGAATGACTAAACCCATACTCTGTAATAAGCGCTCTATATGATTTAGAACATGGAAAATTAACTATAAAGGAAGCAGAGGTATGTCTGGTTCTTCTCCTCCATGGAACTGGTGACAATGCTCCATCCACTGTGACTGAATGGCCCTGCTGGCCCCAGCCACCTTCTCTGCTGCGTGCCCCACATTGCTGCCATAACTCACAATCTCCTCTGCCCTGAGATGTCTGCTTCTTGGTTCAAAGTCCTGGGCACAAAGTCAAGCCATTCTTACACTTTTGCCCACTCTGAGTCCTGAGTCTTGCCTGCCCAAGGAGTGACTGTGCCAGTCCCATAGCTCTTTGAGCCTTGCTGTAGTTTGGATGTTTGTCCCCTCGGAGTCGCATGTTGAAATTTGATCCCCACATGGTGGAGGTAGGGCAGAGGGGAGGTGTTTGGGTCATGGGGGCGATTCACCGTGAATAGATTAATGCCCTGTCTGGGGTGGGAATGAATTGTCCGCACTTCACTCTATTAGTTCCTGTGAGAGCTGGCTGTTAAAAGAGGCTGGCACCTCCTCCCCTTGTTTCCTCGGTGTCTATCTCTGTCTGTCTGTCTCTCTCTCTCTCACCATGCGATCTCTGCACACGCTAGCTCCCCTTCGCCTTCCACCAGGAGTGGAAGTAGCCAGACACCCTCACCAGAAGCAGATGATGGTGCCATGCTTCTTGTACAGCCCGCAGACCACGAGCCAAACAAACCTCTTTTCTTTATAAATTAGCCGGCCTCAAGTGTTCCTATATAGCAACACAGATGGACTATGACAAGGCTTTTTCATGAGTGCTCCATGTAGACAGTGTCTCTATACCTGAGATCTCACTGAGGAGTGAGTGTTCTTCCACCATTGCACCTGAGGATCCTCAGTATCTAGTTTTAAACTGTTTTGGAGGAAAATCTCATCTTGACTAGGGTCTGTTCTGAACACAGATGCTCCATTACTGGGACATTTCTTGGGCAATATCAACAAACACAAACCTTGCCCACCTCCCTAACACGTATAGTACGTACCAATACCTGGGATCCTGCTATTTCTGAGATCATATGGATTTTATTGGGTCAAAAAAAATTGCCAAAATGAATCAGTCCTTTGAGTCATCCATCTCACGTTTTATTTTTTTGGAGTAGGAACAAATAACAGCTCATGACAATTTCAATCTTTTTAAAAAAAAACTGATACAATTCAATCTGTACCCTCTCAGAATTTGAATTTCTTGACTGATTCATCATCTTAATATTTCTTTTCATAAGCATCATTCTTATCTTATTTAGATTTCCCCTTCCTGGGCTTTCATCCAGCTCTGTTTTCTCAATTGGCATCACATTGCTCAAGTAGAACATCGGCACCTCTGGCCCAACGCTTTATCTACTCTCACTTTAGCCCCATAGGCCCAATTTATAAGCATGAAATGTACTTATTCATAAAATGCCAAGGCCAATCATATGCAAAATTATAAGGTAGAAAAATTCTGGCTTCCATGCTCCACCTTATAACACACCCCTAGATTATAAACTTCCTAAGGCAGGAAGTTTATCTTCTTTGTCTTCACACAATGGGTTTTACATTTCTAATACAGTCACAAGTCAGATGTATAAAAAGCATACCTTATTCATCTAGCCTTGAACTCAACTTAGCTCTAGTCCTGCCACTTCAAAGATACTAAGTCTCTTCCTATATAAATCAGTCTTTTTTAGGAAATCACTCAGTGCAGGTTTTAAACTCAAAATTCCAACATCCTATCCTGGTTGTTCTCCCCTGTGGTGGGTTCTTGTCTTCTGCTTGCTGTGAGATCGTGTCTGGGCACAGGGGACGTTATGTGACTCTGTGGGGATAATGCTGTCCTCTAGACTTTGCTCATCTGCATTAGCCTGTGGTGTGTGTGTGGGGGGGGGGGGACTCTGTCCACACTGCCTCCGTGCTGGTGGAGCACCTCATCCCCCTGCTGGCATAAGCAGTGCTCCCTGGGAGCACCTGCGTTTCCCACCGCTTGTTAGGAGGCCCACTGGGGATCTCGGTGGCCCAGCTAGACCTACTTGTTGACTCCTGGCTTGTGCAATCGACCCCAAGGCCCTCTGCCAAGGTCACTTCATCACAGACAATAGTCATTCCTCAGGGTGTTTGTCAACCGGCTCTTGCTGGGGCCGTGGGAAATTCTGGGTCCCCTCCATGCCCTCCAGGAAGGATTCTGGGAGGTGTGGACCATCTTAGGTTCTCTGCAGGACTGCCTCATCCCAGAGCTTCAGGTGGGATGGCACATAAGCTTCTCATACCACCCTGCACCCCAGAGATTTAACCTAGGAAAGGGCAGATTTGACAACTCCTTTTCCTCTCCGAGAGACCCACTTAAGTATAATTCTCTTCTCTCTTTGCCATCTCTCCCAAGCTCCCTTCCTGAGGAAGCCACACTGCCCTTCTCTGTTCATCACTGTCTGCAGACTTCTTCTTCATGGTTGCAAAACCTCCACATTCTATCTTCCAAACTTTGGTTCTAGAGGTTAACAGGAAGGCTTGGAATTTACAAAACTTTCAAGAGCCAAGTTCTGGTCCTTGATAGCCTGGATTTCCTGACTAATGCTTCTGGAATGTCCGTCAAGAAGAGCCAGTCTCAGAAGTCAAAATGTGAACATCAGAGCTTTAGCCATTTCTCCATTCCACCTATGACAACCTCTGTTTCTATGTAACACATGTAAAATGTAACCGTAGTAGTATAGTTACTATGAAATGAAACTATAGGACTGATACCTTACTGTGGCTCTCTCAAAAAGTGTGAGGACTCAGAAGTTGTAAGAGAGCAGTGCCGATGGGCCTCAAAGCTAGAAAATGGGGTGCTGTGTAAATTGTGCCCCTAGAGCTGTGTGACACAGCCCGGTTACACTGGCTTCAAAGACAGGAGTGTGAGGCTAAATTACATAGTTGCAGAAGTGATAAAACTTCTGCTGGAAGGAGAGGACAGTTCTGGTCTCTGCCCTGTTACCTGCCAGCTGTGAGACCACATATGTGGTTGGTCTCTTCCTGATCCCCTCCTTTGGGGCATCACCCTGAAAGCCTTTACACGGGAACTCCTCCCTGAGGCCATGTGGTTTGGGCTGGGCAAACCCAGCCCTCCTGTCCCAGGGCTTATCACATGACCCATACTTGGCCTGGATCATCACCTGGGTTCTGGAATGGATATTTGACCAAAACTGACCACTTCCCTGGGACCTCTGCCATAGCTTCATAACAAGAACTTGTTTTTTTTTTTTTTTTTGAGACAGAGTCTCGCTCTGTTGCCCGGGCTAGAGTGAGTGCCATGGCGTCAGCCTAGCTCACAGCAACCTCAAACTCCTGGGCTCAAGCAATCCTTCTGCCTCAGCCTCCCGAGTAGCTGGGACTACAGGCATGCGCCACCATGCCCGGCTAATTTTTTGTATATATTTTTAGTTGGCCAGATAATTTCTTTGTATTTTTAGTAGAGACAGGGTCTTGCTCTTGCTCAGGCTAGTCTCGAACTCCTGAGCTCAAATGATCTGCCCGCCTCGGCCTCCCAAGTGCTAGGATTACAGGTGTGAGCCACCGCACCCGGCCAAATTTCTCTTTCTCTGCAGGGCTAAGGTAGCCCTGGGGCTACAAGTGGCCATCATCTTGTGACCACACAGCCTGTGTGATAACTCTTGAATCAGGGAGAAATATGGCTGAGATGCTGGGGCGGTTCCTAGCAGCATGACTGCAAACTCTCTTCTAAGCCATGTCTGAAGTAGTCACCACCACTTCTCTTCTGGGCCTTAAGCTAGTATGAGTTGCATTCTCATTACTTGCAGCCACAAGAATAATAACAATAGCTAGCACCTAAATGGCATTTCCTAGGTGCCACTATATTGTTCTAAGCACTTGGTTTACTGAATCCTCACAACAACCCCATGATGTAGGTACCATTATTATCATCCTCTCCACTTTGACCCCCTTACATCTGGGAACAGGGTCTAGGAACTTAACGACTATGCCATGCTGCTTCCTGACCAGACAGACTAATACTGCCAACCTGGGCAAGTAACTTAACACCTCTGAGCCTCCAATGTAAGGAGGGAATGATACAACATTTTACCATGGTAGGCTCTCAGTAAATAGTTGTGATCCTAACATTTATAATTATTTCACTACTTTATTCCACTTCCTTCCTTCTGAGTGGTGCTTGGTGAGTGGGGATAAATGAGTTTGTGTTTCCAAACAGCTTTGAGGATTTGGAATGAAAGATGGATGCTAAGAATCATGATAGTTTGTTCCCTAAACACAAGCTGCAGGTTTGTTCCTTTATACAAAGAAAGAATGAACCACAGTTGATTGTGTCTGTCTCTGTCACCATCACACATAGGATTAAATGGTCACTGGAGGCTTGACTATTTTTAAAAATTTCTCTCAAAGTGACTGAAAAGAGACTTTAGATGATGAGATACTTGAGAAAGGATCATTACACCCTCTACCACAGTGCTTCAAAGAATTTAGGATCCCTTTGTTCTGAATTCATCTCAGCCGCCCATGGTGGACAAGGGTAGGTTTCCTAAATTAGATGAATACCTGCTATCTATAGATCATAAATCTGATCCAAATGAAATATAATTCTAAAGGTAACTTGATTAGTAGCAATTTACTTTCAGGCAACCCCAGCCACTTAGTCTACTTCTTTTGATTTTTTTTCTGCAGCTGCCCCATTCTTACTTGGATCTTATTAAGACCAGGACAAACTAGCCACTTCCCTCTCCTTGGCTGGTTTGCTTCTCCAAGTCCCCTGGTGGAGAGGAACGTGCTCCGTGCTGGGGCATTCCTGGGTGGAGTCATTTGGCTGTAGCTACTGAACGGAAAAGCCACCCTCATTATTTCCCTAATTATAAAACTACTGCATTGGTGGTAGGAAGAATACTACATACAGTTCTCCACTTCATTCTACCCATTCATATATTTATTTATTCCTTGGTTCACATATTAAACATACATTTACAAATTTCTGCCTTTCTTGAGAGCACATGTACCAGACACTATTCTGGGTTCTGGGGATACAAATGCAATGAAATAACACATGAACAGACAAAAGAAGTACAGCATGGTCTCTTGGCTAGCAGGTGACAGAACAGAGATCACAATTGTCCTCTCCCTCCAACGTAAGTTTTGTTGCTACAGCTGTTTAATGTAGCCTTACACTCCTGGCTTCAAAGCCATTCTAACCGGGCTGTGTCGCACAACTCCAGGGGCACAATTTACATGGTCTCTAGTTTTGAGGCCCATCGGCACTGTCTCTCATGACTTTCGAGTCTTCACACTTTTTGAGAAAGCCGCAGTAAGGTATCGGTCCTGTAGTTTCATTTTATAGTAACTATAATACTGTAGTTACATTTCACATTTACAGATGCAGAAATGGAGCATCGAGTAGAAGGGGGGCTCCTTCGTTCATTTAAGCCCACTACGTACCAGATGCTACACCAAGGCTAAGTGTGCCAGTAGCCTTCTCGGACCCCAACGGTAAATGCCTGACCTGGAATGCCGCGCTGTGAGATGACACTTCCTCCTCAGGGCCACGCCAGTATCCCAACCTAGTGATGCCAAGGCGTCCAGGCGTCCCAGGACTTTTTTGAACTGGATGATAATCAGTAATAACTAGGCATGTCACTGAATAATGTCTCAACTGACAAACAAACATCCATTTCCTGCTGGCTACCTAATCCTGCTCAGTTTCAAAGCATGGCTTCTGTTAATACACTCATGACCTTTTCTGTAGAAATATTTATAGTCTTCGGAGCATATTAAAATACGTTTACTGGCTGACTAATGGTGGCTAGAGTTTACTGTATTCCTCCCTCACCAAACCTCAAATAGGTATTGCTAACAAAATAGAAAGTAAAATAACAATTTCTTAAACGGATAGCACAATAAAAACAACTTATGTTTACTGAATATTATGTACACAGAGATTTTACAAGTTATCCTTTTGAAATGGTAGCCAACAACTCTATATGATAGGTATTATCATCTCACTTTACAGATGAGAAAAATCAGGTCCCAGAGAGGTTAAGTCATGGCTCACAATCACACAGCACTGTCCCCATGACCTGCTCCATACCCTGCCTTCCTTCTACCACACCATTTTAACCACCCATCACATAAACTTACTTTAAAATTGCATTTTCAACTTCTCCAGACCCAGGTGACTCAGTTCGAGTCCTGTAAATCTCATGAATGATGCCATCTGAGCCGCACTCGAGGCCCGAGTTAGCCAGTATGGATTTGAACCCGCCTGTCCTCATCACAAGATGCCAGATCTGTTTGATTTATAAACCTCAGCAGACAGTAACACCCTTCTTATGCAGGGCCACATCTAGCAAAACTGCAAAGTGGGTAAGTGTATTCTTCCTGAGCATCACTTCTTCATCTCACTCTCTGCAAATGCCCCTTCCTTTCTTGGACATCTGTACCATCCGTGTCCCGAATGTGCCTCTTTGCCAGAGCGTCTAGCCTGGCCCTTCCTCCCTCAGGCCTTACTAAGTCCTGCTCTAGTAAGTACTGTTAATTTGTTGGCATCCATTCTTGCTACCTGAAAGCACCCAGGTGTCAAGTTAGGGACTTCCCCCCTCATGGTGTGTGATCTTGGGTCCCTGAAGACCACATCTCTTAGCACTCAGGGACTGCCAAGTGAGGGGCTAAGCACAGCCAATCTGATGCAACATTCTGGTACCCTGTATCCTGAGAAGAGGGGAGCAAGGATGGAAGAAAAAGTTACAAAATTCATTCATTTTGTAAGATGCGCTCTGGCAAGATCCTTTTCTGGCAAGATTGTGTTCTCACTCCTGCCCCAAGAGTTGTTTTTCAGCTTTGAACTTCAGTCCTGTGTCATTCTTCCAGATCTTTCTAAAACAGTCTTTTTGTGTGTTAGCTAATCAGAAATGTCTCTTTGGTTTACAACCCAAGAACTTTCATAATAAACCTTCCTTCCTTGTTGGTAGACCTGCTGGCTGCAACTCTCCCCAAGCCTGTCACTGTGGTGTCCTCCCCTCACTGACTCCTACAGGGCTCACCCCATCACTCGCCAGGCCAGGTGGTCTGTCTCACCCAGGGTGACTGGTAACCCAGCAGGCAACTGATCTGCACTAATGAGCTAGTGGCGGAGACAGGAGAGTGCCAGGGTCCTATCCCCAGCGCCCCCTCCGAGACACCTGTGTGGTTCTTCATGCTAAACGTCTTTGCAACAGCTATTTAGATTCCATTTATTCCATCTTGGACTTTGTCTTCAGGTTCTATCTGAGACTTTGCATCTGGACATGCATAGTTGGCTTTCTTCCCGGGCTCCAGTGCACACTCTTCAGAAGGGACGGAAAGCACAGGAGAGGAAGGTTGAAAGAGTTGAGCAAAGAGCCCCGGAGGATGATCTAAAGCACAAGTCAACTCTGGTACTACCTTGTTTGCAACCTTCAGCAGATTCCCCATCTGAAGTGTAGGTTCAAGTTTAAACTCCTCACGAGTCATTCAGATGCACCCAGGGCCTGGCCTCTGCCTCTCTCTAGCTTTGTCTCCAGCGGTCTCTCCTTTATACTTCATTCTCCAGCAAAGCTAAACTAACGGTGCTTCCCTGTATGTGTGGCATTGATTCTTGTCCCTGGGCCTTGTGTCAGTCTATTACCCCTCTCCTGCTCCCAGCCACCCATGCCTACATCTAAGCTAGCCACTGTCATTCATCTCTTAAGAGCATCTCTAACATTCCTCTTCAGGAGGTATGTTCTTTGATGACCTCCTAGTGCTTTCAAATTCATATTCATTTTTATACCCCTCATGCTTAGCATTGTAGGTACTAATAATAATTGTAGCTTCTTGGGATGGGTAGATGGAGGAATGGGTGGATACATGGAAGAAAGAAGGAATGAATCAAACTCTTATGTAACTGCAAAACCTGGCACTGCAGCAAGTATTTCCCTATGTAAGTCTTTTCAGACTAAAGCTTCAGGCCTGTGGCTGGTATCTTCCCTTCCTCCACCCTGCCTGGGTCTATTAGTGATTCATTTCAAATCAATAATGATTCAATTTATTTGTAGAAGTCATTTAAGTGACTCAGTTATGTCCCCCACATAAATAACACAAGACTTGACCTGGCCGACCGGCTCTCATGGTGACATAATCTGCTTAACCCAATTAGCCGATTGATCACAGAGCACAGAACAACTAATGAAGAAAAATAGGCCCTGATGTCTTTTTAAGAATAGATGCCAAGAAAGCAATAGGAAAATCATAGTTTAAAAATTTTGTATGTCATCACGTGAGCGCTCGGAAAATAGATTCATGTAATTTGAATAGTGCCAATGAATTCTGAAAAGAAGCTGAGCACACTGACTGTAGCATGATGGTGCCAGGACACCCACCTGTGACGCTGCGGTGGCTGGTCTCCCATCTGTGGGATGGATCCCACGCAGTCCTGAAGTGCAGCCCATCGCAGCCTGAGATGCAACAGGAGGCTGAGGAGCTGAGCCAGTGGTAAGATGTGCACCAGCCTGCCCAGGCTAACAAAGTCAACAAAAAGTCAATTGGACATGTCTCTGTCTTCTGGAAGGAATGGCGTGCATACCTCTTGGAACCTGGAGGTTCCAAGCACCAGGCATTCAACATTTCTTCAGGGCTCAGAGATGTCAATGACCCCCTTGGAGGCACCTGGCAGAAGATGGATGAAGTAGGGCTACAGTTCAGTATGTCACTCCCTGAGCATAGTGTGGGCTACTGTCCCCAAGCAACTCTCACTCCTTGCCAGATGATTTACTGTCAGAGGGTGTTTCCCTCTCAGCAACGGCTAATGATTTTCAGGAGGCTCCAGATGATGCCCTTAGAAGAGCCCAGTATTACAGGGGTGGCCATGACCTGTAATGGAACCTAATGATGCCGCCCCAATGGGCTGCCAGCCTCAGCTTCCAGTGGATCCCAGTGATGTCCCACGTCAGGGCGCCAATGAACCCTTACTCTGGCCCCTCAACTGTACCTTCTAACAGAGCCTCTTTAACACCTAAGCTGTTACTGCCCTAACCATGCCTTCCACTGAGGCCTAGGCCACACTCCCCTCTCTGGCTCAGATGTCCCTCAGAGATCCCTACAACCTTGGGATGTCCCCCAGCCTGGGCCCAGTCGTTGCCAGTGACAGAGCCCAAAGACTCTCTTGTAGAGCCAGCCAGACTCCCAAGAAGACCCTTTCCTACCTGGGCAGGCCATCCCTGCTGCAAAGGGAGCAGAGTAGAACCCCAGGGCCCAGGAAAGGGTGTGCAGGGGGAGATCCTTAGGTTCAAGGCCTTCCTGCTGCCAGGATGAGGACTGTGCAAGAGCTTACACCAAGCGCTCCCGCCTGAAGCCCAGATGAAGCTCTGGACCAGTCAGAGACTCCTGAAAACCCTCAAAAACCATCTTGGATGCCCTCACCTCTCTGGGGCCACCGGCTTCCACCAGAGTGCAGCCAGATGGGAAGATGGAGCACCACAGAGATAAGAAGCTTTATTAAAAAGCTCTTTATCTCCTGTCGCTCCCCAGCTTAGAACCCTTTAGTGACTCCTTTGCCTGCCACATAAAATCCAAGCTCTTTATCTTGGTCTTCCCCAGTTTCCAGAGCCAGACAATGTTCAAATCCTGAATTTACACTTATTAGCCATGTGACCCTGGGAAAGGTCTTTGATCACTAAGCCTTGTTTCCTCTCCTGGAAAGTGTGAAAAGCCGTACTGGACTGTATTGGACCCGGCACTGCAGCAGATTCTCTCTGGCACTCACGGGCCACACGCCCAGAGTTTCTGTCTGTTCCCACCGCTTCCCAACTAGGATGGAATGCCCCTCCACAGGTCATGGGATCTGGCGTCCCAAGTTGCCACTAGCAACCTGGAAGTGTGGGGGCTTAACGCTTGTGGGGTAAAATTTGACTAATGGGAAATGGCAGATAGGAGCGAGCGAGGCGGGTAAGTTCCCCCTTCTTTTGTCTCTTCTGTGAGTTTTAGTGTTTCCTGAGCCCAGTCCAGTGCCGAGCATGGCCAGGTGATGGCCACAGAGAGATGAGTCAGGTCTGGTTTTGGTCAAGGGACCATCTCGGTCTGGGGGCTGAGAGGTCCCCCTGCGTGCAGTGGCCATGGGGAAGAGGGCCCCTAAAGGGGAGGGGCAGAAAGGCTCTCTGGAGGAGGTGACCCTGGAGCCCACAGAGAGCGTAACATCTAGTAATCCCTCCCATGTTGAAATACACCGTGCAGGTGAACACAGAGGGAAGAGGACTCCAGACAGAGAACGCTGGAACTGGCATCCGCTCAGAGGGGAGCCAGCCTGCAAGCTTCCATTCACTCAGCACATGCGTTCTGAGCACACAAGGCAAAGAGCACCAAGGCTGTGGGGACCTGAAGAGGAGCAGGGTGTGTCAGGGGAGACAGACTGACTTCTCTAGGAGGTACCTGAGCCAGACCTGAAGGATGCACGGGGATTAGCTTACCTCCCATTTCTTGGACATATATATACTCTGTGCTGGCCACTAAGGATTCACAGGTGCATGAAGGCCCCCTGCCTCTGTTGTGGAGCAGAAAGGCCATGTACAAAAATTCCAAATGTGTTCAGAGCTGCCAGGGAGAAGAGCCAGACCTCTGCAGGCCTGAGCTTATTCAGGGCGCTGGGGAAGCCCCCAGCCTTGGCTGTGCCTACTCCTGCCCTGCCCCCCACCGGGACCCTGTCCTGCTTGGCTGCCTTGTCTGTGTCGCTAGTGGCCCCAGAGTACCTGGGGTGGACATCCAGGTGCCCTCCACGCAAACTCTGAGTGAGGGGAGAGGACATGATTTAAAAAACAGGGGCAAGAGGGGCTCATTTGTGACCCAGTCACTGGCCTCAGCTATTGAGGTCTTGGGAACCCAACGTCTCTTTCCTTCACACACAAGCACCAGGTCCCTTCCACAGAGCAGGCCACCTCGGGTTCCATGGGCCAGGGCTGGTCTCCGTCCCCCACTCCACCTGCCACACACACAGCCCTACCTGGTCAGCAGGTCAGATTGCTGTTGCTGGAATGCCAGCTGAGAGGTCGGGTTGGGGACCTGTCGCTTTCACCGAGGAAAGGAACCAGAGTGGGCAAGGGTGTGCCGTGCACGCTACAGTGGTGGGCAACAGGCCCCTACTCTTGTGTGTTCACAGTCTAGTGGAGGAAGGATGTTATTAGAAATGTACAAAGT
This sequence comes from Varecia variegata, assembly GCA_028533085.1. Lineage (NCBI taxonomy): Eukaryota > Metazoa > Chordata > Mammalia > Primates > Lemuridae > Varecia > Varecia variegata. The sequence continues at coordinate 43,755,704 of CM052443.1, forward strand.
GCTGGGAGGACAAATATTGGGGACTTGCTGTCACAGGGCGAGGGCGTTAAGAAGGCATTTCTTGGAAAGTGTGGTTTGAGCTCAGAGTCAGGGATAAGTAGGTGCTAGGCAGATAGAGGTGACTGGAGGCGAAATAAATCTGTTCTTTATCCAGAGATTACCCGATGCTAGGCAGTGCTGAGCCTTTTCCAGTGTCACCCAAGGCGGGACAGTGGGTGGATAAGACACGTAGACTCCCAGTTAAGACTAGCAGAGTTTGAATGCTGCCTCTGCCGGTTGCTGGCTGTGTGGCCTTGGGCAATTTACTTGTGTCTCTCTTGCTTCTGAGAGCAAGAGGGGTGGTGAGACGGATTCAAGTTGAAGAGAGACAAGGTTAACACATTTTAAAATGTCTTCCTTGGCCGCTGTGTAGAGACTGGATAAGAGTGGGAGTTTAAAGGAGCAGAAGGGATTTCAGTGTTTTAGGCGAGAGTCAAGGCGGCTCGCGCCAGGGTGTGCTGGTGGACACGGAGAGAAGTAGGGTGCGACAGTTAATTGGATTTGGTGGGTGAGGGCAAGGTCAAGGTGACGCCCAGGTTTCTGGCTTGTGTTATAAGTAGCACAGAAGAAGAATGGATGAACTTCATTACTTTATTTTCTATTTATTATGATATTTATCACACATGCAAAAAATATTTTATATGGATACAACTTAAAGAATAATAATAAAAATCCTTATTTACCCTTTGGATCACTTGAAAAAGAGAATTTACCAACACATTTGAAGGCTTTGCATCGCCCAACCTCCTCCCCAGAGGTAATCACCATCCTGAGTTTTGGTTAACCTTGCTTTTGCTACTTATTGTTTTTACCACATGTGTATCGATTCCTAAACAATACAGTGAGTGGCTTTGTATGATTTAGAACTTTATCTTTATTCTGTTTGGCGTTCATTGAACTTTTTAAATCTAAAGGTTTATAGTCTTAATAAAATTTTAAAAAATTTATTTCAGGGTAGCAATACAGGATTTACCAGCTGAACCAATGGTGAAGGATTTGTACACTCCCTTTTAAAATCCTTTTCTCATTAAGATAGTTCCTCTTCAAGGGGCAAATGGAGAGCTATAGGAAAAAAAATTTTTAATTTAAAAAAAAAGATATTTCCTCTTAATGCAATTTTGTATTAATTCCTCCTAATTTTACCCAATCTTTCTAGAGGATTTTGGGGCAGTGGTGAATGTATATAAGGTGGACTTTTAGCAGAATTAACATGTTCCCCTCAGTAGGTAAGAACTGTGCCTTCATTTCCTGTAAGATAGGGCCAGTGACTATGTCACTTCAAACCCCCTTGCTAAGAGAATGCCAGTCAGTGGCAAAGACTCCTGCAGCTGCAGCTGTTTTCCTGTTCTGGCATTAAATGATTATCCCTGCAGCAGTTTTGCCAGATAAGAAGCCAAGGCCACAAGAGGCACTTTTTTTTCCCCCTTGATCCATGTTAAGGTTTTGCATAAATGTCCTGTTTTCTTGCCTTTCCTCATAGGGTTAGATATGTTGGAGTATCTAATGTCTTCACACTTCATAATCCTCATAGCTGGTGGCACTTGGGGGCCAGAGTTTGCAAGGCATCCCCAGGGAGGTTTCATTTTGTGAACTGAGTCTGGCTCATCTCTCAGTAAAAGTTGTGGACTGCCTTTGGAATCCCTAAGTCCAGGTTGTTTTAATCTTTTCTCTTTTTTTTTTTAATTTGCAAAGTTCTAGAATGAATGAAGAAGAAGGTTGTTTACTCTTGAGGGCTGAACCAAAATGATGCTTCCAGAAAGGCTGAGATAGAGGCCAGGTGACAGGGACAGTGAAAAAAGACAGAAGGGAACCAACAACCGATAGGTACTTTAAAGATGCGATCTCATTTCATCTTCCCATCAACCCTTTATTGGTCCCCATTTTTCAAATTAGAAAACTGAAACAGAGAGAAATTAAGGTGACACAGCCAGTAAACAGTAAATTCATAATGCAAACTTAAAGTCAGTTCTGTCTTCCCCTCTGTTTATTTAGAAAGTGCATCTTCATGCATCTGTGGTTCACGTACTTTACTACTCTCTAATGCCTTGTTTTTGTGTATCCATTGACAACTCTACAAGGCAAATGAAATAATGAATTAGCCTTTAACATATTCTAGAGCAGTTAGTGAAAATAATTATACACATATATGTATATATTAAGAAACAAGTAATTTTGAACTACTTTAGTATTGTGCATGGAAATACATGTAATTCCTTCTTTATTATTATTTTCATCATTATTATATGCTAGTGATATTTATCCTCCAATATGCTAAGAAGGTTTATGAAAAGCTACCACAAAAAACCATAAATCAAATCCTACCCATTTCATTACATTATGTAAGGAGAAATGTATTTTGAATCTCAGCAAACCTTCTATAAAACAGAAATATAACACTGAACAGCCTAGATTCAGGAGCCAGACTCCTTGGGTTTGAATCCCAGCTTTGCCCATCCTACCCTGGGTGGCCTTGGGAAAGCCACTACAGCCACTTTCTTCGCCTGTCACCCAGAACTGCTAACGGTGACACTTGTCTCACCTCAGAAGGCTGCTGCGAGCACCTCATGAGTTAATGTTCTGATGTCTAGAACAGAACCAGGCGCATGGCAAGTGCTCAAAACACGTGGGCTATTTTATTGCTTTTACATGTGAAGAAACAGGTCTGTAGTTCGGCTACTTGCTCGGAGTGTCCTGTTGTCAGTGGCAGAGTTGGTGCCGACACCCAGGTCTCCCGATTCTCAGTCCAGTGCTGGGCGCTGCAGTGACACCCAGAGCAGGACAGCACAGGAAACAAGAATTTTCCCTCTGTCTTTGTCCTTACTCCAAATAAACTGAAAATGCTATTTCTGTGCACTGTCCTCTGTCAGGCAAGTTTATCTTTCCCAGGGCCCCCACTTCTCTGCTGCCTGGCCAGCTGTCACAGCCTCGTGCTGACATCCCCCTAGCACGGTGGTTCCCAGAACTGTTTGGAATCTAAAAATGTTAACAAATTCTATCAGGTCTGCAATCTCATATCTATATTTCTGAAATTCAAAACTCTCAGATCTGAAAGATTTTTCATAACCCTTTTGACTCCAAAACCTGTTCAGATCTGAACTTATTCAGTGACAAAACACCTGAACTGATACGAGGCTATTTATCATTAGTATTTGTCCCTCAAAGTGTGAAGGACGCCACCCAAGGTCCCAGGGCAGCAGGATACATATCAGTCAGAGTCTGGGCAGAAAGAGATGCAGCACTTGGTCCAGGTGAATGAAGAAAGTTTATTAAAGGGACTGTCTAAAGGTGTGACTGCAGGGAAGGAACCAACCGGGAATGGTGCAGTAGGAGCGATTACCTGATACACCAGGAGCTGCTACCACCCCTAGATCGGGAGGGCCAGGTATGGATGGTAGCTACCTGAATGCAGAGGGAGCAGCACAGCTGAGGTTGAAGCCAGGAGCCATATAGAAGGATCCAACCTGCAGCAAAATAACAGAGGAGCCTGGGAAGCCAATCCCAACCTTGCTTGTCACCCTCCCTCTAGATCTACTGGTGCCTCTCTTTGGTCGCATCCTGCCTGAAGCCACGGGAAATGGAGCTCATAGATGCATACCATAAGGCAGCCAACCAGGGCACCCAAGAGGGCAGTGAGGGTGGCAAGTGGATCTGGAGGGCTAATGGCACAGCATAGTCTATCATATCCAATACATGTACCTTACTATGCTTAAAACAGTTGTATTTTACTAAGTCAATAACATATAGATACATTTGAAAAATATCGATACATATAAGTAAAACATGTTTTTGGTTTGCAGTCTTAGTGCCATATAAACTTATGAGTCATTTATAATAATTCCTTGGCTACCCTGAAAGGTTGGAACCGGTGCACTAAAGAATGCTGTCTTGTTCATTGTTCCGTTCATTGAATCATATGTTTATTCTTCCAAAGAATATTCCTTGTTGGATGCCTACTCTGCAAAACACTACGGGTTCTGGGGTTTCAAGACAAAAATGTGATACTAGCTTTCCACTGGCTTCCAATTTAGTAAAAGACACGAATTTGCTGGAAAATAGTAACACAGTCTTGGGTTAGCAAGTAATTTTCATCTCAAAGCTATCTTGCTGCTTGGGGCTCTGTTTTGAAAAGGGTTTCATGGCCACATCTGGGCTCAGAGGAAAAAACTGCTGTGATCGATTAGCAATGTCTGAGGTGGGCGCAGGAGCAGAGAATGCAGACAGTGCGCAGTTTGGGATGACTGTGCTTTAATTACAAGGCAGAATGAAATTATTCCTATACTGGAAGTGAGAGCAATTTCCACAGGAGGGTGGAAGAAGGAGTTACTTTGAATTAGGAACACCTGAGAGGCTTTAGGGGGTTAGATGGAGGGTTTTTCAGGATTTCCAGACAAGAAAATGATAGGGAGGAGCAAAGGCAAAGTAAACACAGGGCAGGCTGGTGTAAGCGGGCCACAGGGTTTAGGAGTGATCGAGTAATAGGTGATCAAAATAGATTAATGAGAGGCCATACTACGGAGTTTGGACTTTATTTTGTAGCAAGTGAGTTACAATCGAGGGCTTTTGAGAAGAGGATGTCCTGTGTTTTAGGAAAATCACTCTACTGGCATTATGAGAGGGGGGTGGGGCTTAAGAAGGAAGCTGATGGAAAATTATCTTTGTGAAGGAACTACTGCCCGTCACCTAGGCAAGAGATGGAGACAAAGTGAGGACAAAGACATCAGCTGTGGGCATAGAAAGAATGGTTGGCAGATATTTTGAGGAAGCGATGGCAGATTTGATAACTGATTGGAGGGAGGAGTCAAAAGTGAATCCCAGATGTCTACAATGTGAACGTCCATGAGAAGGAAGAGGGCCCTGTGGTGTTGGGCATCCGGAGGCAGTGCTATGGCCAAAATATTTACAAGGAAATACCCTGCAGGTATTCAGTATTGCTAGTCTGTAGTTGGGGGAAGGAGGAAAGAATGCCAGGGAGAAATTCCATGCCTGGGAAAAGTTTCACTACTATAATTCCTTATGGTAATTCCGAAATGCAAAAAGCTGTAAAAATTACAAGTTTTTAAAAAGTTTAGTGCCAGAACTTATTGGACGATAAATCTGACCCTGAACAAATGTAAGGCTATTTATAGACTATTTATCCCACTCAAGGTCAATATTCATTCTTTTTGTTGTAGAAATAACACATTTGAATACAAGATACCATCCCAAATTGTACTGGGCTGAGAGTATTTTATATTAAATAGTGCATGCACCAAATTACCTTTTAAAAAATATATAAGTATATATGTAAATATGTATATGTTAAACTATATGTAAATTCTGAAACATACCTGGCCCGAAGGATTTAGATGAGGCATTGTGAATATGTATCGATACCTATACTATTTCTTCACATTTTAAGAGAGTATTATCTTAGTTTTGATGCATTTGGCATAAAGCACAGTAGGTAAACAGGTCCCTCTTTTTATGTGAAATTCTTGGAGAATTAAACATTCCTTGTGTGTTTTCCATACACTCATGCTTGATGTTTCTTTATCCATAAAATTGGGATAATAAGACTACCTACCTCATAGTGTTCTTTAAAGGGCTAATGTACAGGATCCAACATATAAAAAGTATTTTAGTTAATGTTAGTCATTATTATCTCACCCTTCGAATCAACAAAACATTTTTCAAAAGACACCTTGGATGAAGATTTGGATGAAGATTTGGATGCTTTCCCAACCTCTGAAAGTGCAATGAAATGTCTCCCTTCTTCATGAATGTGATAGAAGTAGCAGAGAGCGCCAGAATTTCTCGACAATTGTAGCATGTACTTCACACTTTTAATGAATACTATTTTTCCCATTTCACAGATGCAAAACCAGATTCCCAGACATTGAGTACCACGATCCAGGTCACCCTCTAGTAATGGGTAGATTAACTTCTCTTTCCACTTCCCCTGCCCCGAGAGATGGGTGTAAACCATACCGTCAGTGTGTGAGACAGCGTGTGGGCCTCTCCCCAGCATACTTCTGGTTACCTTTTTAATCAGTTCTAAGAATATTCTCCACTTGTGCTATTAGTCTTGTACAGGTATAGACAGACATATTCAGTCTCAAATTTTCTAATTATGCTCCATTTTATCTGCCTCTCCACCAGTCCCTCCCGGCCATCCCCCAAAAAGACCTCCGGAAATAACCTCCATTTAGCCCATAATAGTTAAGTCTAATTTTCAGACAAGCTGGAAACAGTATCTGTTAATTTGATCAGGGCTGGGAGGAGGAAAGGGATGTAGGGGTGAGGTAAGAGTCTGGTGGTTGCGCACGGAGGCCGTGGGAGGGAAGTGTTCACTGCTGTGAGAGGGAATTACTTGACCCGCAAGGAAATCAAGTTTATTGCAACTTGACTAAGTAAACAGCAACGTAATCCGGTTTTCAATTTTTGATGTGGACGCTTTAAATGAGAGTGTCACATTTTCTCCTTTTCTTCCCCAGAGCACACATTTCGGACCCGGCCCCTCTCCTCCGCAGCCTCGGGCAGGGTTTCTCCGTCTCAGTCCCGGCTGCCAGGCAGGAAACGTTCCCGGCCCGGGATAAGCCTCGCATGTGCAGGGGGCCGGGCGTGGGGGGCGGGGTGGGGGAGACAAGAAAAGAAAAGGAAAGAAACAAAGAAAGGAAAACAAAAACTTTATACTAGAGCAGCTCGCCGGAGCCCCTAAGGATCACGGCAGGTTTCCAGTTTCTTCCTAGAGGCAGGGATCGCACCCCCAGCCCCCGACACCCGCACGTCCTCCCCGCCCCACCCGCGCCCGTGGGCGTGGCCCCAGTGTATGCAAATGTCCCGCCGGGGAGGGGCCGCCCGCACCGGCGCCCCTGACAGCCGCGGGACAGGCTCCGGGCGCAGGACGCGCGCGGCGGCCGCCGGTGACAGGCTCCGGCGCGCTGGCCCATGCTGGTCCCGGCCTTTGTTCTGGGGCCGGCGCGGGGACATGCGCGGCTGACGATGGAGGTGGAGGACTCGGGCGGCGTGGTGCTCACCGCCTACCACTCGTACGCGCGCTCCCAGCCCCCCAGCGCCGAGCCGCGCTGCGCGCCCCGGGCCGCCGCCAGCCACCCGCTCAGCAGGTACCGAGAACCGCGCCCGCGAGGGCGGCCGCGTCGTGCCGGGCCGGGGGGGTTCCTCGTGCAGCTGTTTTCCGCCTGGGCAGGCGACCACCGTCACATGTTTCAAATTTTGGTGGACTAGAGGAGTGAGCCTACTGTTCTTTGTATTGTCCTTGATTGGAAGTGGGAAATGCACGAAGTCGCCACCAGTTAAGGCTGAAATCGTTGGCTCGCAGAGATTAGCAGCGGAATTGTATTCTCGATACAACTTGATGATAGATATATACCTCATTTCTGCCAAAGTTGCCTGTAAAGTACTGGAAAATTTAAAAATATTTAAAATGAAACACAAGCAGAAAATGAAGGAAAAAAACCATTATCCTAAATCCTCAGAATACTTGTAGAATACTACTGAGAGCTTCTTTAGTAACTGCATGCCACTTGAGCTAAAACTCAGGGGAACTCAGGTTTTAGCTCCAGTGGCATGCCAAGTTAAGAGATCCTCTAAAAAGTAAATCTCAGACGTTTAAAAACAATTTTATTTCTAGATGTTAAAAACCTTTCAATTGTATAAATGCATTGGTGTCATTATTTGATTTTTGCTAATGTTCACTCTGTGCTGTAAATGCAATGATAATATTTCCTTTGGGTCAAAAGAGGTCTATGACTATCTCACAATGTGCATTTCAGATTTAATAAATCAGGCATCTGTGTTTAATTATTCTATCCGTGTTCACCCATTTGATGCGAGATCAAGGGCAATAAGACTTTCATTAACTTAAACAAAAATGTTGAAGTGGGGAGACAAAAATATTACAATAAGTGAGATGACTTGAGATCTGACATATATTTAGGGGAAGTTTTATTTGTTTAAATGTGACTGATCCATTGATGAATATTTTTCCTTACAAATGGGCAATTTGAGTGGTGTGCTTTTTCGTCATGTTTATTTTCAGTCATTCTTGTACTTTTATCTTTATGTGATATGATTACTTCTGTTTCCTAGTTTAATTGATTTGTGAGGATTTCTATAGATTGTGATTTTACTTCAAGGAATATCCTTTTGGCTAGTATCCATGAAAAGAACAAACTCTGTTGGCATGAGATCTATGTTGGGCTTGGCTAACAATGAAAATATTGTTTCCTCCAAAAAGAGCAAGTTGAGTGAAAATCTCATTTTTATATAAAGACAATGACAAGATAACAGCCTTAGGAGTTGTGCACATTATTTTAAAGGCTACTTGAAGATACAAACTTTCATTTGTCCTTTGGGTGTTTTCTAAACATAATCATTGGCTATAATTACTCAGATTATGAATGACTAAGATATAAATAATTTGACAAGAGGCATGAGCCAAGTTTGTGCATTTTTAAATGGTTCTGGTGTAGCTGTCCTGTCTATAACTCCCAGCAGCTGTCCAGAAGCACTAGCCAGATTGTGCCACTTGGGCTATTCGAAACTACGTGGGTTTCCAAAGCAAACTGGAGAGTTCTATTAACTCAGCATGTGGTCTTGTGGAATGATAATATGAGAGCAAAGAGTTGCATGTCAGAGCTCGTATTTTACCATATGGTTGCCAATTAGATTTATGCTGTTCCATGCTTGTATTTTTGGCGACTGCCCTGCCCTCTCTCTATAGGAGCCTTGATGCCCTCTCCCTCTGTTGCAGGAGACAGACGAACCCCCTCCCCCTGCAACCACATCACAAGAGAATAGCTTAATTCCTTGGTTCCCAGCAAAAGCAATCAAAAAGAGGTTCCTGTATTTACAAGGAGCCAGAAGACACCACACCATTAATCATGAGTCTGATAACAGAAATAATCAGGCCCAAGTTATTAACCTTTGACTCACTAACTAATGATCAATACTTCCTTTCAAGCCAAGAAGCAAGATCATATTGTTCTACTTCTGAAGAAAGCACTCTCTCTTTCAAGAATACCCTTTCCTTTAAATTGCTTACATATTTGTGGAGTAGTGACCAGTATGGCACTAGGAAGCATGGACTATTGTATCTGACTTTCTAAGTATTATTCTTTAGCTCTTGGTAGCATACATTCAATTCAAAGCAAACCATTCTTTCTTATTTTTCAGGCCTCCGCTATACCTGAGTTTGTGTTTTTGAGTTTTCTTTGGCCTATTTCTCCCCCTAGAATATAACATAATCTCTCTTTCTCTCACTGTCTTTGTATTTTGTTCATTTTTTCCACGATTGTATCCTAAGTGTCTAGAACAGTACATTGTGTAGTTCAGTAAATATTTGCTGAATAAACCAATGAATTGCTACCAAGGTTATAAAATGGCCATGGTAAAACGGTGGGATTTTTAACAGTGGAACTCAACGTATCTGCACATACTGTGTACCAGCAACATGTTAGGCACTGGGGATAGAAAGATAAATAGGCCTATGCAGTGGCTCACACCTGTGCTTCTAGCACTTTGGGAGGCTGAGGCCAGAGGATTGCTTGAGGCCCAGAGTTCAAGACCAGCGTGAACAACATAGTGAGACCCTCTCTCTACAAAAAATTAAAAAATTAGCAGGGCGTGGTGGTGTGTGTCTATAGTTGCAGGTACTGGTTAGGCTGAAGTGGGAGGATTGCTTGAGCCCAGAAAGTTGAGGCTATGGTGAGCTGTGATTCAGCCACTGTACTCTGGCCTGGGCAACAGATCAAGACTCTGTTTCTAAAAAAAATAATAATAAATTTAAAAAAAATTGTTGGAACTGGGTAGCCATAAAGAAAAGAAAGTTAAATTTTTAAAAAACGGTCTTGTTTTTCAAGGAAAAAGGTGGGTCATTTAAAGCTCAAATACCTGAGTTTTATAGCTTCCATCTCAATTTAGGAAGGTTTAAGGGCTCACTTGTTCTTATCTCATTTTGTAAATTGGTTAAAACTATGTATTCCACTGGTTGAAAGTATAATATGTATGGAACATAACGAATGAAACCGCCTCAAATCATATAAATGCATTGGCCTTTAGAGGGAGTTATGTGTACCTAAAAGATTCTAGGTTGGGATAGGTTGACAATAAGTTATTCTCAGATTTAAATTCAGTTTTTAAAATCGGTATTTAGTATAGATAAATTAATATTGTGATCTCTAATATACATATCATCCTTTGTTTATCTCATCCTGACACTACTAAATTCAGTAAATTGAGGATACACATTGTGCCAGTAAAGAAGAGCAGTTAATGCCTCTTTGTTCTTGTTTTTGCTTTTTGAATTTCGTTGGGGAAATCTGCTGTGGCCTTTACAATACTGTTAAACATTTCCTTCTGAGCCTTTGGGATCTCCCCCACTCCCTGTAACCTCCCCCACCTTAAGAATTATTTCTTATTTGTTTTATACAATTTCTGTCACCATATTCCTTGATGCTAATAGAACACAAGGATGGATGGACTTGGTTGTTAATTCTTATAATTAATTCTGTTTTGTTACCTTTTCATCTTTTAAAGTTCTCCTAGGAATTAATTTAAAGGACTCCACAAAATCTACTTTTGCTGTGACTTCTTAGTAGCATGGCATGCTTGTAACATTAAATTTTAATTTGTTTCTTTGGAGCTAAAAGGCAAGACAGCCATCAAGATTCACTGCCCTCCTGTCCCATCACATTAACATTCACACACAAACTTTTCAACAGTGTAAAGCAAGGGCGTAATTCCTTCAGAGGAAGTTTTAGCGAAAGTATTTCAATCTCACTGATTTTTTATTTTAGTCACTTAATTTTGATATTACAACAAAAAAGCGTCAGTTTCTGCTTGAATTTCCACACATTTTAGGCTTATTCTTAATTAGGAAAACAAAACACTTTTTGTGTTTAGTGACTTCATTTATTCAAAAGTGGCAGAAGTCCTAGGCCTAGTGTCTGGTGCATTTCCAGATCAAGGGGATTCAAACCACTGCAAAGTTTATTCATACAGCAAAGAGACCCATGAGTCATAAGTATTTGTTGAAAGGAAGGGAAGTTAATTCCTTATTTCACAAAATTCTATATCTACTTTCTATTGTAAAGGAAGAAAGAGAATGAAGAACTATAAATTCTTAAAATTTAGAATTAATTTAAAAGAAATGTTTGAAATTATCTTTAGAATCATGATTTTTAGAGAGGTTAAGCTTCTATTCAGAATCCAGAGTCTGAATATTGACAAATACATGAAATAATTTCACTGATAAAATGAAAATAAAGCTAGATGTCTTGTTTTTCAGGGATTTCCTAAGTTATATAGAAATAATGATGTTCAACATTTTTTGGTGAAGATACAGTATAAAATCGCCGTGATTATTTTTGATTTTAATCTAACTATACCATAGCCTTCCTGAGAGGTGACAAAAATAGGGGAGGGAAAGAGCCAGCTCTTCCTCAAAAACAAATACAGACACTATCCAAGGTTATCCTGGGAATTCTAATTCTACAGCAATGTGTAAACTTTTGTGAAGGAAATATTATTTTCTAATATCATAACTATACTTTATAATAATTTGATGAAAATGAAATTAATAATGATTAGAAAGTAAATTATTTTGAGGAAAAACTAAATTTAGCAACATTTATTTATTTATTTTGTTTATCTACACATCCGGGAAATTCAATTTAGCAACTTAGTGATAGATTTATTGGTACCTTTCTGGACTGAAATTAATGAATTAGAAGACATTTATTTCAAGGTGCAAGGTGCTAGCTCTTGCTAAATTAAACATTTGTGTAGGTCTATGGTGAGCTTATGTACACATGCACAGGGACACCAAATTCTGGGGCATAGTAGGTGTACTTTTTCTAGAGGATTCAGAAATAGTAATAGAAATAGGATTCTTATGGGAGAGTGGGGTATTTATAGGTCATTCTTTATGTTATGGTTGAAACCAGAGTTGGTGTCTCTGGTTTCTTTTTACAGTGGGATCCCTGCTGAGTTTAGGTGCCTCCATCTGTAGAGCTGTTGAAAAACATCTGGTGCATTTCCTTTGATCCTGTCATTTGGCCAAACATTTGGCCAGTTGCTCTATCCATTTTTAACCTGCACAATTCTCCTTCATCATTAATCCCTAATATATCCACAAAACTTCAGGGAATTTAGGGTGTTGTAGAATCACCTTCATGCAGATGAAGATGATGACTTTATCTTAACTTTTTGTTTTGATATAATTTTAGACTTACAGAAAACTTGAAAAAGTAGTCTATGTAACTGTCACCCAGATTCCCCAAAGGTTAACATCTTGCAAAACCAGGATACTATTGTCAAAACTAAACACATGAATACTGGTACAATACTATTAACTAAACCACAGACTATATTCTGATTTCACCAGTTTTCCCACTAGAATTGGAATTTTCCTGTCATAGAATTGAATCTAGGACTCCATACTGAGTTTACTTTTATTTCCTGAGTCTCCTCAATCTGTGACAGTCTATCCTTGTCTTTTACACCGTTGGCACTTTTTGAGGACTGGTTGGTGATTTTGTAGGAAGTCCTCCAATTTGAGCTGATCTGATGTGTTCTCATGATTAGATCGAGGTCATGCATTTTTTGATGAGAATTCTGCAGAGGTGGTGTTGGGTCCTTCTCAGTGCCTCATATCAGCAGGTACATGATGATAATATGTCTTATTAGTGTCCATGTTAGGTTTGATCACTTGGTTAAGGTGGTGTCTGCCAGATTTATGTACTATAAAGTTACTATTTTTCCCTTTGTAATTAATAATTATCTTTAGGGAGATGGTTTGAGACTATGCAAATATCCCTTTTCTCCTCAAACTTTCCTCTACTGATTTTAGCATCTATAGATCTTGCCAGTAAAATTTATCACTGTGGGGCATTCCTTCTACACTTGACTTATTTTACATACTATAAAACAGACATTTAACATTATAGGTGATTTTATTGTTTTTACCTCTTTGCCTTTAAAAAGTCAACCAAATATGAATTAGGCATCAACAGTCATTTAATCTCCCATTCTTTTCAGTTTTGACACAAAGTACAATAAAATGGTTTAATTTTATCTGATCTGAGTTCATGAAAACTATAAAGATAAATTCTCTAATTTTTAAAGTTCCATGATTTTTTGGAAGCAAAATTTTATTATAGGCTTAAGAGAAAAAAAATCAGAAAGATGCTAAATTAAATGCTGTGCTAAGAGAGTAAAGCTGTTCTTAAATCTTTCTTTGCCTAGAGAGTGTTACAAAGACTATCTTTTATTCTTTTAGAACTATTTTTGTACCTGATAGGAAACATTTTCTTTTTACCAGTGTTCCTGAGATGTTATATGAAAATATGTAAATATATTTTAACTAAACATTCTAATTTGCATATAATGAGAATTTCTTCTTATTCCATCCTCAAACCAAACAATTTCACTTCTGAAGTAATTGCCATGTGCTTACTTTGCAACCATATGTTCTCTCAAGATATCAGTTCTAGCCAAGAATAAAAGTAAAATGTCATGTACCAAAGCAAAAGAGGTAAATGGAATGGAATGTTTTTCAGAAAAAAAAAAAGGAAATAAATTCTATCCATTTAAGCAATAGACTTTGTTTTTAAGCCTCTTTGGATGAAAATAAAAAGTCAAACATAGCCCTAAGTAGTGTAGAAATTGACCTTTATCTTAATGACTGTCATCAAGACAGCAGAATTTAATGTTCTATACTAAAGGAAAGGTACCTATTGCGACGTGTAAGTTTGTTTGCCTTAATAGTAAATAGCCTATATTGGTGTATTATTTCTTATATAATTTAAATTGTTTATTATTATTATTTCCCTCTTATTATCAGCCTGGCCTGAAAGTCTTTAACAGTATTTCTTTTCTTTCTAATATTGTAATTTGCTTTCGCTTAGATAATCAAGCTTGTTAGAATGTGTGTAAAGGAAATGCTGTCCAAAGGACTAAAATGTATAATCTTTTGTTAGAGAATTTGATAGCATTTCCTTGGGTTTATTTGAGAGTTTTTAGTTTGTCTGCTTTCAGTTTCTTGCTGTATTCTGGTTACTGGAGTTAGTGAGTTTTACGTTATTACGTATGTTTATCATTCTTCATCACATGAAGTTTCATATATCCATTTCTTTGTGATTTCTAAGGAAGTACATCAAAACAAAATAATAATGTATCCAAGAGCTTCAAGTTACTTTATTCTCTAAAAGTAAAAGATTGTTTTACTATGTATTCATCATAAATATCTGGGGTTTATGACACATTCTTTGAGTATCAGATGCATTGTGTCACTCTTCAGTAAATGAATAGTATAGATAAACTACCCATTTGACAGGCATTAAGTGCCATGTAATTCCAAGGGTGGGAGAACGTATACTAAGTATCACTTAGAGAACCAGCTGTATATCTCATGTTACTCTTGAAAACTAATTAAATCTCTGCATTCCATTTCTGATCCCTTAGATGAATAGATGATGACTTCACACAAACACACAATACAAAGGACAGGAAGGAGAAACTGGAAACCAAAGACAAAAGTAGTATGTAATATTTCTTAAACTGTCAAACCCTTGAGATTTATTTGTGTTATTTTAGTAATTGTAAGTTGTGGTAATTATCTTTTATGTACAAGAGATAAATCTTTATGTTAAAATTTGTGATTAGCCACAAAATTTACTTTTGTACATTAGTAATTTATAGGGAAAAGAGTCCCTTTGAAATTTCCTGTTCAATATTCATTTATGAAAATCAGTTTAGAAAACACTGACCAATGCATTTGCCTTTAAACAAACACCCAACAATGTAGTTGCCTTTATACAAAGGTCCATTGTTAAATTTATGTATTTGAAGATCAGTAGGAATCTGACAGGTGCTAGAAAAAAAATTTAAACATCCTAAAATGGCATTACAACTCATGATATTTGATCTGTCTTTCCTTTCCACTTTTCTCCTCACCCTCACTATCACACTTTGACACAGTAGACAGAGTTAATATGTCAGTGGTTGGGATTAAACCCATATTTAAATGGCAAGAGATGAAGAGAAAGAGAGAGAGAGAATGAATATGAATATGAACATAGTCAAAGAAGTAAGAACTAAACTTCTTTTCTGAAGGTTTTCTTTGATGATAGCAGCTAGAAAGGTTCTCACCTACCATAACAAGCTATAGTCTACCACCATAACGGTAGTGATCATTTTATAATTACTCATGTACCATTGACCTGGGATGTTGATTCTTAAAAAAAAAAAACAAAGTACTAGGTTTATTGAGCACTTACTAGTCGGGCAAGCACTATGCCAAGACTTGACATGCATTATCCCGTTTAGTCTTTACAGCAGTCCTATGATACAGGAAGAAACTGAGGCACAGAGAAGTAGCCCAGGATCACACAGCAAGGTAATTAAGGAGCCCAGATTCCAACCCAGTCTCCTTCCAAAACTGGTGCTTTTAGCCTGGTATTTAAATCTTGTAACATTATTAATATATTATGGCTTTGCTGTTTTTCTGCCTCAGTGTGATTATTGAGAGCAAGGACGGTATATGTATCCCCCTTAGCAGCTAGCAATCGTAACTTTCATGTAGTAAATGTTATAAATGTTTTATTTTGCTTTTTAGTCTTTTGTTTTGCAAAGATTTCCATTCTGTTTTAATGGAATAAGCATAGAGGTTGGTATGACTGGATATATGGAATGGATATAAATAATTTATTTGATAAGTTTTGTTATTACTTGAAGGAAGTTCAATAATAGGACTTTTTTTCCACTTAAAAGGTATATTTTTGACTTTCATTCAGTCTTATTTAGGTAACAATATTTAAAACTAGACAAAAATGTTCTAGAGAAACTTATTAAAATTGACCAAGCAGTCAGTAACAGGAAATCTTCCTGGTTTTTTTTTTTTTTTTTTTTTTTTGGTGGAAGGAGGGAGGGCAATTTTTAATCCTTTAATCCTTAGGTTCATGTTGTTAGTAACTAGATCTTAGAATTTTTCACTTTAGTTTGATTAATTGTTTTCTTTAACTACTAAACTAGATTTCTGTGGTTAAAAACATATTTTTCAAGTAATTCCTTGCAATATGACTTGTGATGTAAGACTTCTTAATGCAAGTTGAAAAGCAACACTCTATGAAAATAATAGGGCCTTCCTCCTTTTTATTTTTTTAGCTTATTTTTATTTTTATATTTTTAGAGACAGGGTCTCATTCTGTCGCACAGGCTGGAGTGCAGTGGCACTATCATAGCTCACTGCAGCCTTGAACTCCTGGGCTCACGCGATCCTCGTGCCTCAGCCTCCCAAGTGGCTGGGACTACAGGTGTGCCACCATGCCCGGCCAATTTTTTGTTTGTTTGTTTGTTTGGTAGATTTGCTGTGTTGATCAGGTTGGTCTCAAACTCCTGGGCTCAAGCGATCCTCCCAGGTGTGAGCACCACGCCTGGCCTGCCTTGCTTTTTTATCTCCCAATATTCAGTCAGGTTTTCACCTTATCTTGATTTGAAGCCAACTAAGGGACTAGGTCAGGTCCTAGACTATGACTTTGTAGAGATCAGTTCTGTTCTAAATCTTGCTGAAAAATTTAGGATAAGATAAGGTAGGTCATGGTAATCTGGAGCCCTGAGCCATCTGTGGTCTCCTATAAGCCTGAGTACAGCCCTTGTCCACCAGTGACCTTAAGGCCACGTATGATGCTGACTTAGGCTGGGCTTCAGGGATTTCTGTTTAGAAAACTCATCCCGGGCCCATCTTAGTCTGGACTTGAATCTTCTGGAGAGGTCAGAATCAGAGTGGCCTGCAGGCTCTGGGCACTTGCGTTTATTTTTTAAGGCAGCCATTTTGACAAAACTTTGGTTCTGGCCGGGCGCGGTGGCTGACACCTGTAATCCTAGCACTCTGGGAGGCCGAGACGGGTGGATCATTTGAGCTCAGGAGTTCGAGACCAGCCTGAGCAAGAGCGAGACCCCATCTCTACTAAAAATGGAAAGAAATTATATGGACAACTAAAAATATACAGACAAAATTAGCCAGGCATGGTGGTGCATGCCTGTAGTCCCAGATACTTGGGAGGCTGAGGCAGGAGGATCGCTTGAGCCCAGGAGTTTGAGGTTGCTGTGAGCTAGGCTGATGCCACGGCACTCTAGCCCAGGCAACAGAGAGAGACTCTGTCTAAAACAAACAAACAATAAAACCTTTGGTTCTGAGGACCAGAACTATAAAGACTGGACAGTCATTTTCGTTATATATATAAACAGTGAGCTGGGCTTCTCTGCTAATTACCATGTGTGTAGGGGCATCTCCTCACTGTTCTTAAGCAGCCAGGGAGTTCAGTGGGAACCAAGCTTTATGAAGACCAGTAGTGAGTGAGGAGAGCAAGGAATAATCTCTGTGGCAAAAATGGGAAGCGAAGTGTGGAAAAGTGTCTTGCCTGGAGCCTCACAGGCTCTGAACTTGGTCACCTGCTCCCCAGCACCACAGCGTTCACTCGGGCCCACGCCGTGTCTCCAGTGTTGGTGGCACAGACAGGCCAACAGCAGGAAGGCACAGAGTAGGGGAGAACTGGCTCCCACCCTGTGTAGAGCTAGAGAAAAGGTGGTGTCCATTAAGAGAATGGCATTTCCTTAGCTTCCTTTCAAACACTATTACAGCCTCCCATGCGCGTTATCTTAGTAAGTGCAACTTGGAGAGTCTTGAAAACACACTTGCTGTGACTTTTCATTGGCATCTTAAGAAAAACATTTACTGACCTCAACAGAGTAAGCAATTAATGGGGAAAAGAGCTGACTGTAAATTTCCGCAGATTCTGTTTTGAAAAACAGAGGATGCCTGACCCTGTGATTTTTTTTTAAACATACCATAACTTACCTCCTCTCCCTCCTCATTTATAAAGTTTCATGATTAGAAGGTTGACTTGGCAGCTGTTTTTGTAAAATCTGAATTGTGCTTAGTTGCAGAAAGCTGTGCGCTAGAGGACTCCCACTTCTCCCCGTTGTTGGAAGCACATAATTGGAAAAAGCAGGCCATGCTCTGCGTGTTTAGAGCTGTGTCATCCTTTGTGAGGCAATGAGTCAACACCAGCTAAAACAACATGAGTCATTGCTTATAAGAAGCCCAAGTGAAGCTGAAGTCGGTTATACCAATCCTAAACAAACACGATACTCTTATGCAGATGCTAAGAAAGTTCTTATTATGGGAGTTAAAAAAAATTATTACCAATTCTCTTTAGAGTTCATGGAAGTGCTTTGCCACTCTGGGGGCTTTTAAAATGTGCCTTCAAAAGGAACTCTCTTCATTTAACCACATCTTACCCTAGTTCATTCTCTCTTCTGTCTCTTTCACTGCCCCCCAACCCTGCCCACACCCACTTCAGCTCATTACTATTTTAATCTGGCTTAAGAGCTATTAGATAGAAATCCATAAAATCATAATTGTAATCTTATGGCTCTTTGCTTATTTTTTTTCCAGGGTCCCCGATCTCTTTATCGCTCTGTAGTATAAAAGACCATGAAGATTGGAGAAATGGTTTAGAAGGCTAATAAAGTAGTTCAAATAAAGATGATGAGGGCCTAGACTAGGGCAATTAGGAATGTGGATACAAGGGAGTCATGGATTCTGTAGGCAAAAGAAGCAAAGAAGTTGGTATGATTTGATGATTACATGCATGCTGGAAACTAGGGAAAAAGTGACTTGAATTTCTCTCTGGGAGTGTTATAACTGAGACTGGGAATTCCGGTGCATGCACAGATTGTGGATGGGGAGAGGATGAGTTTAACGTGTGAAATTGTGAGCTTTCGGTCCTTCTGAGATACTTAAGTGTACATGCTCAGCAGACAGTTGTCTGTACAAGTTAGAAGGCTGGGAGGGAGATCAAGGCTGAAAGTTCTAAGCTATTTGTTTATGGGAAACTTCAGCATTTTGGGGGTAGTTAACAGTGGGCTTGGATGAGATCTGGCAGGAAAGAGTAGTGTCTGTAGACACAGTGGAACAAGGATGCAGACCTGAGCAGCAGTGCCAGCCAGGGAAGGGCAGGGCTTAGAAGCCTGAGACAGAGACCAAGGGGATAGGAACATTCCAGAAGCCAAGGCATTAGGCTCAGAATGATCAGACACCCAATAAGGTAAAGAAAATCATCCACTGAATTTAGCTTTGTGGCTACAGTGGTTTAATGGAGTTGCAGAGGTAGAAGCCAATGTGCTGCAGGTTGAAGAGTGAACGTGAGGTACGGAGTTTGAGGCAGCAGGTAGAAACAGTTCCTTCTGAGAGCTTAGCTTATGGAAAGGAAAAGAGAAAGAAGAGGCAGACAGGGCAGAGCTTTTAAAACTTACCCCAAAGAGCTGAAAATCTGGTAAAAGTCAAGGAGGAAATCTAGCACTTGTAAGGTACAGGACTTGAACACATTTCTTCTCCTGCTTAAAATCCTTTAATAATACATTTGTGCTTACAGGATGAAACTTACATGAAACTCAGCCCCACAATGGTATGGAAGCATTTTTAGGACAAGAGCATTGTGTATTTTCTTTGATCCTTAACTACCTTCCCCCCTTCCCCATCAAAGGGCCTGGCAGTAGTAGAGTCTTAACAAATGGTGGCTAAATGAACACGGTGGAGGCTCAAATGTGCAAATGGGACTTCTCCTTGGAGGAAGCTATCAGGGAAGTCTTGTAAGATATAAGCATCTCTCTTTTTTTTTTTATGATGTCTTCCCTGAGAGAGGGTACATTATATTAACCTTTATTCATAGGATAACATAAACTATTGGTAATATGCTATAAAGTGAAGAATAATTAATAAAAATCAAAACTTGCAACAATTGTAAATAATCATAACTTGACATATAAAACTGAGTGCAGCATGCCTAATTAATAGAAGGTAAATATATCCCCTATTGCTCTAAAAATTAAGTTTTGCTTAAGAGTCACTTCATTCATTAAAACAAGAAGAATTTAAGCTCTGATTCTCACAATAAAAGTGAAATTGAACGAACATTTTTTGAGCCTCTGTGTGCCATCCATGATATTGGATGCTGGGGCTACAAACATGGTTAATAGCTGGTCCTTAAGTGAGAAACACGGGTAAATAATCAATTTCAGCTGCATCCAAAGTTCCAGCTCCTTGAGAACAGAAACTGTGTCTCTCATCTCTGTACCCCAACATTTAGCCTAGCAGCCCAAAATGGACATTCAATATTTGAATGGTTGAATGAATGAATGAATGAATGATCGAGGAAAAATGCAGAAGATACTCTGGGAGAGCAGAGAAGGTATAACTGATACTGGGGGCTCAGGTTGGTGAGAGAGGGGTCAAGGAGAGCTCTTGGAGGAGTCAATGACTCAATTAAGTCTAAGGAATGAGCATGAGTTAGTAGGGGGAATTGTAACGGTTGAAAGAGTGTTTTTGGTGTGGTGGGTAGCCACAGTTGCTGGTGTTGCTGAGGCTGGGTACTGTGAGATGGAATAGGAAGGAGAGAGGCCATTTAATGTGTGCACTTTGGGTAAAATGATTAGAGTCAGACTGCAGTCAGTGACATGCCCAGTTTCCTCATTTGGACAATGAAGCGTTCCGTTAGTTGACCTCAAGCGTCTCTTCTAATGCTTAAATTCTTTTCTTTTTTTTTTTTTTTTTGTTAGACCCCTATCACTAGGCTAATCTAATGCTTAAATTCTATATTCCTCTATTATTAAGTTAGAAATGAAGGTAATTAATCTTAGATTTTTAACCAAAACATGGTTTTAGACCTGCACTAATTTTATAATAACACCTTTCCTCCTCTCATTTAACTTTGTTTATTCCATTGATCTCTCAGGTACTTCTGCTGTCTGTACAGTAGCATGAATTGTTGCCTAATTTTAGTACATTCAGTTCCTCTAGGAGAGTTTGGTTCATTTCAACAAAGCTATGTAAGTCAGGATAATGTATCAGTAAGTTGCTTGTCTTTAAGCTTTTCTTTGAAAAATATAGCCTGTCCGATAAGCAGAACTGATTTTTATTTTTCAGATGATTGTTAATTGATAGCCTAATTAATAGGAATGTTGGGTAGTGTTTAAGAATGCCATGGCACTTTATTTATTTTTAGTTCAAGATTAAAGAGAGTATTCAGTAATAACTTCTTTTTTGAAAGGTACATTTTATTAATGTTATTTGTGCTAGATCTAATACCTAATTTATGTAACTTAATTAAAATACTTTAATTTACATTCTATTTTGATGCAAAATTAGAATAAGTGTAATACAATTTAAAGTAGAGACTTCCAAGAGACATGTGAGCATATTGTTGAATATTTTCTCTGTGGAGTTTTTTTTTTTTTTTGAAACGGTTCCTTGTTCTGTCACCCAGGCTGGAGTGCAGTGGCATGATCATAGCTCACTGAAACCTTGAACTCCAATACTCCAGTGATCCTCCTGCCTCAGCTTCCACGTGCCACCACACCAGGCTAATTTTCTAATTTTTTGTAGAGACCAGGTCTCACTATGTTGCTCCAGGCTGGTCTTGAACTCTTGGCCTCAAATGATCCTCCCACCTTGGCCTCCAGAAGTGCTGGGATTATGTGTATGAGCCACTGTACCTGGCCTTCTCTGTGTTTTTTAATACTCTAATAAAACATACACATGTACAATGTAAAGGAAAACTCTAATTCACTCCTCTCATTTTCTTATTTTGAGTTTTTTGTGATCTGCTAGGTCCTAAAACCACTATCTGATGGCATATTGCAAGAACGTGCACGTGAAGGAAACAGGCTTAGAGGCTTGACAGGAGTGTCCCTCCGCCACGGAGAGTCCATGTCTCCCTCCTCCTTTCTCCCTGCTCGCCTTCTTAGCCATTGCTATGGAGGGAAAATCATGACGTGGCTGTGATTCTAAAGACCTCCAGGATCTCTGAAGACATGCCCACAAATAAATACAAAATAAATCCTTTACTGACTGGTAGCAGTTACTTTTTTAAAAAATTAAGGTCCACTCCATCTACAGTAAAATACAGTTAAATGTTCAGTCTGGTGATTTTTGACCCATGTAAGTAAATCCAAAATAAGGTATAGTACATTTCCCTCACCCCAGACATTTCCTTCACGTCTCTTTTCCTTCAGTTGCCCCCTCCCTGCCAGGTACCCTGTTTCTGACTGCTGTCACCAAGCAGGAGTACTGCCTGCTCTTGGAAGCCATCTAACAATAATACCACAGAATATGCTGTTCGTGTCTGGCTCCATCATTCATCATCATGGCTTCTGAGATTCAGACACATCCTGTTATCAGAGCCTGAGAGTGGCAATAATGTGTACAGACCATTTGGTGGTTTTCTTCTCTCGTACCTGAGTGTCATCCAGCTGTCTTGCAGGTATCGGCTGTCGGGTGTAAGAGGGACGAGGCGGGGAAGCAGGTTTAGAGTGAAACTCATCACAACATCAGAAACTGAACTTAAGGTTCTGTTCTCAGGATGCAGGGTGTGGACACTCATCTCTCCATAGTCTACTCGGGCAAGGCTGGGACGTGAACACGTTTATTTTTGTGTCTGCTCAGTTTGCTTGGGCTTCCTGGAGCCCTTCTGTTTTCCCTGTAGTGCCCCAGGTAGGGATCATTTGATTTCCTACTAAGGAACTGTCTGGTTAACATTTAAGGTATTTTACCTTACAAAGCATATATACATTTTTTTAACCTCTAATGTTGAAACTCCAGATCTCATTTAGGGAACAGAAGAGAGTTCTTCAAGCAGGAAGTCACACACCTGAACGTACATCATTTAGACCAGGGTTTGGCAAAGTTTTTCTGCCAAGGGTTAATATTTTGGGCTTTGCTGGTTATATTGTCTCTGTTACAACTCTGCTATACTTTGTGAGATATCAGCCATAGACATTATGTGAACCCACAGATTTGATTGTGTTCTAATAAAACTTTATTTACAGAGACAGGTAGGGGGTTGGATTTGGTCTGTAGGCCATTCTGTCTGACCCCTGGTTTAGACATCTTCCTGCTCTGCCAACTCACGGGGCTTGTATAACAAGCCTGTCGTAGCAAAATACACAGAATTAGTCTTCCAGGATACAGAAAGCTGAAAGGAACCTGAGGTTGCACCTGTTACAACCTCTCATTTTTAAGTGAGGGCTGTGAATCCCACAGTGGCAACTTTTCCCGGTCACAGAGAGTCAGTGGAAGAGCCCAGACAGTTCAGTCTCCTAAGTATTTAGCAGTATTCTCTGCCCTTTCCAGTTTGTGAGGGATGTGAGTCTCAGTACCTCCAACAGACCATTATGTTGACATTTGGTTTAGGAACTGTCTTCGCTCACATATTTTAAAGGAATAAAAGAGAGAGACATACACATACACAGAAACAGATACAGGATTTTAGGTTGTAGGATTCTGAAAACTTAACCAAGGGTGGGCCAAGAAAGGATGAGAGTTATATATTTAGTAAGCAGATGAATCAATGAAAAAGCAGCACAGTATATTGAACACTTGTCCAAATAATTGTTTTAAAATTATACATGTGTAAGAGGAATACATAACAAAATGATTTTTTTAACCAAGAAAATAGAGACTTCTGGTTCTCTGACATTCAGTTCATTTATCCATTTATTCTTTGAAAATTTTTTTTTGGCAAACATTCATTGGGTGTCTTTTCTTGAAGACACTATGAAAGATCAAAGTTAAACCAGAAGGAGTTTCTGTGCTTCAGGAGCTTGTACTGGAGCCCAGGAGAACTGGGGACCATGTCTCGCCTAGCACGGCAGCCTCTAATGAGCGGATAGGGCTTGCTCCATGGAAGAGATGGGGTGTGAGCTGGGTGTGTGGATGCAGTGTGATGTGCGTATTTGGGTGTCTGGATGGGGGTGGGGGGCAAGGGAAGGTGTAATTGGATGCATTGAGGGATTGGTGAGGAAGTAGTAGTAGATTCCGCAGATATATTTGGCAGGATTTTATTTTCAGGATGGGGTTTGGCTCAACAGAACAGTTGTCAAAGGGATGTCAATTGCTCCATCCAAAGCAATTAAAACAAATTCATAAAAGTGCCCCACTTTGGGAGGGTGCCTGTACCTCTGCAAATGCCGTATAGTCTATTGAAAAGCATCGATTTTGAAAGAATTAGACTCAAGTAAAAACCTAATTCTTTTAGAACTCTGGAAGAGTTAATGCCCCCCTGCCCAAACAAACAAACAAAAACTCCCAAATAACCGACAGAAAGTAGTTTACACATTGAAAGTAGCTGGCTTAATAGCTACTATCATAACTAATGATAAACATATGCTGAAATCCTGGTGGTGTGGTCAAAGTCCCAGTATTCAGACTTCGCATTTAGTAGAGACATGCATGACTCTTCCCCCAGGGACTCGAGCTTCCTCTGTGTTTACCTTGGCTTGTGGTTGGATGACCCAGCTGGGTATTGTGGGTATCAGAGTTTTCCCAGCGTTGAGCACCAAAAGCACATAGGACCCGCAGTGGGAGAAGGCTGTAATTCAACAGTAATGAAACACAGGCCTGCCCTAGGCATTTTGATAATTCCCTGAAGGCAAGAATATTAATAACAACAGAGCGGACTTTGGAGGCCAAACGTGGTCGGCTGCAGTTAAACCTGTGGGTACTAGTGTTATGGAATGCACCCCTAATTGTTTTGGGAAAGCGGTAAAAGAGAGTCGGTTTGAGGTTTTTTGCCTTCCTGGAATGACGCCACCCCTGGAATAGAATTCGCCACACTCCCAAACATGATCGACCTCAAATTCAGCAAGTATTCAATTGCGTGAACCATTTACTGCGTCAGTATCTATTTTGAGAAACTATTTTACATCCAAGATATGTTTACATTTATAGCTGCTGTGCCTATTTTATATACCTGGAGAGAGCTCTCATAGTATTCAGAGTATATCTCTAGTGTCTAGAGATTATCTTTGAACAAGTCTAGGACAAGTTCAATATAAAAATAGCACATGGCTAAAACAGGCCGGCTAGAGGGACTGTTGTGTTGGAGGCTGCTGTCTACGTCGTCTCCCTGTGTTAGACTTCTGGGCAGCATTGTCAGAACAGACAACTTCTGTGGCTTGGACGTTTGTGGCTGATGTGAGAAAATGACAGAGCATGGGCTGGGAGGGCCCTGGGCATATGAGAGAATACCTATATGAACAGGCCATTTTTGTTCTTAGAAGTGAAAAAGGTTGGCAAACAACATTTGACAAGGTTAGGGCCCAAGAAGTACTGAGTTCTAGACATATCTCAAGGAAGATGTAGAGGAAACAGAAGC
The DNA here is from genome assembly GCA_028533085.1 of Varecia variegata. Lineage (NCBI taxonomy): Eukaryota > Metazoa > Chordata > Mammalia > Primates > Lemuridae > Varecia > Varecia variegata. The sequence goes on from CM052443.1 coordinate 43,780,957, forward strand.
CTTTCAGTATTTCACATGTTTACAGGAAATTATAGGGAGACGAGGGAGATTCTTTGTTTTTGACGCTCACATCCACAGTCCGTGACCCCTTTCCTAAGTGGGCGTATGCTCAGTGTTTCTGGTGCATCTCTCCCCGTGCACGCGTCTTGGATCCCACGTAAGTGTGTGATCTGTACCCAAGACCATCGTCCCCTAGTCTTGTGTGCCAAGACGGAGGATAAAAAGCGTGTGTTTATGCAAATGAAGCATTTCTTAGATGGAAATGTAATCATAACAACATGAGGCAAAACTGAACTAAAAGTCAATCAGCGCAAACAAGTGCTTTGATCTGTTTGCACATTATCCATTCAGTAGGCTGTAGCACACGGAAAATGGGGATTCAGGAAAGGTTAGCTGGAGTCATGAGTAGCTAATTAGTAGCATGTCTTTATAGGAAAGTTAAAAACATAAAAACCAGATACTACTGGCTTTTGGTAGTATTATCTGACAAATTACTGGACTGGAGAGATATTTCCCATTACCCAGGGTTTTAAATTCTGCTTAAATTCCATACAGCCTTTCATCAATCAGTTTATAGGATGTTTGAGCCCCAAGGATCCTTAGAAAACATCTAGTTTTATTTTTCAAATGAGGAAGCTAAGACATTAAGCAACTCAAGTTTCCAGTGCTCTAACATTTCTATACCATTTTTTTTTTAAATGGGAAGAACTCATCATCAGGTTTTCTCATAATGTCTTCTTGTCATTCCTTCCCATATAACCTGTGACATCAGAGTATAACATTACTGCATCCCCAGATTGTCAGATGGCTTTTATGTAACTCAAAACAGATTTCGGGGGGCAATGTTTAGCATCCATAAGACTTAGGACTGCACTCCATCTCAGGCCTTGGTATGATGGCATATTTAGAGCAGTGGTGTCATCAGTCTGCCCTTTGAAAAGAGGTGTTTTAATACTACCCTTTGAAAAGAAGCATTTTAATTTTTAAAATTAAAAGTGAAGACAATTAATTTTCATTGACAGCTTATTCTCAAGTAGCAGGTAAAGTGTAGGTAGCCCTAAGGATATGCCCTTGGTGCACATTTAATGTTCGGTGATGACTCCAGCAAGGAAAAAGGGATACCTGCAAACTGGAATTTCTGATGACCTCCAGCTCAGTTCTTTTTTCCAGGTTACTTCCTTCTATTCAGTGGACTTTTCCTTTCAGAGAAGGCAACTTAAACTCCTGTGCCCTTCCAGGTACCCGTGCTCTCTCATCTCTGGGTCTGCGTGCATGGTAACAACTGCTAACATTTACTGAGTGCTTCCTATATAGTAAGTGCTGTTCCAAGGGCTTTACATGTATTAAAGCCCCTAGGGTTTTACTGCTATGAGGTAGGTACTATTTTGCTTCTTATTTTAAAGATTTAGAAACTGAGACACAGAGGATAAGTAATTGGCCTAGCTATGGTAATCTCAGTCCCAAACCCATGCTCCTGCTGCTGCTTTTTATTTATTTATTTATTTATTTATTTATTTATTTATTTATTTTGAGGCAGGATCTAGCCCGGGCTAGAGTGTGGTGGTGTCATCATAGCTCACTGCAGCCTCAAACACCTGGGCTCAAGCGATCCTCCTGCCTCAACCTCTGGAGTCACTGGGGCTACAGGTGTGCACCACCACACCTGGCTAATTTTTCTAATTTCGGTAGAGATGGGGTCTTGCTATGTCACTCAAGCTGATCTTGAACACCTGGACTCAAGTGCTGCTCCTGCCTTAGCCTCCCAAAGTGCTGGGATTACAGGCATGAGCTATTGTGCCCAGTTACTGCTGCTTTTTAAAAAAAACTGTGGCAAAATATACATACCATGACAGAGCCCATGCTTCTTAACCATCACACTCTATCTCCTTTCTACACATCCTAATTCGTTTGCCTAAAGAGCCTCCTCCCCAGTCCTTACAGAGTTAAGTCCTGTTGTCTCTAGAGATTGGCTCATAGATTACTGCCTTAGTCTGTTTTCTGTTGCTATAACAGAATGACACAGACTGGGTGATTTATAAAGAAAAGTTTATTTAGGGCATGGTTCTAGAGGCTGGGAAGTCCAAGAGCATGGCGCTGCATGTGACAAGGCTTTTGTGTTGCTGTAGAGAGAGAGCAAGTGTGTTTAGCTCAGGTCTTCTTCTTAGAAAGCCACCAGTCCCATCATGGGGGCTCCACCCTGATGAGCCTATCTAATCCTCCAAATACCATCAACATATGAATCTGGGGATTAAGTTTCTAAGACATGACATTTGGGGGATATATTTAAACCCTAGCCGTTACACTGTCTAGAAAGCCTTCCCTAATAGCTTTTCCTACTCTCTTTCAGTCTGCTCCCTCTCTGCTCCCAGTGAACTGTGGGCCAGTGGCAGCCCTGAGTTTGTCATTCCCAATGGTGATTACAATGTTACTTCTCTGTAGCTGCCCCTTCTCCCGTAGGACTGCAGCCTCCCTGGGAGCAGGAGTCAGGGTTTATCTTTATGATCTCGGTACCTAACAACGTACCCTATAAATGTTGATGGGATGGTGAGAGGGAGGCAATGTATGGATTTTCTTTTCTAAAATTTGGAAAACAAAATAATTGACTCTGATTAAAATTGATCACAGAAGACAATTTTTTACAATGAAAAATAGAAAACAATAGGAGAAAGAAACACTGAGAAATGCTAATCTAGGTCAGGTTCCACATGGCCAGATGCTTATATTTTTAGTTTGTCAGATTTTATCTCTTGCAAAGAAAAAAAAAATCCCCAGGAGGTGAAAGAGAAAGGAAATGCTTTTGTTTTTCAAATTGTGAAACTGTAGTTTCCATGACCTCATTGTGAGGCAATCCCTCTTCTTGGAGATAAAATCCCTGTTCTTGGAGATAATTTATCTTCTGTTAAAGTGCAGCATCTAATTTAGGGCTCAGTGATTTATGATGATTCAGAGGCGATCAGAGAACATAATTTTAAAGACTGGAAAATGATGGCCATGAGGTGTATTGAGATTGTTGTGACTGGAGCGTAGAAAGGCATAATGATCTATGCCAATAAGTCAACAGAAATAAAATATCGCCCTACTGGTGGGCACAGGCAGACTTGTTTTCTACTGGGGAGTCCACCCAGAGAGGGAATTACCAGCCCCAGAAATAGCAGTTGCTGCCAGCCAGCAGCATCATAGATTACAAAATACAACAGTGCTGTCTCTTTGTAATTGTGTAAGCCACAACATTTGCCATATAATTTTCCTTTCTGATTTGAGTTTGATTTGCTGTCCTTGAAATTTCCTAGTGTTATAAACTTAATTTGTAATTGCTAAGAAGCCAATTTTCCTATTATAAGAAATAGTAAAGTACCTTTCATTTTTGAAGACTTGCCTACAAAACTTAAACAAAAAAAATTTCAGGCATCTGGGAAATTCAACTTCCTAAAATAGTGTTTAATTAGAAAGGAAAGAAAGTTACATTTGTAGAACAGAGCAATTTGATTATATTTGAACTATTAAATAGATTAATTTTTAGGGTGGTCATTATTAAATGCATTTAATTGACACTAAATTATATTAAGAATTTAATTTTAGCTCCCTTTACAAATTGGCCAATGCCCATTCACCCTTGGTAGACTAATAAGATGTCTGCTCTGCCGTGGTTTTTATTAATCCTCATTACTACTCACAGAGGAAAAACATAAGTTGGGCCAAATGGATTTCTTTCCCCTGCTGAGTTCAATAGCCACATTCTGGAACTGTTTCAGCAGAATGTGAGCATTATCGTAAATTCGTGGGACCTCGGACCCAAATCCAAACATGAAGCAAAGCAGACCTTCCTGCCTATTCTGATTGCATCGCTGGCGTCACAAGTCAGCAAAGGACTAGTGCTTCACTTAAAAATTTCCTTGAGAGCTTTTTCTTGATCCTCTCTTCTGGAAGGTGATCTCTCATGATCTTTTTCTGTCTGTCTGAGGCCAGTTGCATCTTTAGTTAACACAAACTTCGTGCAGTCTAACAAAGATTCCTGACTCTGCAAAACCACCTGCTGCTAAATCCACCTCAGCGTCTGCACAAGAAGGACCACGTCTAAATGGAAAGGATGCTCTGAAATAGGCTCTGGAAGCTTTTCACTGGGCTCGAGATCAGTTCTTAGCCTGGGATTGCTGTGTGGTGACAGCAGGCTTTTCCTCCTCTAAGCTAGAGAGCACAGGCAAGTGACAATGAGGCTTCTTGTTCCTCCACAACACTCCACTGCCGTCCCTGCTCCGCATTCAGGAGTGCAGCAGTTAGGCTTCTAAGAAAGTAAGTCAGTATCATTTCACCAAGTGATGGGTTTCTTTTTTCATCTTTATATGTTCACAGTCATTCTATTTACTTTTGTTTTTGACCCATTGCTTGACAATGCTTTTTCCCCCTTCTGTTGTTGCTAGAAATACTTTATGTAGGGGTTTGAGATGAGGTAATAATAGACTGTCAAGCCTTTCCTCATAAATCAGTAGCTTTTGTGTCTTACAAAAATGTCACTTAGTCAAGTGATCCTGAGTGTAGGCTATTTGTAATTTGGGAGGGAACAGGGAAATAAGGGATTTGTAATGTCCAGGGGCCCAGTTTGAAATGGTATGTGTGGATTAATTTTGTCATTTGTTTTTGTTAAGGGAAGAGTCCTTGAAAGAGACTATTAAATATTTCTGCTTATTTTCAGGACAATATTGCAATTGCAAAAACTTAAAGTAAGAAAATTGGTTTGAGATGAGTGCCATTGCTCTTGTCCAAAAGTAAATTCCTTCAAATTAGCCTTTTAAAATATTTTTTTTCCTAATAAAAAAGTGACAATAAGGACAGATAGTGTGTTTTCATGAGACCAAATTGAGATCAACCGTATTTTTTTCCCCTCTGTCCCCTATCAGTATTTGTGACTCATGGAGTTAATACAATCTTATGATTTATTCTATTATATATCATACAATAAAGTTTCAACTTATTCTATAAATGCAGACCACAGTTTGGAGAACATAATAAATACAGTCTCACATAGTATGAGGTTTGAGATTGACTTTTAAAAATTATTCTTAATAAAGTGGGTATTTTCTGAATTAAAAGGAAAAATAATATTTGGAGAAATGGGGTTGAATTTGTCGAGGCATCTTATTTTTGTTGCTGTTTTTAAAGTTTGAGTTCTGATAGTCTTCCCAGAGGCATGGCTCCTGCATGTTTCTGATTCTCCAGTAGAGCTTCATCTTCAAACATTTCACCCAAGCATAGCAACTTTTTGTCTTAGTAAATATGGTCTCTGCCCCTAAAAGATGGAAGAGGTTGCAGAAATTCCTACAGGAGTCTAATTATAAAACTGACACTCAGAGCTATACTTACTTTTTACAACTAGGGTTTGGTAAAATTCTGGTCTACATTAGTAAATTTGTTATTATCTTAAGTATTACATTCACAGCTCTAAAACATATGACACAGTTAATTCTCTGTTTGCAACGATTTCATTTTGTTCTTGATGTCTGCTTATTTCCAATAACACTACTTGGCATGAACAAGGTAACGGACCGTTAGGAAGAAATGACTATTTAAAACCTTATTGTAGAGTGAAATATATAATTGATTTTTAGCCATGTGACGCTGAAGCTGTAATTTCTTCCCTTCAGTCTTTAATGAAATTCACTTCTTTCTATTAAATGTGGTCGTCACAAAGGGCTTCTGCCCTGAGTGGCACATGTAAGGCAACTCGATTGCTTTTTGTATAGAATCGACATCAAGAGATTTTGGAAGCATGATTTTTTGGTAGTTGGGCAACTGGTGATTGTTGGTCCTGGCATCTTTGTACAAAGAAAAAAAAATGTGGTCTTCACTCCTTATTGCAGTTTTTCCCAAAAAGGTACCACTTACCCAAGCAACTTTTATAGAGAACCCATTAATGATATGTCATTATAGTGAGATTAAACTATCTTTGGATAACTAGGGCCATTTAGTGTTGCTAAATCATGGCAGGAGAAGGGAAATTCAAGATAAATACAGTTCTGTACTTATCTTTAAAGATTTCATCGAGCCCAATGAGAATGTATCATAATCAGAATAAGTTTAAATACTAAGATCTTAAGAATCCATGCTGGCTAAGAAACAGAGAACATTGTCATAATTTTCAAATCACTAAGCAGATTAGAGTGGGCCGTTGTCTCCCTCAGGGTAACTCACCACTGGCACGAAGCAGCTTTCTAGGACCAGTGATGACGGCCTCCAACTTTCCTAGCCCTGTGGACTGAGATAAGGGTAAGAAATGACATCCAGCGCTTCAGGGCATCGTAAACTGATCTTCTGCGGAGGTGGGACAGGAGTGTCCTCCCTTCCTTCTGCAGGTCAGTTTCCCAAGGATCTTCATAAGTAAAAGGGTGAGATGAAGCCCGGGAGTGGGGAAGCTTAATTTGCCAGCTGAGTTTCCCAAGTAGGGTGAATGGATGGATTTGCACCAAGGGAAAGGAGGGCAGGGGGTTTGTGTCAGGGGACCAAAAAACAGTAATTTTTCAGAAGAATTTTAAAGGGATAGGAAAAAAGCCTCAGCCTATTAAGGCAAGTGCTGAGTCACAGGCGATATAGGAAACATAATGTCAGAGGGTGAAACTGAATAGTGGCTCGTTTCCAAAAAGTGACACCAAAATCCTTAAGGATATACATGTCATTAGGGTGGTTATTATAGACTAGAAGGCATTGGAGGAGAAAGGACCGTGACTTGGCAGAAGGACTGGAGGGAAATGAAGCATTTGAAGGTAGAAAGAGGCAGAAGAAAGACAATGGGGAGAAGCACCATTAAACTCACAATGGTAGGAACTACTGATTTTAGGATGAAGAAATGAAAGAATCATAATTATTAAAACCAAATGCAGCAATTGTCAGCTTTTATGCAGATACTGATGTTAAGAAGATGAATGAAAGGTCATTTAAAATTCCTGTGGTGATGTACCAAATCCTGTAATATGTTTGAGAAGAAAGGGTCAATAGAACACTCCCTTTTATGAGCATATATGACAGTAAAGTAACATTTATGGAGTTAAGTTTATATAGGCTTGAGTGCACAGAAAGTTTTTTATTATTTATTTTTTGGGGGTGGGGAAGGAGGGTGTTTGTTTTATTTTGATTTTTGCCTTTTAGAAGTATTATTTAATTAGTAGTCCTAATGAATTTTATAGGTAGAAAAAAACGAAGTAAAAGATTCTTGCTAAGTAGAAAGATTGGGGATGGAAACACGTAATAAGAAAAATGTCCATGAGGACAACAGAATAAATGCTGGACAGTAAACAGTCATTGGTTGTTGTTGGCACAGACCAAAGGCTTCTGGAATTGCTATAAAGAATGACCTTGAAAAATAATATGAAAAAGAAATCAGATCTCAATTGTATGCAGTTTGACTTGTGCCAGTTGCTCTGGTTGTGCATAAGTAAGATGATTGATTATATGTTTTATTGTTAAAAATGGGACACTTTTGAAAGTAAAAGAGGTATTATTAATAATTACACCTGGGCAGCAAGTATAACTTGGGATTTTCTGAGCAAACCAGAACAACCAGACTCTATGCCTGAGTCAAAATACCATGAAACGTAATATTCCACATTTTCTAAAATGAGTATCATTCCTGCATAGCTTTTGAGCAATTTCTTTGTGTATCAATAAACACTAAAAGTATCAGTTAAGTCAGTACATATGTCTCAACTATTGTGGTTCACATATGGAATCACAAAATAATCGGCATTTTGGTTATGTCACTGTTAATTTCACCTTCAGGCTTGCCAATATTCAAATAATCAACTCTGTTAGCTTAGAAAGAAGCCATCAATGATGAAGGGTGAGAGTTCTACAGCCAGGCTGCCTGGAGTGGAGTCCTGGCTCTTCTGCTGACTGTGGGCCTACATAACTTGAGAGGCAAGTGATTCAGCCTCCCAGTGGCTCAGTTTCCTCCGTGGGGAGAAATAATAGTATTTATCTCATAGATTTATTGTGAGGCTTAAAAATATCAATCTAAGTAAAGACCTTAGGACAGTGACTGCCACATAGTGAGATCTATGGAATAACGAACTATCCTTATTTTCATATTCTCAGGAAACACCGTTCCTTTTTGCATAGTCCTAGAGTCATCATTTCCTGTCCTCCTTCCCTTCCCTCCCTCCCAGCTCTGTCTCCACTACCTTAGGGCATTAAAAATCTAGGTTGAGTAATGAAATTGTAATTCTCTTAGAAATACCTATCAGAAAATATCCTTTCTGCTTCAGCGAACATTGGAAGAATGAGATATTACATAGAAAGAGGATCTTCCAAGCTAATAAATGTGGAGGCTGATTTCTTAATATAAAAATGATTGATCGTGATGGTTTAAATTGAAAAATTTTTCATTACTTGGGTCTTGACAATGAAAATTATTACTTAAAAATAAAAAACATCCTTTCTAATCCTTTGCAAAAAATATGACCTGTTCAATAGTTATCATTAATGGCAAATAGCAGTGTTTTTTGGAAACATGGAACCCGATTAGTGGAATAAGCCATTTTTCTTTAGCATGGTGAAGTTTCGGAAGCAGGAGAAAGACCGGTTACGTATCCCACAGAGATATGTGGGGGCATGGGAAGTGAGGCAGTGTTGAAAGGAGGAAGGGAAGCAAATGAAGTAAAACCTGAAGAAGCAAAATGTCTCTAGAAAGATGATCAGAGACAGAGATAAATGAGAATAGAAACTTGGCCCACATTACATAGTGGGAGGAATGTATTTGAATTAGGAATTACAGGAACATGTTGATGATTTCTAAGTATTTTAAGCCTGAGCTCTGAAGTTTTGATATTGAGAGCATCTCCAAGTGCCGCTGAGTCCTTTACTGTGCTGTATTCAGTAGGTATTTCCAAAATTTATTGAGGAGTGGGTTGGGAAACAAACTGATGCTTGAGGAACTCTTCCTTTTACCTATGTCGCTACATGGAATTGTAGGTTTGCTCACAATATTGTGTAGAAGATTCAGAGCAAGAAATTTGTGTGGCAACCACACTGTCATTAAAGCGTCAGATGAGAAATGGGGATGGGGTCTTAAAATCCATACAGCACGACTAAGATTGCTCTTCTCCTCTGTGCTTTGAGCACAGATCCCGCTCTAGACTAGGCTCTCTTGCTAGCTTGTGCTTTAACATTGCACCAGAAAGCAGGATGGGGAATATTAGGTGTCCAGTTTTCCTCCTAGCTGGTTGGTCTAAAGATTTGTGGGTGGACAGACCTGAACATGAGGTTTTGTGGTATTTGTCGTTTTCCCTCTATATGTATCTGTTCACTTATTATCTCAGATAAATGAGAGTTGTGGTTTTCAATCAGAGAAGATCAAAGGCACTGTAGGAAATAGTGATTTATTTATTGTAAGAGTCAAGTAAGGACATAGTATTATTGCTTTAGATTTGTTATAAAATCATTTGGAACTTGTTGCTTTATTAAATGGTGTTTTTAATTAATGAGCTTTTTATCATACACATTTCACATATGACACAGTAAAATGTAAGTTTGAATAAAATAATTGGTTAAAATCAATGCAATAGTATGTGTGGGGTGCCTTTTGTCCTCTTAAATGCTCACTGTGTGTTCTTGTAGTCATTCTTTCACCAATGATACCTTACATGTAATTTAAAAGGAGACAAATTCAGATATCCTGGCAGATGGGGACTTAGCTCTTAATCTCAGATCCTTTTAGACACAGTTCTCATGTTCCAGAAAGTTTTATTAGAGAACTGTAGGAAAATTTGGAACAAATTGGGCTTTTTAAAAGGTAAAGCTTAAAAACAAAAGTAGAGTTTAGAAATGAATAAGGATATTCTACTCTCATTTAGAACATCCTGTTAGTGATCAATAAAGACCTCAGTTTATGTATAGCCTTTATCATTTTATATCTTTTCTGTAATATATAAAGTTGCAGTGACTTACCATCCTTTTTGTGATTCTCTAATTTGTTTTAAAAATGTCACTAATTTTACCCAGAGTTATGCTACATAAAACATGGTTGGTTAATTTTAAAATATATATATTTAGAGTTTGAACTCTGCACCTAATAAGTTTAAGAATTTTAAATAAACCAGATTCTTATGGAACATGAATCAGTCTTAAACAGGCAAAGAAACTGAAATCTACAACTCCTCTATGACAGGAAATAACTATGGAAGTCACAATAGCAAAAACAACAAGTAAATCATAGCTAAAATTTGAACACTTTCAGATTGTTATCTTGAAAAAAAATTTAAAGGATAACAGAGAATTGCACCCAGCCACAGAGTTCTGTTAAAAAATCACCTGGCTTTCAATTTCACCCAGGATTTGCTGCTTCCCACAGTGTTTGAAGGCACACTGTCCTGCAGGCAAAATTGTGGTCACAGGTGGTTAATTCCTTTTTGAAAAGGCAATTCATTAAGATTGGAATCAGAAACTTGTTTGGTTCAAGAAGAAAGCTATGCTAATTGTTAGCTGTTTTCTTGGAGAGGGACATCAAAATGTAATCAGGAATCTTAGGGGTTTGAGGGAAACTTGTGATCAAATCATTTGCAGTGTGAGTTTACACAAATACTGTGCTAAAATAATGAAGCACATTTTCTCCGTAATGGGATTATATCTTAACTGTGCCCACCTATGTAAATTCAAACAAATACATGCACACAAACTACATGTTTGGAGAACTGCAGTAAACAGATAAGTCTTTTCCCCTTTAGAAACACTGGACAACTTTAAAAGTTTGGCAGTGTGTCGGGGTATATTGTCTCACGCCTTTAATACTAGCACTCTGGGAGGCCAAGGCCAGAGGATTGCTTGAGCTAAGGAGTTCGAGACCAGCCTGAGCAAGGGTGAGACCCCATCTCTACTAAAAATAGAAAAATTAGCTGGATGAAGTGGCTCAAGCCTGCAGTCCCAGCGACTTGGGAGGCTGAGGCAGGAGGATCACTTGAGCCCAGGAGTTTGAGGTTGCAGTGAGCTATGATGATGCCACTACCCTCTAGCTTGGGTGACAGAAGGAGACTCTATCTCAAAAAAAAAAGTTTGGTGGCAGTACATTTGCAAATAAGATTGTTTTCATTTTCCCAAGTAAATTTTTTTGGTAAGTTTTTTATGCTGTGATTGAAAGCAAAAGTAGTTATAATCCATAAGAGAATTATGAAAGTCAAGATCCTCTTATCCTAAAAGTAAGACTATAATCCCCATCCCACCAAGAAGAAATTCTTAGGTCCAAGTAAGAAACAAACTCAGAATTCAGCAAGTACTATGTAAAATCATACAGTATGGTTTAATGAGCATACAGTAAAATATTAAAATTTAAATGGATGACTTCCATGAAATTGTTTTAGAAAAGAATTTTTTAAACTAAAAAGTTTGTTTTCTTCTGACAGTTTTCTTGTTTTCACAACACATTCAAAACACTTTCTAAAGGAACTTTTAGTTCCTTGGCAATGTAAAAGATTCCTCACTAAGAAAATGGATTAGTTTGATAAAGCAGTAATTAGAATCAATTTCAAATTTATTATCCTAAGCTTATCTCAATTAAGCTATGGCAATAGAACTTTCTCTTTAAAACCTCCATCACCGTTACTATTACTTTACATTCTAATCTTTAATTCATAGGAAGGGATTTGTTAAAGTTAGTCTGGGTCAGTGACTCAATCTCTTCAAGAGGACACAACACCGCAGTGGCCCTGTACTTCCTGGATTCATTTCACATGACTGATTTTACCTGGTATAATCACAATACAAATGTATAGGTACTATATATCCATATCCGGGGTGCTTAGAATATGGCAAGAACATGGGATTATACTTATGTCTCTGTTTACATCACCTTTTAATTTTTCCAAGTTAAATTTCAGTCTTTAAAATACATGTAAACATACACAAGAGAGTGCATACGTTGCATGATTCCATTCATATACTGTGAAAAAATAGGCAAAACTGATCTGTGGTATAAGATGTCAGGATGTGGAACCTGAAGACGGGGGCGGGGGCTGTTAGGGTGTGCAGGGGACCTGGGGAGAGCTTCTGGGTCACCATTCTGTTTTTATTTCAGTGTTATTTCATAGGTGTATTCTCTCTCTCTCAAAATTCATCAGCCTGTCCACTTACAGTGTGTTCACTTTTCTGCATGTATGTTACTTTAGAATTTTTTTTTAATGGCATGTGTATCAGTAAAGATTCAATTTTGATTGTTTAGCCTGGGTCTCGGATCCTCACCCAACTGCAAGTTGGAGGCACTGCTTATGTGCACACGTAGCTCACAGATCCTGGAGTCTCACCGTGGTGATAAGAGAAGGAAACGGTGTTGGTATAGGGCAGAGATTGCCATTGCAGTTGTCTCCAGCGTGAATCTGGGCTCCTAGGCCCTGGGCGTGGACTGCCAACCTACCATCCATTTTATAATCTACTAAAAGGTGTGGACGAGGATCAGCTCAGATTCAGGCAGGGCTGGTGGTCAGTGAGGGTGTGGTAAGTGAATCCAGCAGGCCAGGCATTCTTTATGACCTAAGGACCTCCCAGGATGTATCTCCAGCCCACCCTCCTTCCTGAGCTCTACGCCAAGGTGGTGGTGGTTTGCAGTTTGGGCTTAGCAATTAGAAAGACTTAATCTGCTTTTAGCTTTACCATTTAGTAGCTGTGAGCCTTTGCCCAAGGCTATATTATCTCATTAAGGCTCAGCTTCCTCATCTGTACAGAGGTATATGATGCTGTGTCTAGAGCTGTTGGCACACTCTGGTGTACAGGAAAGTTTAGTAAGTGGTAGCTGCTGTCAATAGCCAACGGTCTACTGGAAGTTCCATGAGTTTCTCAAACGCAAAAGGTCCAATTTTGAGTTTGTCACCTTCCCCCACCATTGTCTACCCATTTGCTCGTCACCTGGGAATCATTCTCCTTTCCCTCTGCCCCCACCAGTCACCAAGTCCATTGATTAGCTTCCCAGCGTGATCAGTTTCCTTCACCTCCCTGGCAGGACTCAAGCCATCAGCCTGTCTTACTTGTCTTACTTTACATCCCTCCCAAGTGCTCACTCTGCTTCAAAAAGTTCCTTGTAATGCAGACGGAGTGATTTTTCCAAAATGAGAGTTCAGCCATGCCCCCTACACACCCTGCTTGAAATTCTACAGTGCTTTTCTTTTCCCTTAGGATAACTCCAACTGCTTAACACTTTATGCTATTTTACAAGGTCCTGTGTGGCCTGATTGTCCTCTACTTCCCTCTCTAGCTTCAAATCTCGCTATTCTTCCTTTTACAGCCTGCACTGTGAAAGGGTTTAATTCCATCCAGTTTCTCTGCAGCAGGCTGCACCACCCTCTTCTGACTCACACACATTCTTCCTTCTGTCAGAAACAGTCCTCTCTGCACCTCTCCCTGCCCCCCGTTATGAAAGGAACTGGGTCCCCCCAGAATTCACATATTGGAGCTCTAACCCCCAGTGCCTCAGAATGAGACTGTATTGGAGACAGGACCTTTAAAGAGGTGATTAAGTTAAAGTGGGGTCTAATCCAGTATCCAGTCCCCGTGTCCTTGTAAGAAGAGATTAGGCCACAAACACGTACAGAGGGAAGAGCGTGTTAAAGGTGCAGGGAGAAGAAGCTTTCTACGAGCCAAGGGGAAAGGCCTCAGTATGAACCAGCCCTGCCCATACCTCGGTCTTAAGCCATCCAGTGTGTGACGTTTTGTTATGGCAGCTCCCATTCTTCATGGCTGAGCTTAAAAGTCATTTTCTCCAGCACACGCTGGGGTGGGCCAGGTGTCCTCTGTTTGGCATAACAACTCCAAAGATGTACCTACCACTCACCATGGGCCAGGCCCTGTCTGCAGTGTTTTGCCATGTGTCATCCCACTTAATTCTCATGATAACTTTATGAGGGAGGTAGTTTTATCATCCAAAATTTACTGCTTGGAAAACTGGGCAGAAGAGGAGTTGCCAGTCATGTGATGGTGTACAGACAACCCAATTTCTTTTCCTCAGTTCTCAGTTGTCAAGGTGGAACGTTCTTCTACATATATTAGAGTTTGACTTCAGACTGGCCCTATTTACCATGACGCAGCAGTCATCCCACTTCATTGCAAACACTTGTTTAATTTTCTTCTCTGCTATTCTCTGAGCTCCCAGCGTGCAAAGCCTATGTCTGGATTTTGCCCAACCTCCCCATCAGCCAGTGTCCCGCACAGTGCACCGATATTTGCTGGGTGCTCTGATCTCGGTGCTGAGACAGGTGAGCTTCCAGAAGAAGGGGAAGAACAGTGGCAGTGCTCTTTACGTAGGGAGGATACAGGTGCTCAGGTGGGCATGCATTCTCAGCTTCTCCTCTTCTCCCCCCACGGCTTTTGCAGTTCTCTATTTGGGGTTAGAGCTGGAAAGTATTAAAGCAGAGAAATAATTATCAAGAGAAATGCTATATCCAGTCTTTATCCCTACAGTCTGGTTGGCACTCTCTTGGCTGTTTTGTTCAAGCAAAACTTTGAATAAAGATAGTTTTCTTAAGAAGTTTAGGATATGGATGATAAAATCTAATTCAAGTTGTCCACAGAAGGCGTCCTCATAAACATAAAAGAATGAGACTGAATAATTTCAGTGAAATGAAGGGCAAATAGCTCAATTATTGAATTGTTTGATGTTAGGAAAAAAATAATGCGAGTTGGCACATTTTCTAGAATTTCACAGGCACTTCCTACAATCCAGGACCTGTGAATATTGGTGCACAACAAGCCCACATCCAGGTTCTGGGGTCCTGGTGAGAGAGAGCTAGGCCAGGCTAGTTTAGAATTCAAAGTTTTAACTCAGAGAAGCTTTTAATTAATTTAAATTTTTTTGGTGAATATTTATTAAGCACTCACTGTGCGCCAGACATTGGGCTATGAAGACAATAAGACAGTCTCTGCTTTCAAAGAAAGTTCAGTCTCATGCGAGAGGTGGAGCGATAAGTGCATGAAGGGGACAGGGGCTGGGTCACACACAGGGGTGGCAGGAGTGCTCACCACCTGGTGCGTTAGCTGCATCACAGGGGCGAGTGGCCTTGGGCCAGGTTATGAGAGGGAAACCCATAAACAAATGTAGCTGCAATTAGAAATAAAACCAACTATTCCAGACAGCTCTTTGGCACACTAAATAAAACTTTTCTAAGAAAAGGATCATTCTTTTTTTTTTTTTTTGAGACAGAATCTCGCTCTGTTGCCCGGGCTAGAGTGCGTGGCATCAGCCTAGCTCACAGCAACCTCAAACTCCTGGGCTCAAGCAATCCTGCCTCAGCCTCCCGAGTAGCTGGGACTACAGGCATGTGCCACCATGCCTGGCTAATTTTTTCTATATATTTTTAGTTGTCCAGCTAATTTCTTTCTATTTTTAGTCTCTTGCACAGGCTGGTCTTGAACTCCTGACCTCGAGCAATCCTCCCACCTCGACCTCCCATAGAGAAAAGGATCATTCTTAAAAGTGACTTTCAAAAAATGGACACAGCCACCATTCAAGTGCACCTACTCTCTAACTCGAGTTATTTTGCACGTGATGTGACTTCATTTTGTTAACTACATTTATTTTGAATCTATATTCAGTATTTCAATTCAACACTGAGTAGCTGGGACTACAGGTGCGTGCCACCACGCCCAGCTAACTTTTAAAGTTTTTTTGTAGAGACAAGGTTTCTCTGTGTTGCCTAAACTAATCTCAAACTCCTGCCTTCTGGCAATCCACCTGTGTCAGCCTCCCAAAGTGCTAAGATTACAGGTGTGAGCCACCGTGCCTGGCGAAGGGCACAGAAAATTTTGTGATGTTCTCTTTAGGAATTTAGGATTAAAAAGGCAAAGACAAAGAGTATCAAATTTTTGCTGATTTAGAAGGAAAAAAAGGTCATTTAACTTAGGTTTAATGCAGACAGAGTCAACCCAAGTTTCAGAAGAGGCGAAAGCTTAACAGTATCTACTTATCATATGTGTTTCTGAAAGAAAGACTACTATCTCATTTCCCATAAAGCAGGTAAGTTCCTCAACTTTCCATGAGTATAGATGCAATATAGGAATTGGGATTCCAGTTTAACTTACATACAAAGTTAGTAACTTTCTAGAAAAGGAGCATTTATGTTTACTAATTTTCTCATTTTCATCACCGCCTCTTATTATTTTCCTAGCATATATGACCATATATTTCTATACACAGACTCATACAAAATTGAAATCATGATCTT
The DNA here is from genome assembly GCA_028533085.1 of Varecia variegata. Classification (NCBI taxonomy): domain Eukaryota; kingdom Metazoa; phylum Chordata; class Mammalia; order Primates; family Lemuridae; genus Varecia; species Varecia variegata. The sequence goes on from CM052443.1 coordinate 43,797,141, forward strand.
TAATAAATTGATGGCTCATATTCTTCCACCATTCAACAGATATTTATTGAGCCTACTAAGTGCCAAGCCCTCTTCTCAGTACTGAGAATACAGTAGTGTACAAAATAAAACAGACAATTATTTCAGCCCTCACGAAGCTTACATTCTAGGGGATAGACTGTAAGTGAAATAAATTAGTTAAAATTCTAGTTAGTATATAGTGTATTGTGCTAAGTGCAAAGGGGAAAAATAAAGCAGGAGTGAGGGGATGACAAGGGGTCCCAGCAGGGAGGGGTTCGTCCAGAAAAGAACCTTTGGCTTCACCCCTGAAGAAGGTGAGGGAGTGTGTTCCTGCAGTGGAGGGACGAGGCGGGGGTGATAGGAGAGGATGTGGGAGAGCCAGTGGCAGGGCAGACCCTGAAGGTCTTGGGCACCATTTTAAGGATTTTATTTATAATCCTTTAGTCTAGACATTTACCTAGTCATCAAAACTGTTATATTGAACATTGATTTTGAGTTTTTTTTTTTTGAGACAGGGTCTTGCTCTGTCGCCCAGGCTGGAGTGCAGTGAGCCATCATGACTCACTGTAGCCTTGAACTCCTGGGCTCACTTATCCTCCTGCCTCAGGTGCTCCAGGTGTGCATCACCACCCCCGGCTGAACACTGACTTTGTATCAGGGGTTATATGAGATGCCAGGGATACAATGGGCTTTTTGCTTTCAAGTGGTTTCTGTTAGAGCAGAGAGTTGCCATAATATTAACATAAGTAACGACATGTATTGAGCTCTTATGTGCCAGGCATTACCCTAAGGTCTTCGTATATATTAACTCATTTAATGTTCACAGTGTTACTATGAGTTAGGTACAACTATCATCCACAGCTGGAGAAACTGAGGCCTATCAAGGTCAAGTAGCTTGTCCAAGGTTACGTAGTTGTCATCAGCAGAGCTAGGCTTCAAACCCAGGGATTCTCACCCCAGAGCTCCACCCTGGACCGTGATGCAATCTAGCCTCTCCCATAGACCACCCCTTACAAAGACAGCCCCTCTGAGGAGAGAAAGCAGCGGGGGGCCGTGTGGCACAGGCTTTGCAGTCCGATGGGTGGAACTCTCACCTCTCCTCGTGTTTACTGAGGCAATTGACATGACCTCTTTGAACCTGAGGTTTTCTCATCCTTAGAAATGAGGAAAATGAGCCCTGGTAGGCGTGTTGTCAAGATTTCATTACATGAAACGGGGCCAGCGTAGCACAGTGCTTGGCCCAGCCTGGGTTCCCAGTAAATGTTAGTTTCTTCCCCTTCTCTTTCCACAAGTCCCATAAATATCATCCAGTGATTACGTTTTCCTTCCAGATCTTCTATCCAGCGAGAATACCTGGGCACGTACGATTTCTCTCGTCCTGCGAAACGGGCTTACAGGGCAAGTTTCCACAAATAGATGTAACATCCATTTTGCATTCCAGGATACGGGGTTAGTTAACAGTTTTGTTTTCAGAGCTGAATTGTTTTCTTTTCCCTCTGGGTGAGTGGCAGCCGGGCACGTGTGCCGGGGACAGCTCTGCCCTGCGTTCCTTTCCAGCCAGCACCTTCCCACGTGCTGTCACGGTGCTGTTGCGAAGGTGCTCGCAGCCTTAGGAGTGTACTGCTGTATTAATGAAATGGCTTTTCATCCTGACAAGTTGACCTGCTGCTGAAAAGCTCACAGAAGAACCATGTTTTGGTGTCCACTGTTTCCTTGTGCTATATTTTTCCTGATTCAGCTCATACCCATATAGACAAAAAATAAACAAACCCCATGTAGATATAAAATGTCATTCCCAGAAGTGGAAGGCTTGTAAACAATGTAAATTTCTGCAACATGAAAGCAGAGGTAGTGACTGGAACACCTTCCTCTCCAGCTCGTACAGCATCAAAAGGCTAGCTGTGCAATCCAGGGCAAATTACTTAACCTCTCTGTGCCTCCATTTCCTCATTTGTGAAATGATGGTAATGCCAGTACAATCTGCTAGGGTGGTAATAAGGATGAGGTTACTTAGTATATGCAGAATACTTACAACACTAATCTGTACCTAGTAAATGCCTAAAGTTTTATTATCATTGTTTTGAGCCTGGCATGGCATCTTTTCTTTTTTTTCATTTTTAATTCTAAAAACATTATTGCATATAAATTATCTTTCTCATTTTTGATATTTCCACATGAACAAGGGTCAATGGCATGACATCTTGGTTGTACATGACCCCCCATGAAAGTGTAGACTATGCTTTGGTGTTCTAATATATGAAACATGAACACTCGAGGAAAATAGAAACGGTTTCATTTATTAATGATCACTAATTATCCATAATTAAAGATATAACCCATTAGGTAAGGCAAATAGCTTCATTGGCTTGTAAGTAGACAGTTGTGCTTGATTTTGTTATTTGTTCTTCTTTGTTAGATGCGTATTTGATTATGTGATAAAGGCTTATAATTACTCTTGGACTGCACTGTTTGTTTCCTATAGAAGGATTAGTAAAGGCTGTTGTTTACAACCTAAGCTGTTGAAAATGGGTAATAAAATCAAGCTTTAGAAGAAATATAGCATAAAAGTGGTAGTCATCCTATGAATTAATGCCCTTAGTATGTGGTTAATAGTCTTTGGGATGCAACAGCTAGTGATCAGAGCTGGCCGTTCACAGTGGTTTACTGTAAACAAGAACTATTTGCTAGCCTGGATTCAGAGCATGTTTCTTCCTAACAATCATTTTGCTGCTTTTGTTCCCACTAATCATTTTGGTATGGCTTGTGTTTGGTATGGCTTCATTCCCAGGAATCATTGGCTATGGCCATAGTTTCATTTACAGACTTTTTTATTCCAAAAAAGAGATGGGTTAAGATCTTGACACTTGTATTAAGACCTATTTAAAACTTTCTTGTAATTAAGGGTAGTATTAGATAACGATAATTTAGTAATACATATTCACCCTTCATTTCCCCCTCCTGCTCTGATAATGTGAGGTGCCTTCAGGTTTTTTACCCTTTGTGGCATAAAGACTTTTGAAAATAAAGTTTTGTCAGCATTTTCGAGCCAAAAGAGGCTCAAGTTTTAATACTTGTGAGGCTGGATTTCTTTTGTTTGTGGATTAATCATTGCCATGTGGAAAGTACAATAAAATTATCAATCAATATTCAAAATGTTTTTGTTAATAGGACCATTACAAGGAGACAGAAAATACAGAAGCAGTGAGCTGAGCAGAAGCTACTATTTCCTTTGATCTTCTTGTCTCAGACATTAAATTTTAAGTGTGTCTGGAAAAGGCAGTAGAAGAATTCTTTTATTTCAGCAGAAATTGTCAAGGTTTTATAAATCACCAAAATTGTACAAATTTCATCTTCTAATTGAGGCCAGAACAACTGAATACTATAACTCGTTACCTCTGTCTCCGGCTCCCCCACCTTCCTGATCATCCTTAACCCACTTTGCTTTTTCTCATCTCCATGATGCTTATTATCTTTTTAAATACTATATGATTTACTTATTTTTATGACTGCCTTTATTATTTAGTATTTGTTGGCCACTAGAATTAATCTTCATGAGGGTAGGGGTCTTTGTCTTGTTCTTTGAAGAATCTCAAGTGCCTAGAATCCTATCTGGCATATTGTTTAGTACTCGATACATATTTATTTAATGAGGGAATATTGCAATTGTTTTCTCTTTTCAGCAAGTCAGGTTGCTTTCATTGCATGGTAAAAGAGACTATATTAGACATTATGTCATATTGGAAGACTCCGTGGAATTATTTTCATTAAGATTTCCATGCTTTCTCCTAGTATACTTTGTATAAATAAAGTTTTGAGGAGACAATACTAAAATTATGATTAAAACCATCCTCAATGGCTTCCCATTGTTTAGGGATAAAGAAGAAATCCTTATTGTGGCTACAAGGTCCGGCATCTTCTGGCTTGTCAGCCCTAGCCTAAGTCACGGTGGAGCATGCCATGTGCTGCAGAGATGCTACCGTGCCTTGGAATAAGTTTACTCTTCTTCCTGCTTCTTCCTGTGTCCTCTCTCTGGCCCCCTGCCACCCCTACTCACATCACAGGAAGCTTCCTGAATATTTGCCTTAGTTATCAATTATGTAGCTATTGTTACCATTTAATAAAAATAGAGGGAGCAAAAATACATGAAAATCAAACAGTTCAGTATTTCAGAAGAAAGGCACTATAAATATAAGACTTGCTTTGTTTTGTGTTTAAAGAAATATGAGCCTTAACCTTAGACAAGTGCAATACCCTGATATCAAGATAAAACTTCTATGACATGGAGATTACCTACAAAGGTGAAGTACGTTATTAAACTACCACCTTCTACATTGTTGCTACTATGTGAAGATTTCTCATTTGCATAGACGTATCCAGGTAATGTATGAAAATAGTTGGGATGGCGGCTGCTTTTTACCTGGACATTCAATAGTATTAGTCTCTTTTACCATTTTTCTTCTTAAAATACCCCTTGTGTAGAAAGTTAAATTGGCATTTATGGACTTAACTTTTTTTTGCCTTTGCTATTTGTTGGAAATTCTATGCAATGTGGTATTTTTTCATTTTGCAGGGACCCTGTCACTCACACTGTCATGCATGGCGTGTGTTGGTGGACGATGAACAGGGAGTCTCCAGGCTTCAGGGTGACTCTCACTCCTGACCTGAATCCCAGCATGGCTTTATATTTTTCTCTGCTTTTTGAGTATGCAGAAACTTTTATGACTAATAGTGTTAAGTGAGGATGAATATGAAGAGGAAGTGAAATTGGTCTTAGTTAGAAAATATTTTAGATAAATAAAGAACTAAAGATTCAAATTCTGGGTTGGTTATATATATCCATGATGTAAACAAGCCCCTATGAATTCCCTTTTTTTTAAAAAAAATGAACAAAACGATGGCTTCATTGTTTAGGTGACCTTTTCGTTAAGTGAAAAAGAAAGGTTAAGTGAAACTTGAAAAGGCAGTTAATTTGTGCTGTGGGGATAAGAAACAAGTGTAGTTTGTAAGATAACCATCAGTCTGTGAAAATGTTTTTGTATTGGCAAATTTGGGCATTCAGGGAGATTTCCAGAATATACCTGAAGAAGAGTCTATTATATAATCACCCATTTGCTTTATCAACTGGAAAGAAAAACAAATGAAGCTGATAATGATTATTACTAATCATAAAGTGAATTTGATTCACTGCACTAGCAGTGTTTACAACTGTGCTAAGGGAAAATTGAAAACAATAGCAAGAATTCCGCTGTGTATACAGATAATGATAAAGAAGTTCTAATCTTTGTCCTCAAACTGTTTCTAATTACCACAAGAATAGCTCAAGATAATAAACTGTACAGTAGCTCCCCCCTTATCCGTGGTTTCACTTTCCGTAGTTTCAGTTACGCACAGTCAACCTCAGTCCAAAAATATTAAATGGAATATTTCAGAAATAAACAATTCATACGTTTTAAAGTGCACCAGTCTGAGTAACATGAAATCTTGCGGCATCCCATCCTAGCCCATTAGTCATTTAGTAGCCAACTTGAGTATCAGATTGAAAAACATAGCATATATAGTGTTTGCCACTATCCGAGATTTCAGGCATCCACTGGGGGTCTTGGAACGAATCCCCCGAGGATAAGGAGGGATTACTGTGTCTTAAGAGAGGCTTACAGTGCTGTAAGAATTCCGAGGAATACAACTCCTCCCTAGTGTCAGGGAAGACCTCAGCAGGGACGAAGGTGGCCCAGACATTGTTTTAGTAAACTGGCTTCAGGGAGCTGCAGTCGGTTCTCTGACCAATGGGATATGAACTCTCTTCACCCAGTGAACAAGCTAAGACTGTTAGATTCCATTTTTAAGCCTGCCTTAGATTCAAATCAATCATAACTTCTTGTAAGGTTATTCTGGATCCTGTTTCTGTGACCGATCAATTTCAATCTGATACTCAAGTTGGCTACTAAGTGACTAATGGGCTAGGATGGGATGCCGCAAGATTTCATGTTACTCAGACTGGTGCACTTTAAAACGTATGAATTGTTTATTTCTGAAATATTCCATTTAATATTTTTGACCAATCAATTCAAGTCTGCAAACAGTTATTGGACTTTGTACATGTTATACTCTCGCCTGGTGCCGGTGCTAGAAAAATGCTGACATTAGAAATTGCAGGTTGCTGTGTGCCAGTCATTTTCTGCACCACCTTAGAGAGTATTACAATGTGCTTAACCAAGAAGGCCAACACTATTGAGTTTCAACCAAATGACCAATGCAAATTTAAGTCTTTATCTCTAACAGAGGACTTCCAGTGATACAAGAAAAAAATAAGACAACAGTAGTTATTGCTACAGACTTTAGTAATTGGGTACAGGATGACATCAGCTAGTACTAGATTTGATTTGCTAATGGTTTGTTGAGGATTTCTGTGTCTGTGTTCATAAACAGTGTTGCTCTATGGTTTTTGTTCTCCTTATGTCTTTGTATGGTTTTGGTATCAGTGTAATCCGGGCTTTTAACAATGAATTGAGAGCTGCTTTCTGTGCAGGTTTGGTATTGTTTCTTCTTTAAATTAAAAAAAAATTTTTTTCCTTAACTCTAAGTCTGTAACAGATTACTTCCTTAAATGTTTGATAGCATATCAGTGAAGCCATCTGGGCTTGGAGTTTTCTTTGTAGGATGTTTTAAATTATGAATTCAATTTCTTTAATAAATATGGGTAGATTCCATTTCTTCTGTCAGTTCTAGTAATTTATCTTTCAAGGAATTTGTCCATTTCATATAAGCTGTTGAATTTCTTGGCATAATATTGTTCATAATATTCCATTATTATCTCTTCATTATCTGTAGCATTTTTAGGGACAATTTTCTTTTTTCCTTTCTGACACTGCTAATTTTTTGTCTTTTTTCCTCTTTTCTTGATCAAGGCTAGCTATAAATTTATTAATTTTATCTTTTCCAAACCCTGGCTTTTCAAAAATTTATTTTTTCTATTGTTTGCCTGCTTATTCTTTCATTGATTTTTTTTTTTGCTCTTATCTTAATTATTTCATTTCTTCTGTTTACTTTGGTGTTAGTTTATTTTTCTTTTAATAGCTTCCCTAAGGTGAGAGCTTAGATCATTGATTTTTTTTTAATCTCTCTTCTATTTTAATGTAACCAGTTATTGCTATAATCTCTCTGAGGACGACTTTAGCTGCATCACACATATATTGATATGTTGTAGCTGTCTTAACCATTCAGTTCAAAACATTTTCCAATTTCCCTTGGGATTTCTTCTTTGACTTCCAGATTATTTAAAAGTGTGTTGTTTAATTTCCAATGTTTGGGGATTTCCTAGGTATCTTTTATGAATTTCTCATTTAATTCCATTATGGTCAAAGAACATACTTTGCATGAGTTAAGCCCTTTGAAGTTTCTTGAGCATTGTTTTATGGCCTGGTATGTGATTTATCCTGGTGATGGCCCCTGTGGACCTAGATGAGAATGTGTAGTCTGCTCTTTTGGCTGGGAGTAGTCTATCAGTATCCAGTAGGTTGATTTGGCTAATGCTATTGTTTAAGCTTTCTATGTTTTTCCTGATTTTTGTCTGCTTGTTCTATCCCTCGCTGGGAGAGGACTGTTGAAATCTCCAACTATAATATGATTGTGCATGTGTCTTTTTCTCCTTTCAGTTCTGACTTCAAATGTTTCTCCTGACAGTTTTGACTTCAAGTATTTTGAAACCCCTGTGTTCAGTGCATACACATTTAGGGTTGTTAGGTTCTCTTTATGAATTTAGTCTTTTATCATAAAGAAATTTCCCTCTTTGTCCTTAGTCATATCCCTCTGAAGTTGTAGAGACCATAGAATTGTGCTGCTAGACTTGTTTTCCAAAAAGAGGGATACTTAGCCTGTGGCCCCAGTTTCCACACTTTGGGGTCTGCCACAGTCTTGCCACAGTAGCTCTGTTCTGCCCTGGGTGCTGCCAGATGAGCATGGCATGGTGCGAGGGCTGGGCCGTTTCTGCCCGTCGCCAGCTCCTCTGGTGGGCAGTCTCTGCTGGGGGCTCCCCACGGGCCTGGCTGAGACTTTCAGGGACCTGCACTGCAGTCCCAGGCTCTTCCTACCCAAATCTTCCTACCCTCTCTGATCACGGGCGTTAGATCTTCATTTCTGCCTGAAGGCCTCCCCTGCCCAAGCCAGCTCCCACTTGCCTTCATGTTTCATGGCTGTTTCTCTCAGTAACCTCCCGAGCCTCTGATTCAGTCTTGACACCTTCATGTAGGAACCAAACTGACACCGAAGTCTACTTGTCTGAATTAATATGGCCATCGCAGCTTTCCTATGGTTAGTGTTTGCATGGCATGTCCTGGTCCATCCTCTACTTTTACTGTGTCTGTGTCTCTATAGGTAAAGTATGTACACAGCTTCCGTGCTTGGGTCTTGCTATATGTTTTCTATTTATCCCATCTGTTCTTTCCTCCTTTTCTCACTCTTCTCTGGCCTTCTTGGGTATTTTTTTTTTTTTTTTAGGTATTCCATTTATCTCCACTCTTGTCTTATAGCTCTTTGTTCATTACTTTTAGTGATCACTCTAGAGTTTACAATATGCACTTTATCTTTTTTTTAATTTCAGTAAGAGGGTACACGTTTTGGTTACATAATTTGCTTTTGTACAGTTTGAGTCAAAGTTATAAGTGCACCTTCACCCAGTTAGTGTGTACTTTATCTTTTTTTAATACCACTTTAAAATAATATTATATGATTTCATGTATAATATAAGAACCTGATGACTTTATGCTTTCATTTTCTCCTTCCTGTCCTTTTTGCTGTTGTTGTCATACATTTTATTACATGTCATAAACCTTATAATATATAGTTATTATTTTTGTTTTAAACAATCAATTTTATTTTAAAGAAATAAAGAATAAGGAAATAGTTTCTTTTATATGTAACCACATATTTACAATTTCCCACACTCTTTATTCTTTTATACAGGTCCAAGTTTCCATCTGGTATTATTTTCTTTCTGCTTGAAAAACTTGCTCTAACATTTCTTGTAGTGCAGATCAGCTGGCTCTGTGCTTTTGTTTGTCTAAAGAAAATATTTATCTAGTGTTTCCTTTTGAAGGTTAATTTCACTGGATGTAGAATTCTAGGTTGACCGTTTTTTTTTTTTCTTTGAGCACTTTAAAGATGTTGTTCTACTGCGTTTGTCTTGCATTATTTCTGATGAGAAGTTTGCAGTCATTCTTATCTTTGCTCTTTTGTACTTAATGTCTGTTTTTCCTACTCTGCTTTCAGTATATTCTCTTTATCTCTGTTTTTTAGCAGTTGCATCATGTTCTGCCTGTCTGTGGTTTTCTTTGTGTTATCTTTCTTGGAGTTCATTGAGTTTCTTAGATCTGTGATTCACATTTTTTGATACATTTAGAAAAATATCAGCTACTATTTCTTTACATCAGTTTTTTCCCCACCTCTATCCCAGGACTCCAGTAACACGTATGTTAGACCACTTGATATTGACTCACAGGTCACTGAGAGGCTCTGTTCAATTTTTTCAGACTTTTGTTCTCTGTGTGTTTCAATTTGAATATTTTCTATATTTTTTAGTTTTTGAATTTTTTGGTCTCCTGTTCTGCAGTGAATTAATGTGCTGATAATTGTATCTAATATATTTTTTATTTCAGGTATATTTTTCATTTCTAGAAAGTTTCATTGTTTTTATCTTCCATTTCTCCCCTCATGTTTTTCTTTTTAAATCCTTAAGTAATTGGACATATTTATGATTGCTGTTTAATGTCTTTGTGTGCTAATTCCTCAGCTCTGTCATTTCTGAGTCTGTTTTTATGCCTCATTCTCTTGTTTCTTTGAGTATGTAGTAATTTTTGAATGCCAAACTTATTATTTTTTTGTTATTGTACAGTGCAATGTTTTGTTTGCCTTTCTTTTTAGGTTTTGTTAAGGCAAGTCTTTTGCCTTTACTTTTAAGGGCTGATTTAGCCTCACTGAAGGTGAGACTTCTGGGATTGTGACCTAAAGCCCCAGATCCTCAACAAAGACTTTCTATTCTGACTGGTCAAAACTCAGATGTTTCCCAGCCCCTTGGGAGCTCTGAGAATTGTTTAACACATGATCCTCATGTGTTTTTTGTCCATCTGTATGAAATTGACCCTGAACATGTACAACTTACTGTTTAGCAACAAACTCAAGAAGACCCTATATGGATTTCTTGAGCTTTTATGGCAAATTCCACCTGCTGTAGCCTCCCTGAACTCTTTTTTTGTCTCCTTAACTTCATGAGACCCCAGTGGTCTGTGCATCCAGGCAGAGAGCTGCGGTGACTACAGGACTCAGTCATCATTCTCCTTCTCCCAGGGATCACATCTTGTGCTTCTTCTTGTCTGTTATTATAAATAGTTTTTCACATAGCTTATACAGTTTTTAAGTTGTTTATGATGAGAAGACTAATCCAGTCCTGGTTAACCCATCATGGCCAGAAGCAGTTTCAATATTCTGGGTGTCCTCTCCTACACATTAGATAGCCTTTGAGACCCTGTTTAGTGTTGAGAGAGAAGTGATTTTTTGGGAGGAAGAGAAGAGACTCCAAGGGCATTTACTGTGCCCTGGATTGGCACAAGGTGAGATTAGACAGAGGATCATGGATGGGCATCCCGGAAAGGAAGGGGACCTGACACTTGAGAGATAAGTGGTGGCTGTGGTGCCTGTTCTTTTAGGGCACTTTTTCCTAAATCGTCTTTCACACGTAAGGGATTACATCAGTAACAGCCTGTATGTCCAAGCTATTCTAAGAAAGCAATTTCTTGGCTGGACAACTCCATATCAATTATTTCATTTATGGGTGTGAATTTTCTTTCCCCTTTGCATGTCCATGGCACTTGAAGTATTTCTTTAATCTTTCTCATCTGCATCAATGCCATTTATTGAGGACTTCCAAAAGCCAGGCACTCTGTGAAGGGGTTTGCATTCATAAACTCATTTAACTTTCACCATGACCCTGTGAGGTTAATACTAGTGTGATGTCTATTTTACCCATGAGGAAAGCAAGGCTTGGAAAGATTAAGAAATTTGCCCAAGATCAGACAGCTTGGAAGTGGCAAAGCCAGGATTTGAACCTATGTCCTTCTCACTCTTGTTCTGCACACTTGATATTAGAGCTTTACTACACATTACCTTTGTACTATAGTTACTTCTGTGCCCGTCTTACCAGTTTGTGAACTAATTCCGAATAGGAACCCCGTACTTACACATTCTTGTGTCTTCACAGCATCTAGCGTGGTCCTTGCCCACAGCAAGTTGGGAGGGAGAAATGTTGTCTCCTTTATTATTCATTTTGGAAAAGAAATAGCCCTAAACTCTTAGAATTAACTTGCTATCAAAATACTTTCTTATCAAGAAGATTAGCCTTTCCATGTAACTTTGTTTTACTTATTTTATTCCTAACAAACCATAGTTACTAGAGTCAGCTGATAGGAAATCAGCTGTCCTTCTATAAAACAATAGATGGCAACAAGGAAAAATTCATTTTTATTCTGTACATACCCAGTAATTGTAGACTTTGAGATAATGTGTTCTATGACATTTGTTCCTTTTAGTCATGCATATAAATGATGATCTTCTATTACAAGATTATTTTTATGTTTTCTGTAGCTTTAGACAAATAAGATATATGGGATCAAATAATGAGAGAAATAGCACAAGAAGACCTTGTAATCAGTAACTTGAAGTTATCTTTTTATTTGCTAACCAAATACACAGTGCTGTCTTGATTAAGTCTGTCAATAATTAGGACACTAAGGCTGTTCTACAGCAAATAGCTGGCAGGTACATCAGCATCCCTGAGGAGGAAGTCAGAGCTTCTGGGTGCTTCCAAGAGTTCTTCTTCCATTAGATGAAGGAAAAAACTCGACTACTGATTGGCAGTTTCCAAAGTTCATTCCCACCTTTCCCCAGGGTCAAATGTGCATGTTCCAGGAGGCATTTAAGCTGCACTTGATAACCTTACCTAGGTGAACCCACAACCTCCATGTAGACTGGTATTTGTCAGGCCAGAAGCTAAATGCGAGGTGAGAAAGCTGCCTGCTGGATACTGCTAAAAATCTATTTCAAAACTTATTTAGAATCTTTATTCAGTAAAAAATGCCTGCTGGACTTGGGCAGTGGAGTGAGAGGCCAGGGAAGAGGA
>CM052443.1:43809806-43831758 GCA_028533085.1 Varecia variegata
GTGGGAATTAGTTCACTTAGACAAGAAACTTCATTGGCCTTTGTTTCTGGCCGGCAGGGCTGTCTGGGTCGAGGCAGGGCTCAGCCGGCATGGGGTGGTGGCAGCTGGGGACAGCCTCCCCACCTCTGGGCCATGCAGAGACACCCTCGCAGAGGTGTTTTGTGCTTCTCCCTTAAGAATATCATCCCTGAGGCTTTTAACCTACTCAAAGGTAAGGTTCCAAGCACTTCCTAAATCAATAACTTGGGCTACAGACTTCTTTCCGCAGCCGGATTCTTCCTTTCATTTAAAAGAGAAAGGAAGAGTGCAAATAGTTGCTATAGCTTTCCTTTAAAATCCATTTTTAGAGACTTATAGTTTTATTAGTAGTTTGTGGGTGCATCATGTTAAGTGATAGTAAATTGCAATTTTTAACTTTTCAAAAGCAGATTTTTGTTGTGGTATAGATATGAGTTTTTAAAATTCAAATATGGAAGGGAAGGAAAGTAGATAAGTCCTATTACTAATTTGAGAAGACTAGTTAAAATGGGTTCTTAATAGATGCATCAAATGAATGGCTTAGGAATGTTTAGATTCCAATTGCTGTTTGTGTGCTGGAGCCTTTAAACTATCTAATCCAATCTTTCCACAGTTAATTATTTAATTTTAGAAACATCTACTGAGGATTACCCAAGCAAGCTATTCTACTTTTTAATGGAATTCACACATTTCTCTGGTCAGGCCACCAAGCCTTTCCTCTTGCTTCCCATGCTGGGGACAAAGGCACAGACCAGAAGTGGCTGTGTGCTGCCCTGGTCCTGCAGAAGACAGGTGATAGGGGAGGGAGTTCTCATTCTGTGCCTGGTCTGCAGAAAAGAGGTCTGCAAGCGATTTGTGTGACTTCCATTTGTTTCTTCTGATCTTTCCCCCGGGCTCTTCCTGCTCCTCCCCTGTGCACCTTCTTTGAGATTAATTTGCACCTGTATTCTCGAAGCCAATGACCTAATTAGTCTGATCAATAGCAAGCAGAGTCTCTACTTCAGGGAAACACAAATGCATGCTCTTCCCAGAAAGGCTTTCATAGTATCGATTAACCTCTTTTTCAAAGTTTAATTTTTAGAGCGTTGTCCATATAGCTACCTTGTCAGTGACTCCTTATTTTGTCTTCTATTTCATTTTTGTTCTTGTTCTTTGTGTTGGACTTGTGGGGGAAGGAGGAGTGCTAGGAGAGGTGGTCTTACTGTTTATTATTTGAATTTCGTTTCCTTTGAAATGAGATTACAGTCATCTGCATCAGAGCGTTAGGGATTCCTTTTACCTAAGTGTGATAGTATCATCTCTATATTTACAAAACTGTGTTTGTAGTTGCTTTATTGTCTTTCCATTGTTTTACTAGTATTTTATAATCACAAGGTAAAGTCTGCTTTGACCCCATGGAGCCTTTTTTGGATTAGGTTAGAGTGCGATAAGGAAGCCTACTTTGATGAAATATCGCTCATTTGTATAGTGTGGAGGGAGGGGAAGGATTTTGTTTTTGTTGTTTTAGTTTTACCTCAGATTTCAGGTAGTATAAACAAAACCAAGTCCATGATGGGGTATAAATTTCCAGCATGGTGCTTAGGAAAGCTAGCTGGATGTGCTCATTTGTGAAGGTAATTAACGCACGCACTGATGATATTACTAAATAGGAAGACTTTCTTTAACCTTAAATCTCCTAAGTCACAATGAATTTGCATTTGCATTATATTTAGAAATTGTTTCTCAGTTTCCCATTCTGTGGTTTCTTGTGGAGAGCCTTTTTAGTTCTGGATATAATCACGGCTCCCTTCCCCTGCCTCCCTTTTTGTTTCTGTGCTTGTCTTTTACAGACAAATTTTGAAAGGCCGTTGTTGTACTCTAAGCCAAGGGATTAATTGAATAGCAGCTGTGCTAATCAAAGACAAGTGTAACAAGATAAGACTTATGTTTAGACTTGAATATGCAAACAGAGGGCTTTATTTTTATGATCTTAAAGCCAAAGGAAAAAAAATCAGATGGAAAACAAAACAACACTTAGCCTTACCTAAGCTAGCAGAATCTTTTACAGATAAGGAATTCTGAGGACAATGGGCATAATAATCCCAGGCTCTAAAGGCAAATTTCTCACCGAAATTTTAGGAAAAAACAACAAAATAGCCTATGGGATGAGCTAAAAGGAAATCAATGTCTCTCTGCAATACGTGGAGTGACAAGGCGAAGTAAAGATTTACGGGAAGGCCTCCCAAGCCTCCAGTTAAGCTGACTGCAGGAATGTGTTTTAATGCCTGTTTCAAACCCCAGAGGTGGTGTTTTGAATCAGTCTTGCTGACGTAAACACAGACCCAACCTGGAAATTTTCCAAAAGCAGAGGGTGAAAACAGTTCAGCCAGGATGTACAATATTGTTATAGTAAGGCACGGAGCTATTCAGCCCCGAAACGGGGAATAACAGCCATTCCCCTCTAAAGGCAGTGCTGCTTGGCTGCAAGAGGGTTCATAGGTAGAAGATCGCACCAAGAACAGCGCCCCCCTCCCCCCGCCAAGCACTTATCTAAACAGATGGAAGGAGAGATTGAGAAAAAGGGACTCATTTCTTAGTGATCTAGAAGCCTGTGGATTATTTAAGGTTGGGGGGAAAAGGGTATTGAGAGGAGTGTTTGGGCAAGATGAGCACTGATTAGATGACCTTTCATGGCTGGGTGACTTTCGTGACAAATAAATGGTAGGTTTACAAAGCTCATTTACCGAACAAACTTAGGGAATAAGCAGAGTAAACAGGTCTTGTCTCTGTTAGCTGTGAAGATTATGCAAGTCTCCACTTGTCAGGTGTATTTAAAATAAACAGGAAGATTTAAACTTTCTTTTTCTTATGAATATGCAGGGTTAAATGGGGGCCAGACGTGCAAAGGATATTTCCTGCTTAGCTGCAGATCACACCACTCTAAACTTTCCAGGAATCCAACTGGGTGCTTTACAAAAGTTAACTATTTGGGACATGAACGGGGTCCATTGTTTTGCTCTAAAAGATGGCTGGAAGCATAACATTGCAGTTATTCGTGTGCTAAAGTGGTAGTTAACTATCTGAAACATCCAGAATAAGTAGATGTTTTTCCCGTTTTTCTTCCTGTTTCACAACTTGCAGAGCTCATTCCAAATAGTGTTTCCATCAAGTTGGGAAGGAGTGCGGGAGGTGTGGAAGCAGTGAGCACACAGTGGTCCTGCCTAAGGAAGGCAGGGGTTTGGGGAGACCCCTAAGCACTGACCTGCAGCACTTGGGTAGAGCATCTGCAGTAATTTATGAATATTCAAGGCAGGGTGCTTTGTAGCAACTATAATTAAAATGGAGGCCCACAGATGAGTTCATGTCAAAAAATTCTTTTAAAATAATAGCATATCACACATTGTATTTCATTTCATGCTTTACCAACCCTGAATTTTTCAAAGGGTATGAATCTTCTACTATATTTTGTTAAAATAAATACATTTGATTCATCCCTGACTTCTTTTTTAAAAAACAAAACAAAATACCCTAAAGCATAATTTCTTTTTTAATTAGATAAGTCTGGGGATATCTCTTACCAATAAGACATTTCAAGCCCTTCTAAACTGCTTTCTAATCTATGAAATAGAAGCAAGCAGAAATCATTATTAGGCAAAAGCATCTTGGACCTTTTCAAAAGGTGGTGTCATTTTCAAAGTGTCAGAGGTGCCAAGGTGTCAAAACGTCTATGGCTAGAAATCTGTAGGTTATGGTGGAAATAGCAGAAGTGGAATTCTAGAATGCTGGAGTGAGAAGGGACCTTTGAGAAAGAAAACGTGCTTCAGGAGTTTTCAGACTTGGCTCAGGGAAGCACTGGGGCGGGGGACATTGGGGTGGAAGGAGGAAGAGAATCTCCATCCACAGCTCACCCAGAGCTGTCCCACCTGTATCCCTCTTAAATCCTGGTTTTCAATCCACATTTTTATTTGAACAAGTTTCATAATTCAACAAAGTTTGCAACTTCTGAATAAATACATTTGCTCACACACTGTTGGCTGTCCCTGAGAGCTGAGCTCTTGGTTCCTACTTGCTTATGTCCATTCAGAATCAGCTCCTGCCGTGCAAGGCAGGATACTCATTTTGGGGCCAATCCATAAATAAAACGTATACCATAAGTGCTACTATTTATTCAGTACCCTTCAGTGTGCAGGCATTTTACAAATACAGTTTCATTAATCTTCACAAAAACTCCATGCAGAAATGGTTATCCAGAGCTCGCAAATACGGAAACTGAGGCACAGTGAGGTCAAGTGTCTTGCCCAAGTTCATACAGGTAAACATCAGGGCAAAAATGAGAGCCAAAGTTTGACTCTGGGACCTGGGCACTTTCTCCCAAATGGCGCTGAATGAATGACAGAATTTCTTGTCTGCCTGTGTTTTTCAGTCTGGAAGTAGTAGTAGAAAAACTCTTTGAGGTTATGGTAGAAGTAGCTGCAGGACTGTGAACATTCTAGGGAGGCTGTTTCTCCTTACTGATGGGGTCTTAGGTTCTCTGCTCTCAGACTATTTTTACTTGCTTTTCCAACTACTGGCTTGAAGGAGAAGATGGTATCTGTTTCTCTTCCCCACTAACATGTAAATTGTGTGTGCGTGTGTTTGTGTGTGTGTGTGTGTGTGTGTGTGTGTAGGGGGTACTGTTGTGAGAAAAGAAAGGAAAGGAATCACATTACCCCTTATAAACTTCAAAAGTTTGAGAAGGAATTTATTACAGAGAATTATTGTGTGTTCTTAAGCCTGGATTCAGTGAGCATTTTCAGTAATCTGCTTACAATTCTATCTGTTTACTGAAGATTTGGCTTTTTGGCTGTTACTTGACCACTTTGGATTTGTAAACTGATTTATCTGACAAAGTCCAGCTCAAATTCCACACCCGGCCCTTCTTCAAGCAGTGTCTCACCAGCCCTCACACTGACATCGCCAAATTCCTAAAGACTGTGTTGTCAGTATCTTTGCTTTAATACGTATACACTCCCACACTCAGCAAGGTGACGATTCGTTTTAAATGCATTCTTCTGTCTCTTTGGCTTGCTGACATTCCCTCTCCCCCGTAGCTAATAGAGAGCTGGCCTTTGGTATTGGTTGATACCTTGTTATATTATCCTCCCATTGGTTCTATTTTTGTTTCATGAGTCTACACAGATTGTTCTTCTCCAAGAAGGTTCTTGAAATATTTGAAGACAGTGCTTCCCTGGAGCTTTCTAAATTTCTCCAGTACTATCAACATTTTCCCACATATCATGGCTTCTTGACAGTCTCTTTTTGACCCTCCTGCTCTGAAGTCAGTCCGTTTAACATTTTCCCTTAAATATGGTACCCAGAGCTGAATTCCAGTTCTGCTGGATTTATGGCAATCGTCTCCCCTTTCCGTGTGATACATGGACAAACTTCTACTCCACTTAGGATCAAATTCGCTTTACTGGCATTCATGTAATGCTGTTGGCTTTTACTGACCTTGCAGTTGGCCAGAATCCCTTTACCTGTTTCACATGAACTGTGCTCACGCCAGGAAGCAATCATCCTAAACCTGCACTGAAGTTGAGGGCTCCAGACTCCTTCCTATTAAATGTCAGCCTGTTATTCCTTCCAACTGAGAATTTCTTGATTTTTGGATCATTATTCAAAATAGTCTATTAGACTAGTAAGGAAAATGATCTCCTGAGGAAAAAAATCCCTAAATTTTAAAAAATTCTAGTCTTCCCAGAGAATGTCTCTACTCATGATATCTTTTTGGGAAAACTTCGGAGGCTTTTCGCAGCCTCGTTGTTAAAATCCAAAAGCATCTTCCTGTGACATCTGCAGAGTCTGTAACTGTCCCTTCTCCTGCATGCGCAGGTACACCAGCGCCCTCATCCTTCCCACCCCGTGGCCTCACCTTCGCTGGCTCCACAGCTTTGCTCGCCCAGGGCTTCTGCGTGGAATGCATGTTACGCTCGGACCCTCCCTGCAGTCAGGGTCCTGCCCGCCTCCTTGAGGTCTTTCATGAACCTTCAGTAAGAATTGCTTTCAGTGTCTAAAACTCTCAGCACTTACTGTCTTCTCTTTTACGTGAGCCTGTGTGGCGTCTGGGTTGAGAGCAGAGACTCTCGGCACGGACAGCCTATGTACCAGTGCTTGCTGCGCCCCTTAATCCTGGTATCACCACGGGCAGATGAATTTTTCTCTCCAAACCTCAGTTGTCCCATTTGTAAAATGGAACCCTAATACTTACCTTATAGGGTCATTGTGAGGGTTAAACGAGTTAGTACCTGTAAAGTGCTTAGAATTGCGGCTGCTAATAATGGTTAGCTCTGTGTATAGACACTCAAGAAATGTTTGTGAAATTTACTGGAGAAGCTCAGAATGCTTACAGACATGACTTAAAATCTCAAAACATGGCTATCAGAGGAAACATTTTTCCAAAAAAGCATTGTGAGATCGTCTCCAACTAGAGGCCAGCCTCACAGACTTTTTCACTCGCAGTCAGCTGGGAAGGCAGATATTAGTCAATATTTTTATAAGCACTATGCAAATCTACTGATATCAAGTAAAATGCAGGTAGCTTGGAGAAATATGGCTTCCATATTATGAAGTATAATTATTAACATTGTAATTAAAGTATTTAATTGCTCAAAGCCTAATTTTAACCTGTGCACCCATGGTCTCATGCTAATTTGCATCTTACTTATACAGCATAACAAAATAAACTGTAAAACAATTTTTTCCCTCTCACAAAGTATACCCCTTATTCCCTTGAAAAAACATCATGGTCAAGGAGCATCAGAAACTCGTACATTTAACTTTTGGCATTTATCATGGGGATTAGCAGTCTTTAGCCTATTGGCTGACTCTAACCTCAAAATTTATTGAAGGTCTACTGAGAATCGTGTGTTGAGCTACTTAGTATAGAGATGTTAAGAAGGATAAGGTGAAATTTCTGTACTCAAAAGCTTATTTGGAGATATAACACATAGTAAATAAAAAAATAAGATAAAGTATATTACAAGGAAGTTCTGTACTCAGTTGATTACTAGGGCAGTGAGTACTGTGAGAACTTAAACAGGACAGTTGTTCGTTCTTTCTTTCCTTCCTTCTTTCCTTTCCTTTTCTTTTCTTTCTTTTCTCTTTTTTTCTATCTTCCTGTCTTCTCTGTCTTCCCTGTCTTTCCTTTCTTTCTTTCTTTCCTTTCTTTTTTTTTTTTGGCAGGTCTTGCTCTGTCACCCAGGCTGGAGTGCAGTGGTGCAATGACAGCTCACTGCAGCCTCGAACTCCTGGGCTCAAGCCACCCTCCTACCTCAGCCTCCCAAGTATCTGGTACTACAGGCATAAGCCAACACACCCAGCTAATTTTTTTCTTGAACTTTTTTGTAGAGATGGGGGTCTTGCTATGTGGCCCAGGCTGGTCTGGAACTCCTCCTGGCCTCAAGTGATCCTCCTACCACGTTGGCTTCCCAAAGTGCTAGCCAGCAGGACAGTTCTTAATTGCTACAAACCTATTTCAGTTGTCTTCCCAAAGTATCATTTCAACAAGCTCCAGAAACTCAAGGATACAAGCCTTGGGGACATCAACTAACAATAATATATTTGTACAAAGTGTTTCTTCTTTGAAAATTTGCTATATATTAAATAGTGGATATAAGTACACCTGATGAGGAGGAGGATTATGAAGCTAACACATTATCTTATTTATTATCTTTTTTTTTTTCCCCCTGTAAATCCGTGGAGAAATTTCTTATTTCGTTCTGGTGACAACCTTACATTATCCCATTTTTGAGACAAGGGGAACTTGGGTCCCTGAGTGGTACATAAGTTATTCCGTCATAGATCTGTGATTCAGTTCGCGTCGGTTCAGCTGCAAAGCCTCTTTCTTAACTGCTGTAATGTCCTGTTCCCATTGACTCCTGTTCACCAGCCGGCTTAAGGGATCCATGATGAGATCACTATGGATGAATTTTAGCATATATAATTGGAGTGGAGGGTAGAGATGAACTAAGGCAGGTTGTAAAGAAATTTTATACAAGCTAATGAGTTTGAAACATCTTCCCAACTGGAGAGTCCTCATCAAATGATTATTAATAAGAGAATGGTATATAAAATTTTTGTTTTAGCAACGTGACTCTTGCCAAGAGTATGTTAAAATAGGAGGAGACAAGAGATTGGGAGACCAGTTAGGTGTGCAATAGCCTAGATATATCATGAACTTGAACACTGGGTATAGAACAAAATAGAAAAAGATGGATTCGAGAGACATGTTCATGGGAGACTCACCTGTATTTGTGGAGCTGTTCATTGTGGAGGGCAAAGAAGAGGGAGGAGTAAAAACTGGCAGGTATATAATGATGTCATTACTGAAACTGAGAAAAAGGAGTGGTTACAGTTAGGAGGGGGGGTGAATCTTGGACAGGATGAGTTTCAAGGGAAGGAGGACATACGGAAAGCAGTTTGACATCTGGAAGAGTCAGAGCTTGAGCGATCAGCCCAGAGGATTTGTGAATCCTCAGCCTGCAAGTGAAGCCAGGGGAATGGATGAGGTCATGGCGGGTGTATGGGGCTGCTGCATGTAGAGGGATATTGACAGAGGATAAAGGAAAAACCCTAGAAGCCACCAGTGTTGAAGTTCTGACCCTCCTTAGCGTTGTTCCAGTCTGGTGGCTACACTAGGGGCTCTGACTGGATGTAGGTGTCTCCCAGGCGTGATTACCAGCCGTCCTTTTGCATGGTCCCTTGGGCAGTGGCTAAGCCTAAGCCATTAGCTCTTGCCTTTTACTAACATCACTCTGAGAAGATCAACTCCAAACCTGGGGAAGGCTGGCCTCTTGTAAACTGACTACAGATTGGGATAGTCTGGAGGATACGTGCAACTCGTTCATAAATCACTAGTTTGAGTAGATGGCTCAGCTTCTCTCTACAATTTTTTTTTTCTATAAAGTTGGCGCATTACATTTCTAGTTTTAAAATAAATTAGTGCAGGTACGGAATCCACATGATGATTGAGCTCCAGTTTTCTCGTGAGAATGTCTTGGAAACTCTACTGGCAGCTTCCTATGTCCTAAAAATGTGTGAATTTTTTGATTCTATTGTGGTGCCGTCTTTCAGGTCTTTCAGCGATGAGCAGAAGAAATCGGTTGTGTTGTCCATTCATAAGCAGCTTTTTAGCAATGGCCACATTGAGAAGCAACAATACTGCAGGTAGCCTGTGAGAAAGTACCCAAGGCACAGGGCAGAGGGTCCTGGCTCTGAGGTCCGACTGCCAGAGTTCGAATCCTAACTCTTTCTCTTAACCAGCAATGTGTCTTCAGGCCAGTGGCAAACTCTCTTTAAGCTTTTGTTTCCTTAGCTGTAAAAGAAATTATATTTCTCATAGAATTGTTGAGGATATTCAAGAGATATTTTACCCAATACTGGGCACTAGGGAGTGTTACATATGATTACTGAGCCCTAATATACCTTGACTAGAGTCAATTTCTCTCTTCTACTCTGGTGTAAATATGTCTGTGAGTGCTGCGCTATCTGGAAAGGTTTTATCTGACTTTCCTAAATATAATACAGTTCCAGCTAGACGGTACTGTGAAGAATACATTCTCTGATATTGGGGGATGTTGGACTATTAGTTCGTTCTAATGGATTTGGAAGGCTATGCTTTTTCTGGGTGTCCCTCCCTCTTATAGAATCACCACTTCACATCTGTAAGCAGAGCGCTGGCTAACTCTGCAGCTTTAGTAGAGGTCAGAACATTTGGGGTGATCTGCAGATACTCTGATATGTTCATTTTCTTTGTTCTTCAGACCAGGTTACGAGATTTCTTGCCTGAGTATTGTAGTAGAAGTGTTTCCTTTAATGTCCGTGACATAGATTCATGCAGACGTAAGAGCCTGGGCCTTTTAAAAGTAGGCCATTACATATATCAAATTTAGTTTGGGTCCAGATATTATTGAAGAGTACACTGTGTACTGCATATAAAAATAATCCTGTATGATGTTATCTGGAAAATTCCCCCATATTGCAATATTAAGATAGATATTGAAGTTCTGAAAAGTAAGCAGTGGAATTATCTAGAGTTGTGGAATTTCCATGATAGAAAAATGAATAATAGTGCCTGCAAAATAGGCATTTTCGGGAATTGCATACATTTATCACGTTTCCTTGGTTGGAACAAGATTGTAGGAGGCTTTATCATTGCATCTACTTGGTTTTCACAAGCTAAATATGAACGCTGTGTATATTCCAGGCTTTCCATTTTCTTTTTTCTTTTTTTTTCTTAATATCCCAAGTGATCAAGCAACAGGCTTTCTATTTTGTTTTCATTAGAATCCTACAATCAAAGTTTCAGTGTATAACTTTCAGGGTGCAAGTACTGTGATCTCCTGAACAGGCGTTTTATGAACACTGTCTGCCCTTCTAGGGCCGAGGTCGCATTCAGTTGCTTGCCAGTCCTTACAGACAGCAGACGCGTCTGCTTGTTTTTGCATAGCATTTGAACATCTTCCTCATTATTGGGACAGATGTGTTAGGTGATGGTGAAAATCCACTTGTCAAGACGTGTGCAGGCCTTTGACAATTCTTTGTTACCTTAAAATTGCTCTGACCTATGTGCATCTTTCTGACAAGCTTCTGGCAGAAATTCAACCATCTTGTTAGAAAAGTAAGTCAGAGAGAACTCAGAATGTCACTAATCTTGAACTTAAAGAGTCCCTAGCTTATAGAAGAGAGATCCCCATGAAATGGAATAGTTTGAGGAACTGAAGGGGAGATCTGAGACTGCAGCCAGACATCAGAAAGGAGAGGACAGCAGAGGAGGTCCAGGAGCTTCCAGACAGGGCTGCCACTTGTTGCATATGGGCTGACCCTGCAAGGCCACCCAGCTCGAAGTCGGAGCTCAGGTAAGCTCAATGCAAGGCCACATGGCCGGCCAGACCCAGGTGCTCACAGATGAAAGCCAGACCAGTGGGCTGCTGCTTCTGGATGGAACTTGACCTTACACAAGTCAAATACATTTACATAGTCAGCCCTCAGTATCCGCAGGTTCTGCATGGGCAGATTCAACCAACCATACCTTGAAAACATTTGGGAATAAAAAACAATACAACAGTAAAAAATAATACAAATTAAAACATCATAGTATAACAACTATTGTTATAGTATAACAACTATTTACATATCCTTTACGTTGCGTTAGGTATTATAAGTGATCTAGAGATGATTTAAGAGGCACAGGAGGATGTGCATAGGTTATACACAGACGCTATGTCATTTTGTATCAGGGACTTGAGCATCTGCAGATTTGCTGTCCACGGGGGCCCTGGGACCAACCTCCCATGGATGCTGAGGGATGACTGTGTAACGTTTAAGCAGTGGAGGCTGAGAAAAATCAACGAGTCTTGTAATGCCTAGGAATTTCACAGTCACAGAATGTAATTTTCTTTATTTCTGGTAATAAAATTTATATTCTAATTCTGAGCCCCCATTTCTGACAGCAGAAAACCTTAATCTAGTTACAGCCATAGCCAGTCAGCCTGATCCAATTTAGTGCTAAGTTGCTTCTGGTTAAAATTCAGGAATAGCCAGAATCTTTCCCCTTCGTTCCCCTCCTTTCTCTTCTCCTATTGCTGCTTGAAGCCATTGCCTCTGTACAGGGGGTCGGGGAGACCTGTGTCCTTGACTCAGCCGTCCTCTGCCGTCTGAGTCCTGCCCCATGGAACTGATGCAGTGCTCCGGGGTGCATATGTGGGTCTGGGGCAGCGTCTTGGCACCCGCCTGCCACGCTGTTGTGAACTGAGCCTTCAGCCACCTGCAGCCGCTGTCATGGGGACCCTTATCTTGTCTGCCGGACTCTGAGAATCAGTCTCTGTCTCCTCTTTCTCTCTCTCAGCTGCAGTCAGTGCCCCTTGGCAATGCAGAGAACTCCTGACCCTGTCTTGCCTTAGCCCCCGCGGCAGTCTCTACCCTTTCTTCTGCGCTTGTGACTTAGGATGTGTCTCAGTGGCTGCTTCCTTAACTGTGAACGAAGGGAAGCGGAAGCAAGTGTCTTCCCAGGTCCTCCCAAACTTCATGGGGAAACCCGCGAGGACCCCAGCTGCCACCCTGCTGAGGCTTTGTGCTGGGGGTGGGACACTGAGCATTGGCCTCTGGTTGCTCATAATGATCTTTTTCCTCTCCACAGTTTTCCCTTCTCCCCAGTTTGGAGTGGAGTGGTGAAAAAAACTTGTTCTGCCAGTTCCTATCTCTTTTCAAAACTATTTTTGTCTCTCATTTGAACTAGAGCCAAGAATTTGGAATCTCTGTTTGCCATTTTTATTTCTTCTCCTGACACTTCTCCCTGGGGCAAGTGTGAACTGGCCACCCCATATCTCCTGGGATATGGGCGTAGGGAGGCCGGTAGGGTGGCGAAGAGGGGACAGACACATCAGCCATTGTATCATCCTGGCACAGAGAGCTCAAATCTGACTCATCAGTCAGGGCTCAAATAAGCTTCTCCTTCCCTGAGATTCCAGGCATTTTTAGCTGTCCCCCCACCCCCTTGGGAAGGTCACTGTGCACTGTCACGGGAGTCACCAGCACTGCTGAGGGGCACAGCGCAGCCCTCAGGCATGGTGAGATAACACTGCTTTTTAAGGTGACCGGGCCGAAGAAGAGTGTTCACTGTTTTTTGACATGTTGAAAATTCAGTTATGAAGAGGTTACTCTTTCTGTTTTTTAATGTTTTCCTAAGAGCCTTGATTAGAGCATTAATGCAGAATTCTTCGAAATATACATATCTGTCTATTAAGGGATTAATATTATATAATATCAAGCAATTAGTTATATATGTACATATTTTATAGAAATATATATGTATTTGTACATATATGTGCATATGTAGAAATATATGTAATGTGTGCATATAATGTACATTTCTCTAACACACTTCTGGTTGAGTCTTTTCAGGAGCTGGCTGTGTAGATTTTCCCAGGGTCTGCTTCCTTTCCCAAATCGTGGGAATCCACCAGAGATACTGCATCTAAATTCTGAAAAGGAGCTGGGGGGTTTCAGGCAAGCTCCCCCTGACCAAAATGAAGGCTGGTCTGCTAGACTGGCCCTGCCAGGCGGGCCTGCCAGTCCGGTTTCTCCCAGAGGACCTGGGAGGCCACTCTCTTCCTAACCAGAGCTGGGCTTTTGGTGGCTTCACAGCACTTCCTCTATGCCCTAGCCTCAGGCCCTCAGCTTGTTTTTCTTTTGTCTTTAAAGCTGTCCCTACTTACCAAGCCCCCTTGGGGTCCTTTTCTTCTTAAAGATGGCCTGTAGAAATGAACTCATTTCTTTGGCTCCTTTGGAGAAGTCCAGACTCTGTTTCAAGGGTATTTACTTTTAACCACAGGAAATAATAAATTGCTAAATTAGAAGTTCACTCTTTTTTGTTGTCATTGTTTTGTTTTACGAATATATGGTGGTTTTATTTGTGTGTAAAAGAATCTCACACATGGTTTGCTGAATCAAAGGGTATGAACTTTTTCACTTTACTGGATTATGCCACATTATTCTCCGAACTGTAGTGATTCACGCCCCGCTAGCACTGACAGTGAGTGCTCTCCGCCTCTGTCATTTTTATCAAACAGGTGAAAAATGATATCTCTTTGCTTCACACTATGTATCTTTGGCTGCAAACATCTTTTCATATATCTGATAGTTTACAAATATGTACCATTAATTTATCTCAGTCTACTTTCAAGTAGTATTATACTAGTTCATGTATATGTGAAAACTTTACAACAGTGTACTTCCATCTGTAGATTTTTAATACTATTTCATTGTACATTTTGAGAAGTTTACTTTTCACTCTACTCCTACTCTGGGCGGTCCTGGGGGTTCTAGGGGCTGGTGTACAAGCCTGCCTTGCCCTCAGGTGAGTTCCAGGTTGGGTTTGGCCAGTGCGAGCACAGGAGGAGATCAGAGGATGGGAGGAGAGTGAGACTGGGTGTTCATTCCCCTCTCCCCTCCCTGCGAGGTGCCTGTGTTCTTCTACCCAAGACACCGAGACCACATCCCTTTTCAGGACCTGTCCTACTGCTCCTGTGCCAGCTTCGAAGTGCTTTGGTTTTGGCAACTACCCTCTTCCTTCGGCTTTCCAGTCTGGGACTGGTGATGCCTCATTCTCCCAGTTGCTAGCCTGAAGGTCCTTCATTTTTTCTTGTCGGCTTCCCCCCATGCGGCTTACATTTTGAAAATAGCTAGACAGCCTCTTAATAAAGCCCCTCAGTTACCTGTCTGAGTTTGCTCTCTGCTTCCTCCCAGGACCCCAATCGAGCCCATGCAGGTACAGATACCTGGAGCACAGGCCTTGGGCTGCCTTGCTCCTGGGGGTGTGTCTAAACTGCAGCCCAGCAGTATTCCTAAGCCCTGGGAGCTTTGTTAGAAATGCAGAATCTTAGTTTCTGCCCCAGATTTCTTGTTTTAATAAGATTCCCAGGTGATTTATATGCACCTAAAGATTAAGAAGCATCTAGAGGTAAATTCCCTTCTCAGGGAGTAAGTAAGCATGCAGAGCCTGGTTGGGCTGAGCTTTCCATTCTGAATGGAATCACTGTCATTTCTGGGGAACGCTCACAACGTCTCTTGCTTCTCCTGCGCTGCTGCCAACCTGTTCCCCACCCTCCACCCAGAGCAGAGAGCACAATCCTCGCCACCTTCCTTATTTGTTTATCCTGCAAACTTACCGCATCTGTTCTAAACACCAGGCTCTGTGGGAGGCGTTAGGGATACAAAGGAGAATGACGTGGCACATCCCTGCCCTCAACTGAATTTAGTGAAGGAATGAAGACATGTTCATCGTCAACTTCAGTACAGGGGAAGGTACGTGCTGTGACGGAGATGGGGACAAAATGATATGGAAACAAAGGCCAAAGTTATCTGAAGTTACTTTGCTTGATGAATGTGAGGAAGTCCATCTGCAAAATCCGTTGAAAAGTATTGTATTTTCTAACTTTAGTCACATTTGAAAACCTTGAGCAAAGATATCTGATCATAATCCACTGTCCTCAAACTTCATTTTAAATGTCACATTTGACAAGTAACAGTATCTTTCCCAGGAACATTTAGCAATCCGTGGAGTCAAAGTTGTTTGTACTGAGGCAGCTGCTGAGCAGTGAATGTCGATGGGCAGCCGAAGCCTAAAGAAATTAAGGAGTCGTTTTTTTTTTCAAAAAGAAATTCATGGAGGAAAAATCTAAATGATTGCTTTACAAGCTGTCTTTGGAATTAATTTCAGTGCTTGTTAAAGAATTGAAATCTCTCTTTCAAAAGAGTTCGTCCATGACTTCCTAATTAGACCCTTGTCTTCTATCATCTGTAAGCAACACTCCCATTCAAATCCCTGCATAATTCACATAAATGAAATTACACAGATTCCACATTACCCAGGCAAAAATGGAGGAACACTTTTTCATATCACTATGACTTTTTTTTTTCTTCACTATGACTTTTTAAAAAGAAAAATTGTCTTAGGGCTTTGAAAATTGATTTAACCATTCATTCATTCATTCATTCATTCATTCAAGAGGACCAGGTGTGTTACTCAAAACTTAACTCTTGTCTTACCCGTTCCTGGCACTAGAACTCAGTGATAAAGATACCTCGGTCATTCTAGATTCTTGGACTTCTTTTCTCTCTCTTTAGGCCCATGATACATACCTTAGACCAGCACATGTTGCTTCGTTTGTAATCACCTGGGACTTGGATTAACACCTGTGCATACTTACAGGCATTGATGCCCTGATTGTGGCCCTGTTATTCTTACACTCCTGGTATGTTGTATGCCTTATTGTATGAAAAATGAGTGAACCAACCAGAGGTTCTGAAAATTCCAAAGAAGTGGGTGAAGTTAAGAAACTGAGAAAGGGCATTACTGTGTCTGTGATGTTTAAATCAGCTTCCATGTGGATGTGAGCACAAGACTGATACGGACATTGACAGGCCTTACCTAGTTTTCAGGTGACTGATACAACCAGTAGTAGCTCATGAAATTGATTTAGTTGGTCATAATCCACATTTGAAAAAATGCAACAGAAGAGGAAATAGATCAGAGGACACTGCACATAATAAGACTGTTTCATGACATTTTTGTTACATGTATGATGTATGTGTGTCTTGGGTAGAGATATAGATTGCATTTCTTAACATAGGTTGAAATTAAACGCTTTTTGTAGCAAATGAGGAGTTTTATTGAGGGGCACGATTGGGAGGGAGGTGCTTATCTTTAAATGGAGAGAAAAAGCCAGTTGAGCAGACAGTATTTTGATATTGAGCGACCAAGAAAATGATTTCTAGAGTTGTTAATTGATACCAGCTAAACTGCAGCTACGCATTAGCCACACTATTGAGTCACAAGCTTATATGTTTCCCATTTTTTTCTATTGCATTTTTCCCCCTCCTTTCTTTAGTTTTTAGTAAAGAATTTTTTGAAAACTTATCCAGTCATATATACTTAAAGAAAAACTTAAGAGAATTTTCCTAACTCTGCCCGAGTCTAAAAGGGATAAGTGTATACACAGGTCAGGATAAGTTGGTGGTGACAATGAAGATCAAAGTGTAAGAACCCAAAGAAGGAAGGGAGCATTGGAACCGGTTTGCTTTACCAATCTCATCTCCCAACCCCGCGTCTACACCACTGTGCCGCCGTGACCTTCCTGCCACATGCCCCCCAGGTGCCTTCTTGGGCTGCACTGACCACTGCATTCATGGAAACTGTTACTGCGGTGTCCTTGCCGTTGACAGGTGAACCCCTGAAAAAAAAATGACTTAAAATTGTACCATTTAAAATGTGATGAAAAAGACCAAAACAAATTCTGTCCAAGTAAGAACTGCCATTCAAAGCCATGAAAGCTATTTGCTATGGATATTACTATATTAATATTAATAGCTATTAAAGCTATTTGCTATGGGAAAAAAAATCCCTAAAATAGCAAGTTTTCTTTTCAGAGCTCAGTTTCTTATTATCAAAGTTTTTATTCTGCAGGCTTTTTCCTTTGGCCTAAGAATGTTAAAACATTCCCATGTGATCATTTATTCAGAATTGAAATTTGTATTTTGAGAATAGGAAAAAAATCAACTAAAGTAAAAATTGGCATCCCATGAATGAAGATAGTTTTTTAAGCTATGTTGTTACTGTTTACTTTTCCTTTATACTAGGACTGTATCATTTGCTTTCACTTTTTAGGTATGAGTTTATCAATGAAAATGGTCATTAAGATACTCATTTCTTTCCAGGGATATAGTCTACAACTAGGGAAAACTTTCATGTAGATTAGTGGTTCTCAACTGTGGGAGGAACTTTTAAAAAATACTGATACCCCCTGAAATTCTGAGTCAGTTTATGTAGGATGTGGCTCAGACATCAAGTCTTTAAAAAGTTGTCATGTGCAGACAAAGTGATGGTGTCCTGAATATTAGTCTGATGGCTTGGCATCCCATAGTGTCAGCCTAGCTCACAGCAACCTCAAACTCCTAGGGCTCAAGCAATCCTCTTGCCTCAGCCTCCTGAGTAGCTGGGACTACAGGCATGTGCCAACATGCCCTGCTAATTTTTTCTATTTTTGGTAGAGACGGGGTCTCACTCTTGCTCAGGCTGGTCTCAAACTCCTGACCTCAAGAGATCCTCCCGCCTTGGCCTCCCAGAGTGCAAGGATTACAGGCGTGAGCCACCTCGCCCGGCCCAAAACACAGTTTTAATCAGTGTTATAATTCTTTATTAAAAGTGTTAGGCACAACTCTCAAAGACTTCTGTATTTTAAATATATAGGCACCAGAGATTTCTTAATGTAAAAGTTTAATTCCATCTTTTCTAACAGTCAGACGGTTACCAATCACTGCTTAGTCCAACTGTCATTTCCTCTTTACTAATTTGAGTTCTGCCTTTTTCGACATATTCTGATTCATTCTGCCTTTTGCATCATCAGAAACTACAGCTTGGCATCAGCTTCTCCTGGTCTCGGGGCAGCTGTGTGTGTGCGGTGCCGCAGTACATTGATGTGGCCCTTCACTGACACTTTCCGAGTGCCTGTTGCGTGCCAGACTTTGTGTATCACAGGCACGAGGGATACAGAGATGACTAGGACACAGTGTTTGCCCAGGAAGAGGAACTCCTGCAAGTGCTTCTCTCTTATTCCAATGGATGCGTGTGAAACAGTATCCACAGCAGCTTGGAGGAGAGTGCACGCGGCTCCTAACTCTGTCAGCAAAGGCTTCACAGAGGTGATGACATTTGATTTGAGTCTGAAAGGATAAATAAGTAGGTTGGCCTGGCAGCACAGGGGAAAAAGATGATATTCTTGTTAAAGAAAACAGCCCTATAAAAATGCCACAGTCCATGGCTTGTTCCAGCAGAGGTGGGAAGGTCTTTGTTGGTGAGGAATTGTGGGGGAAGAAGTGGACTGGGGAGAGGGTGTCAGAGCTTTTTATGACATGTGCAGAGTTTGCACCTCAGCCTTGCAGGGTATGGACCCAGCAGAAGGTGACCTACATGAGCAGATCCACACTTTGAAAAGATGGATCTCAGGGCAGCGTGCAGAAGGGACTGACGGGAGAGACAGAGGCAGCCAGGGGAGAGTGCGGGGAGGACCTGAAAAGGACTTCCAGTAATTACTGGTGGGAAAAGCATGAGTGGTGTGGAAAACCTAGAAGAAAACAGAAAAAATATTAAGGGGAAAATGCAAATAAACTGTACTCCTGTCACCAGAGACAACCATCATTAACAATTCATTCCAGTCATTTTCCCTGCGTGTTTTGTATCCTTAGGGAAATTTTAGATCTCAATTTTCATTTAACACTATGAAAAGCATTTATTATAAAAAGGCACTCTATTAGCTTAGTGTAATTTTCATGGCTTCAAAATCACTTTTGCATGGATGCAAAATAAAAATGCCAAATTGTTCTCTTAACTGCTTATTTCTGAATTTTCATAAGTAACCTTTTATTTAACATTTTGTGCACAAAGTTGTCTAAAATTATTATTTTCATAGGCTAGATACCACTGGTAGACATAATAAGTTAAATCACACTTAACGTTAAGACTTTAATGTTGCTATATTGCTTTTCACTAAAAGTATAAAACTTGTGCTTTAGATTTCAGAAATATTTAAGATACAGGATGGTTTGGTTGGATTTGGTGAACACTTGCTTTGGGAGAATCAAAAATGATGATTAGTCCAAAACAATTTCAGTTTACTAATTCGGCAAACTTGGTAAATGGTGTCATCACTAACTGAGAAAAATGGAAGAAGGCAGGAAGAGCAGATTTT
This sequence comes from Varecia variegata, assembly GCA_028533085.1. Taxonomy (NCBI): domain Eukaryota; kingdom Metazoa; phylum Chordata; class Mammalia; order Primates; family Lemuridae; genus Varecia; species Varecia variegata. The sequence continues at coordinate 43,829,087 of CM052443.1, forward strand.
GTGAAGATGATGAGTTCTGGTTTGCACTTACTGCACTGGTGGAGAATCCACGTCATGCAGAGTGGACAAGTGAAAACGTGCCGTGGAATCATCGAACGGTGGGAATCTACCCACCCAGATTGGGCAGATGACGGTTAGTGAAAGTCACGGAAGTAAGTGGGAGAGAGAAGTTGGTAAGAAGAGAGGGTGAGGGATGAAACTGAGGACACTGCTGCTTTTCAGGGTTGGGTACAAGAGATGCTGGCGAAATAGACAAGAAAGAGTGATCAGGAAACCAGGAGATGGTGTCATGGAAGCCAGTAGCAAGAGACCTTCCAGAAAGGAAAGAATGAGTCGTCTACAGACCTGGTAGTCCGCCCTAGCAGACACAGTGTCCCCCTTTGATCTCATAATGAAATTTGTAGGTAATATGATTGACCTATGCACAAAAATCAATATAAAGCCCTAACTTTAATATAAGGGAAAAAATAAAAGGAAGGTATATTTTATTTAATAGTAATTTTAATATGTAAGCAGTGGGACATGACTAGAAATGACTACCCACCTTGAAGGAGTCAGATGGTTGCTCTGATGTGTAGAATGACCGTGTGTGGGGAAACTGGCATGGAGAGGGGTCTGCACGAGCTGTTCAGCTGTGTGGCTGCAGATGACCTACATTTCCAGACCGGTGAATATTTGAACAAAACAAAGTATGGTTTTTCCTCAATTATATTATGATTGCTTTGCTGGAAAAATTCTGTGTATTAAAAACATGCTTTCTGAGTATATATTGTATGATTCCATTTCTTTGGAATTTCATAAAGGACAAATTAATTTCTAGTTCCAGAAAACAAATCATGGTTACCCAGAGACAGAGGTGGAGGAAGGGATGGAATTACAAAGGGGTGTGAGGAAACTTTGGGGACTGATAGAATGCCATGATGGTTCCATGTGTGCATACAAGTGTCAAAACCCATCAAATTGTACATTTGAAAGATGTGCAGTTTACTGTTCATCAATTATGTTCAGTAAATTTGTTCAATGAATTTTTAACAAAACTAAGCCAAAAAAAAAAACTTGTATTTCTGTCTAAAACAGAATCAAGCTCTACGTTCAGACAGTTATAAACAGGTGTTTCACGGGTGGCAAGTGTCCAGCAGAGACTTAAAGGTCTTGTGTGACACAGGGCAGTTCTTTCTCTTGTAGGACTGTCCACTGCACGATAGGACTGCCAGCATTCCCAGGCCTGCCGGTTAAATGCTAGTCATTGCAACAGTCAAAAAGCTCTCCCATAACATTCCAGAACACTCCCTGTGGAGTGACATGGTCAAGGGAGACGCGAGGGTTCCCAGTGTCAAATGCTCCTCCTTAATTCTTCCTCTTTAGAGTTCTGGCTAAGCAAGAAGTTGGGGGAAAGACATAGTAGTGCGGTGATCATGACCTCTGTGGAGCAGTAGTTCTCCCGCCCCAGTCAGGGAGAGTTTTTCCCTGTGTCTGCGTAAATTGCTCCAATCCCTTCTTTCCCCTTTGAACTGTAGGTACTCAGGTTAGCTAACTGGACACATGAATGTCACCCTTCCCCTTAGCAATGGCTCTCATGTAGCCAGTGTCCAGGCCACTCACAAATGAATTTTGTTCCCTACAGCTGCTTCCAGGCTGAGACTCACATTTACCTGGTTCAAACTGTATTTTAAACATTGAGCAAAACATAATGAGGACCTTGAAAGAAACACTTTTATTATTCTGGGTGATTTGTGTGGCATTTCTACTGATCCCATTGGGTGCAAAAGCTTTCCACGATTCTTCCCGACAGACCGTTCTACTTTGAGGCATGACTTGGGTAAGTCACTTGCCATCCAGAGCTTCTCTGTTTCTTCATAATTGACACTTATGAGACGTGGTAAATGTGAAGCCCCAAAGTGCTGTACATGGCCCATGATTGAACACAGAAGACCTTGGTGTGTAGGGATAACTCAGGTCTTCAGTAAGCTCGAAATGAGGAATATTCGTCCTCTAGAAATTCTTTGAACTGTTGTTTTAAGTATTCAGGTCCTAGATGCCCTTATTCATCCATCTATTTCATTCCATGTTTACTTCTTCTTCTGCATTCTGTCTTCCCTCAGCTAAAGGAAATGGACAAATTTGAGGTGGACATAGGTAGTGTGGAAGAAGAGAATTAAATGTAGTGCTCTAGAGGCTATATTCTGAGTGGAAGAGAACTCGAGAATTGCAGTTGATTTTCAGGAAACTTCAAATGTCTTTCCCTGCTCTCCCTCTTATGCCCACCTTCATACACGTGTGAAGCCCTACTGTGAGTTGTAAAATGCTTCTTGGTAGTGACATTTACAAGATCGTAGGTTACCCTCTTTGCTTTCATTGGTAAAGGACGTGTGTTAGCCTCCAATATGCTGAGGATTTGATTTAGATGTGTCGTTCCTTCAGAGGGACCCCTGAAGGATAAGAGAGACACTGGAAGATTTGCAATGTGAATGGAAAGTTTTATAGTCAGTCTCATCCATCAGTGTTGGGGTGTCCTAGATGACTTGCTAAAGGCTCTGTTGGGTCATTCACACAATGGGGTGTGAGAAGGAGAGAGAGGTTATACTTTGTAAATTCTGTATGATGGTAAAATGAATGCTTTATTCATTTTCAGCCAGAAAAATTAAAAATATTAGATCAATACTGGTTAGCTG
>CM052443.1:43831858-43882521 GCA_028533085.1 Varecia variegata
TACCCAATTGGTGTTATTCCCAAAAGTGCACTTAGGTGATGATCAGGGAAACCAATTTTCTGGTGAGTACATGTGGTGCTTATAGAGTTGGAACCCATTCTATTAAGTGAAGCATCCCAATATTTCTCTTTAAAGAGAATGTGTATGGTATGCAGTTCTAGACTTAAAAGGTGTTGTAAAACAGATACATAGAAAATTGATTGTGCTTAAAATAGTTGCCAGGTTTGTTCTGTTTTCTACAGCATATCTCACTCAACATGATGAATCTCCTTTCCCAATTAAGTTTCATAACAGACTAACAAGTTTTGTTCTAGTTCATTGGTTTGCACCTTCATAATGCAGTAAGTAAATTGAAATGGCTTTATTCTTATTTTGTTTTTTTAGAGATGGGGGTCTCGCTCTGTTGCCCGGGCTCGAGTACAGTAGCATGATCGTAGTTCACTGTAACCTGAAATTCCTGGTCTCAAGGCATCCTCCTGCCTCAGCCTCTTGAGTAGCTGGGACACAGGTGTGCACCACTGGGCCCAGCTAGTTGTTTTTATTTTTTGAGAGATGGGGTCTCACTATGTTGCCCAGGCTGGTCTCAAACTCCTGGGCTCAAGAGATCCTCCCGCCTCAGCCTCCCAAAGTACTGGGATTACAGAGTTGAGCCAGTGGCTTTTGATTTATGTTTTTGCCTGACTTAAAAAACACTAGAGAAATTGTCACTTTTTAAAATAGGCTCATCGACCTTTAGGATATAATAGGAAAATGGGGAGACAGTCCTGTGAATTGCAGAGGGGTTTTGGAACTGACCAGTCCTACCAGGAGGAACCTGAGCCTCCGCTCACAAGTCACAGCGAGCGTTACTGCTTCGTCCCTTGCAGGGCAGAGCGAGGCTCCAATAATTTTGTTTTAGAGTGCACTGTCTCCCTTAACTTGGGATTTTTAAAAACTTGCAGTGATTTTCAGTTTTTCCTATAAATTCTTTTAGATTTGTTTTGAGGGTCTAAAGCGTTTATTCCAGATCTTGCTTTTTGTTTGTTCAACAGAACTTGAGCCTTTGAATTCTGAAATCGCATGGTCAGTTTAATTTTTTTTAAGTGCAATTTTCCCTAGAAGCATGAAGACAGATTAAGCAGATTTAAATAGACTTTCTGGAGAAATCAACTGAGACACTGAAATTTTATTTTCACAGATTGTCATTAGAGTATTTTCCTGGGTATTCGTTTTATTAAAGACTAATTTTTTAAATCTAGGAGTGGATCTTAGAGCACTATTCTCTCCAGGTGAGTGGACCTTTACACAGATTCAGAATCAGAGTATGAAAAACCAACAAATTTTAACTGATCCTCCCATTCCTCCTGAGACCCAGCAAGGAACACATGGGAGGGACCCTTGTCAGGAGGAGGAGCCAAGTGTCAGCTGTCCTGGAGGGTGCAGTGGTGCTGATGATGGAGAAACCACTTTGGGGAGGGTGTTGTTCTAACGGTCATGAATCCTGGTGGAAATGGTCTTTCTCTGAGGCCCGGGAAGGGAGAGTATCCCACCGTGGGTCCTAGGCAGGCGCATAGTAGCAGCCTGGGTGCCAACGCACATTCTTCTGCTCTAGACAACGGGTTGGCAAACTTTTCCTGTAAAGGGCCAGATGTAAATATTTGCCTCTTTGTGGACCACATGATCTCTGTGGTAACTACTCAAATACACCCTTGTAGCACTAATGCCACCATAGTCTATATATAAACAAATGGGAGTGGTTATACATCACTAAAGCTGTCATTTCAAAAATCCAGCAGCTGGCTGGGTTTGTCTACAGGTTGCAATTCACTGATTCCTGCTCTAGGTCACGCCCCACATTCTTTGGGGTCTAGCTGGTCTAGCCCCTTATGTAAAGGGCCAAATTCTCATTCATAGAAGGGGTAACCAGATATTTAGAGGCTGGGCTTCCCTAAGTGCTTGTGGTATCTGGGTCACTTCCTGGGATCTCCCAAAGAAAGTTTTAAAACATGGAGCCACATACTAGGTAGACCCTTACATTTCATCTGTATCATTGGAGTCTAAATTCAAACGCTAGTGTGACAAAAGCCAGACTCATATCTAAAAGCCTACAGGCTTCTCCTGTGTTTGGGAACTGTCTGGCCAGTGGATGAATGAAAGTGCTTAACAAAATGTATAGCAACATACAAGAGTGATATTCCAAATATTTACTAATTCTTAATAAGGCCCAGGTACTGACCGAGAGCAGCAGGCCTTAGCAGCAGCCAGCCAGCATGACTGCGGGGCGGGTACGCACTCGCTGGAAAGAATTGTCAATAATGGTAACAGAATACACGTGCACACACACACTTATGTGTATATGAAAGTATATGCACATACATATGTACACTTTTTCAGAGAATGTTGAGGCCACATGAGGTCCCCCAGCTTGCATTTCTACATCACAAATTTCCATTGTCCCTTTCTTTATTCCTAAGAAAAATGGAACTTCCTCTGGCGAGCTGGAATCCACACCTGCCTGCCCAGGTCTCCCCACCCCCTTACACGTCCTTCTCTCCTTTTCTCAAAGCTTCCTGCCCCCTGCCTCAAAAAATGCCCAGATCTTCCTCATTCTATATCAGTAACCATTGTATTGAATACACTATTTTCTATTCGGTGTGTTAGTCATTTTCTTCAGAAAGGGCAGATTGTCATGCAAGCTGGGAAATTCTGTGGTAACTAGTTCTCTGTGCTCATTTCCAAGTTGATCAGTCTCTCTCTGTCCTTCCCTCTCTCCCTCCATCTGTCCCTCCCTCTCTCCCTCCCTCACTCTCTCCCTCCCTCACTCTCTCCCTGCCTCTCCTCCTTCCCTCCTCCCCCCACTTCCCTCCCCACCTTCTGTAAGTTCAGCTTTGTTGTTACTTTCCCAAAATACATTATTACAACATTCTATAGGTCTTGTAGATAATGAGGTTGGTAAGTTAACCTAGTTGGTAAAGTCCCACAGTACCTTTGGTGAATTACAAGAACACAGTACCCTATCAGTCTAAAATGACCTACTTGTTTTTCTTTCTCCTTTTTGTGTGTATTCTCTCTTTCCTCCTCTTTCTCTCTGTTTCTCTCCTTCCCACCGTGGTTTTATATTTTATTCAAAAATAATTTAAAAGTTTAAAATATTCTTAAATTAACAAATAACAAATGGAAAACGAGAAACATAGTAGCCAGGTGTCTGGTAGGTGGAGGCTCTTGTAAACTAGGAGTAACAGTGAAATGAGGTGAGTCTGGTTATTCTTCACGCTGACCAGAGGGGGAAATTTATATGTATACGACCAATACAGATTTGCTGAAAGAAAATAAGACGTCGGGGGACCTAATTGTTCCCTGGCTGTTTGTTGCTGTTCAGGTGTCGTGTAAGGCCGACTCTCTGTGTGTTGACTTTCGAAGGCTGTCCTGCTTTGTGGGAGACAGCTCTTCTTTCCCCTTTGGCATCAGTCACTCACCACCTGAAGGAAGACTTCAGAAATGGATAAAACCGAGATCACGTTGGTGCTCTTTGGAGTTTGTTCTCTGTCGCTTGGAGACTGGGAAGGAACAAGTGGCTGCCAAGTGAAGGATCTCTGCCTCCCGGATGCCCTCGTCGCCTCTGTTTCAGAATGTTGTCTAAGGCTGGAATCGTCCTGGAAGTTGTCCCATGGACGATACGTACAACTTCAGGACTCTGGGTTTCCATGAACGTTTAGGTGGTGTTTCTTCTCCTCTCTCTCCCGTCTTCTGTTTCCTCTTTTCTTCCATAACAGCATAGCTTTGTTATCTTTTTGGAGCTGGCACTGCCTGGAACAGATTTCTACAGTTCGGAGGCCTATGAGAAGGGAAACTAGAGAACAGTGATTAACTTTAGGTAATGTTTTTAAAAACAAGTTTTTTGAAAAATGAAAGCTTAGGTTTAAAGGAAAAGCGTTACATTTGAAAGGAGGAAGAAGATAAGTATTTTGTTTAATAAAATTCAAGAATTTTGGGAACACCCAAAAAGGAAACTAGTGATAAATTATTAACACATTAACTGCCATGTGAGTTGTATTTAACTCATGCTAGTTTTGAGCCCGGGGCCTCGTGAAGCATGTGTAACTCACACGTCTCTACCTTGGAGCTGTGTGGTGTGCAGGCAGCTCACGCCGCCATGTTGTAGCCCCCTGGGCAAAACCCAGCAGTTGGTTTGTGAAAATCTTACTTGTTGATGTTCTTATTGTTACAATTAATATTGGCAATTTAATTCTAAAAACGTAAATTGAACAAAGTCAATAAATTTTGTTTTTCTATTTCTGTTTAGCTTTAAATTACGCTTAAACCTGACAAGTCAAGAAAAACACTTTACCCTTATAAACTATTTTTCAAGTTTTCACATTACTTTTTACATTACTAATTTTCAAGTTTTTATATTACTTTCTTATTGGAAAACACAGAAAACAATAAAAAATAACAAATTTTTCATTAAATTAGAAAGGATCATTTTGTTTTTGAAGTTTTTATTCTATTTTCATAATAAAACACCGTGGCCCCAAGGAAAAAGATTTTTTTTCTAGCATGGCAGTTAACGTGTTAAACCTTTAAAATAATTTTCTGAAATATGTTTCTTCAATACAACATTCACTTTAAAAAGCATTTCCATATATACCTACAATTCATCCGTGTTTATGCATTTAACATTTACTCACATGAAGCAAGCATCATGGTAGGCCCTCTCATAGACAGAGGAATGTCAGAATAAATCTAATGTCATTTCTAAGTCCAAGTAGTTTAAAATTGAATAGTTGAGATGGGTCATGTCTTCATACCACTTGAAGTCAGCAGACTTACAAGCTAAGTGGCTATGTTGGCAGGTCATTTTCAGCTGATAGAATCAGGGACAGTATCTTAGGGAAAGTGCTATTTACTTCAATTCTTGGTTTATACAACACTTCATTTTTCTCTTAGCAATGTGTTTGCTTCTTTGGTGCCTTGTCTGTTAAAATGTTTAGCCCATTTAAAAAATTCATTTGTTTTATTATTATTCGGTTTGCAAGTTCTTTATGTATTCTGGATATAAGTACTTTACCAGATATATGATTTGAAAATGTTTTCTTGAAGTACGTGGCTCATCTTTTCATTCTTTAAACAGTGTCTTCTGAACAGCAGAAGAATTATAAGTCCATTTTATTTTATTTTATTTATTTATTTATTTATTTATTTTTGAGACAGAGTCTCGCTTTGTTGCCCGGGCTAGAGTGAGTGCCGTGGCATCAGCCTAGCTCACAGCAACCTCAAACTCCTGGGCTTAAGCAATCCTACTGCCTCAGCCTCCCGAGTAGCTGGGACTACAGGCATGCGCCACCATGCCCAGCTAATTTTTTTCTACATATTTTTAGTTGGCCAGATAATTTCTTTCTATTTTTAGTAGAGACAGGGTCTCGCTCTTGCTCAGGCTGGTCTCAAACTCCTGACCTTGAGCGATCCACCCGCCTTGGCCTCCCAGAGTGCTAGGATTACAGGCGTGAGCCACCGCGCCCGGCCTATAAGTCCATTTTATTTATTTATTATTTTTTATTTTTTTTTTTTGAGACAGAGTCTCGATTTGTTGCCCAGGCTAGAGTGAGTGCCGTGGCATCAGCCTAGCTCACAGCAACCTCAAACTCCTGGGCTTAAGCCATCCTACTGCCTCAGCCTCCCGAGTAGCTGGGACTACAGGCATGCGCCACCATGCCCGGCTAATTTTTTCTATATATATTTTAGTTGGCCCGATAATTTCTTTCTATTTTTAGTAGAGACGGGGTCTCGCTCTTGCTCAGGCTGGTCTCGAACTCCTGACCTTGAGCGATCCACCCGCCTTGGCCTCCCAGAGTGCTGGGATTACAGGCATGAGCCACCGCACCCGGCCTATAAGTCCATTTTAAATGTTGATTTTATACTTCATGCTTTTTGTGTTCTAGCTTTGAAATCTTTGTCTATCTCAAGGTCACAAAGATTTTCTCTTGTGTTTTCTTCTAGAAATTTTAAAAGGTTTTAGAGTTTACATTTGGGTCTGTGATCCATTTTGAGTTAATTTTTGTGCATGGTATTTGGTATGAGGTATGGATGGAAGGCTTTTGCAATTTTTTTGCATATGAATCTCCACTTGTTCCAGCACTATTTATTGAAAAGATAACCTTTTCCCCAGTGAATTACCTTTGCACCTTTGCTGAAATTAATTGTCAACATATTTTTGGGTATATTTTTGGACTCTATTCTGTTCTATTGATCTATGGATTTATTTGATGATAATACCACACTGCTGTCTTACTGTAACTTATTAATATAATAAGTCTTGAATGCAGGTAGTACAAGTGTTCTGACTTTCTTCTTTTTCAGTTATTTTGGCTATTCCAGGTTCTTTGCATTTCCATATGAGCTTTAGAAAGCTTGTCAATTTCTGTGAAGAAAGCCTGCTGAGATTTTGATTGTGATTGCCTTGAATATATGATCAATTTGGGGAGAATTGACACCTTTTTTAATATGACTTTTTAAACTTGATAACATTATAGATGTACATATTTTCAGAGTACATGTGAGAATTTAATACATTCATATAATTTGTGAAGATCAAAGCAGTATAATTGGGGTATCCATAACCTTAAATATTTGTCTTTTCTTTATGTTAAAAACATTTGAATTATTCTCTTCTAGCTATTTTGAAATGTATGGTAGATTACTGTAAACTATAGTTCCCCTGCTGATATATCAAACACTAGGTATTATTTCTAACTATGTATTCGTACCCAGTAATCAACCTCTCTGCATCCCCTGATGCCCCCTACCCATCCTGGCCTCTAGTAACCACCAGCCTACTCTTTTATCTTAAGGTCTCCCTATTGCTCAGGCTGGTCTGGAACTCCTGGCCTCAAACAATCCTCCTGCCTCACCCTCCCAAAGTGCTAAGATTACAGGCTAAGCCACTGCTCCTAGCCTAAATATGCTATTTTTAAATTTGTTTTATATTTGTCCCCTTTTTCATTCTCCTTTTTCTTCTTTTTTGGGCTTCTTTCAGATTAATTATTTTTTGCTTAATGGCACTTTGTTGCATTATTTTAGTGATTCCATTAAGTTATATACTATAATCTTTAACTTATCACAGTCTACCTTCAAGTAAAATGTTTGAGGTTACAAATAAACTGAGTGGATTAATGGCATAGTAGACATAGTAGAAGAAAATGATTAGTGAACTTGAAGGCAAAAGCAATAGAACCTCTTCAAAATAAAATAGAGAAAAAGATTGAAATATATATATATAAACAGACATATATGGATGTATATATACATACACATATATAATGATATATAATAAAAAACATACAACAGTCTACTTCTATGTCTCCCTTTCAGGCCTTTCTGCTCCTGTCATACTTTTTTTTTTTTTTGGGACACAGTCTTGCTCTGTCACCTGGGCTAGAGTGCCGTGGCATCAGCCTAGCTCACAGCAACCTCAAACTCCTGGGCTTAAGCCATCCTAGTGCCTCAGCCTCCCAAGTAGCTGGGACTACAGGCATGTGCCACCACACCTGGCTAATTTTTCTGTTTTAGTAGAGATGGGGTCTCACTCTTGTTCAGGCTGGTCTCGAACTCCTGACCTCAAGCCATCCTGATCCTCCCACCTCGGCCTCCCAGAGTGCTAGGATTACAGGCGTGAGCCACCAAGCCTCGCCTGTCATACATTTTTGTTATTTTTGTTTCAAACAATCCATTCACCTTCAAGGAGATTTAAGTAATAAGAAAAAAATTTCATATTTAACCTCATGGTTATCATTTCTTACGCGCTTTTTTCCTTTTCACAGATCCATATTTCCATATGTTGTGGTTTGCCTTCTGCTTGAAGGATTTTAACATTTTTGGTAGGAAAGGTTGCTGCTGATAAATCTTTTATCATTTTTAGATCTGAAAAACTTTATTTCCTTTTTATTTTTGGAAGATATTTTTATTGGGTATATAATTCTAGGTTGATAGTTTTTTCAATAAGAACTTGAAACAGGTGTTTCTGACAAAAAAAGTCTGCTGACAGCCTTTTCTTTATTCCTCTGTATGTATGTTTTTATGTTTTCCTCTGAACAATTTAAAAATTGTTTTCTTTATCACTAGTTTAAATAATTTGATTATGATGTGCTATGGTTTAGTTTCCTTCATGTTTCTTAGGCTTGGAGTTTATTAAGCTCCTTGGATCTGTGGCTTTTGAGTTTTCATCAAATTTCGACATTCTATTTGGGTGTTTTAAAAATCTTCCATATATTTATTGAGATGTCAGTATTTCCTCTAGCTCCTTCAACATGCAGAATAAAGTTATAACAACTGTTTTAATGCCCTTGTCTACTATTTCTGTCATCTGTCATTTCTGGGTCTATTTGTATTGATTGCATTTTGTCCTCATGTTGGGTCATATTTTCTTGCTTCTTTGCATGCCTGGTAATTTTTTTATTGAAATTCACAGTGTGAATTTTATCTTGTTAGGAGCTGGATATTTTTATATTTCTATAAATATTTTTAAGCTTTGTTCCGGCACTTGAAAACTGTTTGATCCTTCTGTGTCTTGCTTTTAAGATTTGTGATTTGTTATGTGGGCCCAGAGTAGCATTTAGTCTAAGGAAATGTCTCCCCCTGCGGCCCCCCCCCCTCCTCGCTCTAGAGGCAAAATGCCTCTGGATACTCTATCCAAGGTCCTGTCAATTATGAGCTTTTCTACTCTGGCTGGTGGGAACACAAACTGTTCCTGGCTCTCTGTGATTACTGGGGATCCTGTTATCTAATCCTTCCGTTGGTTTTTCCCTGGCCTAGAGTTTCCATACATGACTTTGCTGATCAGTAAGTACTCAGCTGAAGACTTGAGGAGGTTCCTCTGTGGATGTCCAGAGACCTCTGCGTTTCTTGTAAGCAGCGTATAGTCGCTCCTCACCAGTACCCTGTTCTGTGAGCTCCAGGGCTTCCTTGACTCTCAGCTCCACTTTCTAAACTCAGCCAGGTCATCAGGCTAAGCTGAGTTCCCTGTTTCTGCACCAACACCTGGAACTTCTTTCTAAGCAATAAGCTGGAGCCATTGTAGAACTCAGCTTATTTCCTGTCTCTCAAGGATCACGGTTTTTAGTTTCCTGACATTCAATATCTTGAGAATCATTTCATATATTTTTGTGTGTGTGTGTGTGTGTGTGTGTGTTTCCTTATTTTAAGTGGGAAATAAATCTGGTTCTTGTTACTCCATCTTGACTGGAAATTGACACCTGACATCCTTCTATTGGTCACAGGGGCTCTGTTTAGTTATTTTTTCTCTCTTTTTTCTATGTCTCTGTTTCTCTTGTTTCTGTTGATATGTCTTTAAGTTCACTGATCTTTTTTCTCTAGTATCTGTTGTTAATTCTACCCACTGAATGTTTTATTTCACATATGGTATTTTTTATGTATAGAAATTTCACCTTTTATATCTCCTATTTTTTCCTCATTATGTTCACACCATAGTTCAAATCCTCAAGTATTTTGAGTATTTTTATTATGGTTGTTTTAACATTTTTCTGCCAATTCCATCATTATCGTCTGATTTTTCTTCTGGTTATGGGTCACTTTTTCTTACTTCTTCATATATCAAGTAATTTTTATGGGTTCTGGAAGTTGTGAATTCCAGGTGGTTGAGTGCTGGATTTTGTTGCATTTCTTTAAAGAGTGTACAGATTTGTTTTGGCATATAGTTATTTGTGAATTTGGCGAGAGGAAGGTAGATTCTAGAGTAGCTTCTAGCTAGGGTTAATTTAGCCTTATGAATGAGGTATGAGACTTCTAAGGTTTTCATGGTATGTTCCGTCTATTTGACCATGTCTCTCTACTCTGCCTGGTGTGAAGTCTGTTATTCTGTCATGGTTGAAAGCAGATGTCCACCTGGTGTGTTTTTAATATGTATGCCAATATACATACACATTCCTATCTCTGTATGAGCTCTGGGAATTTTTTGGATTATAGCTCCTTGGTTCTTTGGCTAGAAGTTAATTTTTGCCTGATCTTGGGAAAGTTCAACTTACGTAGCCCTGGTATTCAACCAGAGTCAAGGGGACCTCCATACCAGTTCCTGGAGTGATTTCTCTTTGTTAATCCCACTTTCTGGTGCTCTGACGAGCAGATTCTGGCTGACTTCCTGAGCTTTGATCTCTGTTTCTTCACCTCAGTGATATTGTAGAGCTCTGTGTAGGGACTCCTTCTCTGTGCGCTATTTTGGAAATTGCCTCTGAGTAGAAAGCTACGTTGATTGGAAGGCTTACTTAACTTGTTTTCTTTCTCCTTGGTATCATAGTCCTGTACTTCCTGTTGTCAAGTTTTACAACAGTTGCTTCCTTTGTCCAGTTTTTAGTCATTTACAGTGGGAGAGTAATTCTGATCCCCGTTGCTCTGTCATGGTTAGAAACAGAAGTTCACTTGATATTTTTAACATACACATCTGCACAAATGACCATAAACAGTATCTGTTTATTATTGGAATGAAAGCTCAATGAGGGCCAGGACTTTTTGTTCTTTACTGTATTTGCAATACCAAAAATAGTGTCTGGTATCTTGAACCTTGTACTAGTATTTGCAGGTACTCAATAAATATTTGTTAAACTAGTCATCATCATTATCATATTGTAGTCAGTAAATTCCTTCAGAAATAAATTTATTTTTAGAGACAGAGTCTAGCTCTGTTGCCCAGGCTGGAGTGCAGTGGCACAGTCATAGCTCACTATGACCTCACACTCCGGGGCTTAAGTGATCCTCTTTCCTCAGCCTCCCTAGTAGCTGGGACTACACATGTGCACCACCTTGCCTGGCTATTTTTTTTTTTTTTTTTTTTGTAGAGATGGGGTCTCACTATGTTGCCATGGCTGGTCTTGAGCTCCTGGCCTCAAGCGATCCTCCCACCTTGGCCTCCCAAAGTGCAAGGACTGTAGGTGTGAGCTTCACTGCCTGGCCAGAAGTAAATTTTTATTCTTCTTTTTGCATATGTCGTCTAATTCACTTTGACCTTGAAAGTAGTATAGATACTTTGCAGAAACCTAATTTTCTCTTTTCGCTACCAAGCCAAAATTTCTGCTGATTATTGGGAAACTTGGATTTAAGTGGAGGAAGTATTTTGGCCTCTGTATCTCTGTAAGAATTCCAAAGTATTTACATACAAATTATTTTTATGTTTTTCATGAGATATCAGTAAGTACACTGATAGAAGTATGCTCAACATTTCATCAGCGCATGTTTAGAGGAATGCAGAATGGGTCTGAGAAGTTCTTTTCTTCAGGAGAGGCCACCCAAAATGAATCTTAAATTGAGTTAGATAGAAGTGGGAGGGAAGATGCCAAGCACAGGGAAAGCGTGAGTGAAGGCACCCAGTCCTCAGTCTGCAGGATGTGTGGTTGAAGAGCTACGTGCCATCATCTTGAAGTCTCGTTGCAACCTCCAGATAGAGATGTGCAGTGAGCGGTTGGCTGCGGCTCAGGGATGGGGTTAAGGACTGCAGAGGTAGCAGCATACAGGTTAAAGCTGATCTCTGTGGTAGGAAGAGCTTTTGGGGGGGAGTGTTTACATAGGCTATGAAGAGCTGTGTGCTAGAGGGAGAACCTTGAGAGACACCACCATAAAAAGATCGGTGGGTAAAGAGGACTCAGACAGTAGACAGAGGAGCACTGTTCAGAGAATTTTAATGAGAATCAAAAGAGTGGTCTCATGCTAGGAGGACAGATCTGTGTTTCTCAAAGTCTGACTCACAGATAAATGGCACTAGAATTGTGTAGGATGGGCGAGGGGATGGAGTACTTATAAACATAAATGTATTTGGGCCTCTCCCCAAATCTCCTGAATTGAAATTTCTGTGCGTAGGGCCCAGAGATCTGCATTTCATAAAGTTTTCTAAGAAATTTTTAGCCAAATTAACATCATGAGCCACTTGAATAGAGTTTCAGGAAGGAGGGACCAGCACCTGAGTGACATACAGCATGAAGTTCTAGTCCAGTAGGACTGTCAAAGTATCCACAGCATCTGACCCTTCCAAGGATATCCCTGGATCCAGAGTCTTCTTGCTGCTGCAACTAGGATCGCCCTTTGCCAAGTTGCTGTGCAACTTACTGATGTGTTAAAATAATACATGTTCATTGGCTAAGTGGATAAAGCATTTAAAAATATTATTGATATGAACATTGTTAATAACTAACTTGGTAGATTAAAGAGAAGAAAAGGCTGAGGAAGGGAAAGACTCGTCCTTGAGCCGGCCTTGAATTTGCTGGTTGTCACATATTCACTCCTCCAAACAGGACGTGGACCCAGCTGCCACTCCTTTTCACAGTCTGTTCAGAATTTAGCAAACATTTTCTAAGGGTTTGCTGTGTATGGCACCTCCTATGTGTCTATCAATACATCCAAATATACTTCCGAGTACAGCAGGCCTTACCTAGTCGTGTTCACTATGTTCAAAAGTACAGGGAGGTGTGGGAGCGCTCTGGAAGCTTTCACTTACCATCCTCCTAGAGTTTTTAACACCAAAGATCTGTATTTTTCTATTATAATGTATTTATTTTGCTGCCTTCTTTTGAGAAATACACAGTGCTTTTTCTTTCCTTTTTTCTTCCTAGCATAATAAAACCAAAAACTCTTTCGTGAAAGAGTATATTCCTCCGAAGTTTACTCAAATAGCCATAACTCATAGTCACAACCTTTCCCATAATTATTAATTTTTCATCAATGAATTAATAGCATCTACGTTTACCATTTAAGGAAACTATTTTTTTGCATTAAAATTTTATTTTATTTTAAATTTATTTTTATATAAATTTATGAAGTACAAGTATAATTTTGTCATATGCATAGATTGTGTAGTGGTAAAGTCAGGGCTTTTAGAATATCCATCACCGTGATAATGTACATTGTGCCCCTTAAGTAATCTCTCATCACACGCCCCTACCCTTCCAGGCCTGTGTTGTCGCATTCCACACTCTACGCCTGAGTGTGCACATTATTTAGCTCCTACTTGTGAGAACATGCAGTATTTGTCTTTCTGTGTCTGACTTGTTTCAATTAAGATAATGTCTCCATAGTTCTACTGTCCCCTAGTCCAGTGCAAAGGACATGATTTTATTTTTTTAATGGTTGAATAGTATTCCATTGTGTATGTGTATCACATTTTCTTTATACAGTCACCTTTTTGATGGACACTTAGGCTGATTCCTTATCATTACTATTGTGAATTGTGCTGCAGTAAACACATAGGTGTAGGTATCTTCTTAATATAATGATTTTTTTCCCTTTGGGTAGATACCTACTAGTGGGATTGCTGGATTGAATGGTAATTCTATTTTTAGTTCTTCAAGAAATCTCCATACTGTTAAGAAAACTATTTTTTGTCTTAGATATATCATTTTAAAAGTTTTGCAGAAGAGAGACGCATTTTCCTGGAAGAATTCTATTAAGGGAATAAATGGGAAACTATGAGTCATTTAGTAGAACTTGGAGTCAGTGACTATCATTGTACAGGTTGGTTTTGACTGGGAGGGCCAAGGGCACAGGTGGGGCTGAGATTCAGCCTTGCTCTAACAGCCAAGCCACATTTTCCCAGAGGAGATGGTCTTTCCTGAACTCATACAGAGGAGCTACATGGGCTAGCAAGATCCCTGGTGGAATTTCATTTTACAACCCTACTGAAATATAGATATTCTGTTAAGCAGAATATGGGTAATTTTTGTTTTAAAGAGGGAGCTTTAGAACAGAAAACGAAAGCAAAAATGGAAACTCTCTGCCAGCATCACTTGCCCATGCATCAAAACGAAAGTACTAAGTGGCAGCTTATTTTTTAAATAAATGAAAATAAATACATTGAAATAAAAGACCTAACTCCTTTATGTCATTTATGTTTCTAAAAAATTGGATGAAAGCTCGACAGATTTGCTTACAACAGACTCCGTGGAAGGAATTACTGACCGCTGTAATGAATCCAGGCCAGTGGTAGAGAAGGACGGTGACATTAATGGAAGACAAGCAGAGAGGAGGCCTTGGGGAAGGAACACTTTCTGGGTTGGGTTATTCCTCTTAGAAAGAAAGAGCTTCACCTGACTAAGGTGACAGGAAAGCAATTACTCTCCGTCCCCGACGGCATACACCATTGATCAGGGATTTATACTTTCCTGTCTGCTGTCAGGGATTTAGATACTGAACTACCAAACCATTCACCTCCACTGTGGAAGAGCTTCAGAGACACTGGCTACAAGACCCCCGTCACGCGAAGTGTCAGCCAGTATAAAATTATTTACCTGATTCTCTGTTGACAGGACAAGAGCTATAGCTCTTGTCTTTCCGAAGTTCATGTTTGTGATGGGCATTTAGGTTTCTGGGCTGTGCTTTCCTTTGTCATCCTGCAAGAGGGATTTTGAGGACCCTGGTTCCAGCAGCTGTTTTTATGGCATTTTCAGGGCGCGTGAAGTGCCCCGACTGCTGGCTCTTGTGGCTTGCCCAGGGAATGTATCTGATGATGAACGATGTTTTGAGTAAACTGGGGAGGGTGAGGTAGGAAACCAATGTCAGGTGCCTTCAATTGGATGGTGATGATGATTATTGATGTTAATAATAAAAATGTGAACATAGAATTTATCATATTTTAACCTGGCTATGATACTTTAGGAATGTCTCCACATAGCACAAGGAAGGCTGGGTAATAGGGAAGTCTTAGCTTCTGCTTCTTTGGATGGTTTTAAAATAGAAGACATGAATTATTGATACTATTTCAAGAAACTCTCATACATTCTAATACATCAACCAATGGATAAATTTAAAATGTGATTAATGTTTAACACGTTGACTGCCATACTAGGAAAAAAAAATTTCCTGGGGCCACGTGTTTTATTACCAAAATAGAATAAAAACTTTGAAAACAAAATAATCCTTTATAATTTAATGAAAAATTTGTGATTTTTTTATTGTTTTGTGTGTGTGAGTTATATGCAACTTGAAAAATAGTTCATGTGGGTCCCAAAGTAAAGAGACTCTTGAGTTACATATGCTTCACGAGGCCCCGGGCTCAAAACTAGCATGAGTTAAACACAACTCACATGGCAGTTAATATGTTAATAGTGAGTAGTGCTAACATATTCTTTTTAGATCAGGTATACAGCAGCTGTCTTTTAATGTGTAATATCTCTATATTTTATATGCAACTTACATAGCCAGTGTATTTGGTTGTTATACTTGCCAATTTTATTAGTTTACTTTCACCTTCTTAGAGAACTTTATATTTTAAAATATCTTTATCTTTTGTGACACTTTTGTATATAGCTTTCTTTGTTCTTTAATAAATATTTTAACTAGGGACATAATTCCCAACATATTTTATGGTAAAAAATATCAATTTTATAGTTTATTTTATCATATGCTTTTCAGAAATACACTAAGGGAACAAAGAGGATAATCTGTCATGTCAAAGTGTGAAGCTTTAATTTTTTTGATGAGTGAGTAAAGAATATAAAATATAAATAGATGAGGAGGCTGATAACTAGGGGGAAAGAGCATGAAATTAATTAGGCATCAGGAGACCAGGCTTGTGGTTTCCACTCTCAGTAATTAGCTGTGTGATCTTGAACAAGTAACTAACCTCTCTGAGCTTCATTTTTCTTATCTGTAAAATGTGGTGGTTTATTTGGGCATTTCTGAATTCCCTCTAAGCTTTCCAGTTTTAGGGTCCTCTGTTTCACCGTAAACCCTAGGTGTGGCTTTCCGATTCACAGCTGTTCAGCTGTTCGTATGGAAGTTAGGACGCAGCCATCTCAAAGTTAGCCAGTGAAAACAAATGGAATATGAGACGGGCCATTGCTCAAGGGGACCCCGTGGTATTAAAGCCATCATAGAGTGAGTCTGGCTGTGGAAAAAGCATATTGTGAAAGAGAGAAATCAAGATAGGTTGATGCATAGTCATTCAAACGGCCGACTCACCCCACCAGCATTTAAGAAGTGGGACTCATATTGCACTTTGGACTTATCTGAACGGTGTGGAGCCGTGACGCGCTGCTGTGGGTGCCTGTGAGGAAGAGGCCAGCTCAGGGAGAGCATGGTCAGGGTGACCGTGGAGCTCTGAAGCCCACCACGCGGGGATGTCCACGCGGGACACAGGCAGGCAGGGAGACTGCCTGATAATCCCTTTGATCTCGTCTGTGATTCTGTCCTCTTAGTGAGTTCTTGGAGCTGACGAGGGGCCACAGACAAAAGAAACTGAAAAACAATACAAGGATACAACAGAGGGGGGTGGGGGTGGGGGTGCGCAGCTCATCTTTTTAGTTACTCGGAATGTCACACATAGCAGTGCCAGCTGCGGCAGGCTCCTCACAACCACATCATAAAAATACATACTGCAATTTGGTACTAAACAATAAAGAGCACATGTAACTTACTTTTGAAATAAACAGGCAAACTTTTTAAAAATTATTTTTCCAGATCACTTGAGGCAGTAGAATTTCAGAAGCGCAAAACATATAGATTATCAAGATTTGTATAGTGACATGTTGCCAACTGGACAAAGGGTAAAACTGTATTGAAGAGCCAGAGAAAGCCGCTTTTTGCTCACATTCTGTGTGTAGATTCTTTCCTGAGCATCTCCTAACCGGATAAAAAATGTGAGCCTCTGAGCAATGATTAGGTGGCACCGAACCGGTTTTTCACTTATAATCTTATCTTTGAGGATAATATTAAGAGTCACTTGTGGGATTGACGGAGCTGCACCAAAATCAATATATACGACAAGCTCATAAATTACGATTAGTTTTAACAAAGACAGAATATGAAGTGTTCGAATTTGGTGATTTACTTTCCTGCAAAGCAGACATTGTAGCCAGTCACTGTTCTAGATGATCATTAACTGAACAGGGAGCAGGACCCTTCCCCGCTGTGACTGCCCCCCTCCACTCAGAGCAGCCAGTTGCCCTTCTTGGAAGTGTCTTTTGCTCTTTCTAAACCCAGGCCCTTGTTGAAATTTTAATTCTTTCTTGCTTTTTCTTAAAGTTACTTGAAATCTCCAAGCACTTTTAATTACCAAAATTCAAAAAAATAATTTAAGTAGGGGTAATTTTTTTCCTCATGCTTTTTAAATTAAGATATAATTCACATACATAAAATTCACTCTTGTAAAGTATACAATTCAGTGGTTTTTAGTATAGTCACAGAGTTGTAACATCACTACTGTCTAATTCCCGAACACAGTTTTCACCCCTCTACTCATTAGCAGACACTCTCCATTTCTTCCTCCCCTAGCCAGAGTGGGGGAAATTTAAGAAACAGATAATATTCCAATTTTACACATATATATTTATGTATACTCATATAATTTATGTGAGGCGTACCTCAGAGATACTGTGGATTTAGTTCCAGACCACTGCAATACAGTGAATGGCACAATAAAGGGAGTCACACAAATTCTTGGTTTCCCAGTGTGTATTAAAGTTGTGTTTACACTATGCTGTAGTCTATTAAGTGTGCAGTTGCATCATCGAAAAACCAATGTATCTACCTTAATTAAAAAATACAGCTCGAGAAGGCAAACGATCATCTGAGCCTTCAGGGAATTGTTACCTCTTTGCTGACTGAGGGTCTGGCCTCCGTGCTGCTGGCTGCTGACTGATCTGGGTGGTGGTCGCTGAAGGTTGGGGTGGCTTGTGGCAATTTCTTAAATTAAGACAACAGAGAAGTTTTCTGCATAGACTGACTCTTTCCTTTTGCAAAACATTTCTCTGTAGCATGTGATGCTGTTTGCTAACATTTTAGCCACATAGAGCTTCTTTCAAAATTGGAGTCAGGCCTCTCGTACCTTGCTGCTGCCTTATGAACTAAGTTTATATAATATTCTAAATCCTTTGTTGTCATTTCAGCGGTGTTCACAACATCTTCACCTGGAGGAGATTCCATCCCAGGAAACCACTTCCTTTGCTCATCCCTAGGAAGGGACTCCTCGTCTGTTAAAGTTTGACCGTGAGATTGTAGCAGTTCGGTCACATCTTCAGGCTCTACTTCTGATTCTAGTTCTCTTTCTATTTCCACTACATCTGCAGTGACTTCATCTACTGAAGTCTTGAACCCCTCAAAGTCATCCGTGAGGGTTGGAATCAACTTCGTCCAAACTCCTAATGTTGGTATTTCAACCTTCTCCCGTGAGTCATGAATGTTCTTAATGGCATCTAGAGTGGTGAATCCTTTCTAGAAGTTTTACAGTTGACTTGTCTAGATCCATCAGCGGAATCACTCTCTATGGCAGTATAGCCTTACAAAACATTTCTTAAATAACAAGACTCGAAAGTCAAAATTACTCCTTGGTCCATGGGCTGCAGAATGGATGTTACATTAGCAGGTATGAAAACAACATTACTCTCCTTGTACATCTCCAACAGAGCTCTTGGATGACCAGGTGCATTGTCAATGAGCAGTAATATTTTGAAAGAAATGCTTTTTTCTGAGCAGTAGGTGTCAAGTTTGAGTGTTAGGCCTAAAATATTCAGTAAACTGTGCTGTAAACAAATGTGCTGTCATTCAGGCTTTGTTGTTCCATTTATGGAGGACACAGAGTATATTTAGCATAATACTTGCGTGCCCTGGGATTTTTGGAATGATAAATGATCATTGGCTTCACCTTAAAGTCACCAGCTGAATTAGCCTCTAACAAGAATCAGTCTGTCCTTTGAAGCTTTGAAGCCAGGCATTGACCACTCCTCTCTAGCTATGAAAGTCCCATGGCATCTTCTTCCAATAGAAGGCCCTTTCACCTACCTTGAAAATCTGTTGCTTAGTGTAGCCACCTTCATCAGTGATCATAGCTGGATCTTCTAGATAATTTGCCGCACTTGCAGCTTCACCTTGAACTTTTACGTCATGGATATGGCTTCTTTCCTTAAACTTCATGAACCAATCTCTCTTAGTTCCAAACTTTTCTTCTGCAGCTTCCTCACCTCTCTCAGTATTCATAGAATTGAAGAGAGTTAGGGCCTTGCTCTGGATTAGGCCTTGGCTTAAGGGAATGTGTGGCTGGTTAATTTTCTATGTAGACCACTCAAACTTTCTCCATGTCAGCAGAAAGCCTGTTTCAGTTTCTTGTCATTGGTGTGTTCACTGGAGTAGCACTTTTAATTTCCTTCAAGAACTTTTCCTTTGCATTCACAAATTGGCTAACCATTTGGCACTAGAGGCCTAGCTAACATGGCTTGGTGCAATGGCTCACGCCTGTAATCCTAGCACTTTGGGAGGCTGAGGCCGGAGGATGGCTTGAGGCCAGGAGTTCAAGACCAACCTGAGCAACATAGTGAGACCCTGTCTCTACAAAAAATAGAAAAATTAGCCAGGTGAAGTGGTGCACGCCAGTAGTCCCAGCTAATTGGGAGGCTGAGACAGGAGGATAGCTTGAGCCCAGGAGTTTGAGGTTGCAGCGAGCTATGATGATGCCACTGCACTCTAGCCAGGGCAATGATTGTACCTCCTTTACTCACTAAGCTTAATCATTTCTAACTTTTGAGTTAAAATGAGAGACAAGTGATTCTTCCTTTCACTTGAATTCTTAGAGGCCATTGTAGGGTTATTAACTGGCCTAATTTTGACATTGTTGTGTCTCAGGGAGTAAGGAGGCCTGAAGAGAAGGAGAGAGATGGGGAAAGTCTTGTTGGGTGGTGCAGTCAGAACACACTTAACATTTATTTATTGTTTGCCATATATTGATTTTGTGGGTGCAGTTTGTGGTGCCCCAAAGCAATTAAAATAGTAACATCAAAGATCACCGATCACAGATCACCATAACAGATACACTAATAGTGTAAAAGTTTGAAATATTGTAAGAATTACCAAAACATAACACAGAAACACGAGTTTCCAACACATGCTGTTGGAAAAATTGTCCCAATACACTTGCTCAACACAGGGCTGCCACAAATCTTCAATTTTTAAAAAACTGCAATATCTGTGAAGCACAGTAAAGCAAAAGACAATAAAGCAAAGTTTGCCTGTATTTCAATTATGCAGTAACTATACAAACATTGATTCTGTTTAGTAGCTTTTTCTATATCCTTGGTGGAGCAGTAAATAGAACATAACATAGGTTGCTTTCAAAGTCTAGCATATTCAGTTGCTTTATCGTGGCTAGAAGTATAGAAAAATATGCGCTCCCCCCACTAAAAAAAGTTTCTGTCACTCTCTCTTACAAAAGAGTTTGTTGTCCCATTTGAGCCTTTTCCTTTGTAAGTCACTGGAGTTCAGTGTGTAATGGTTTGCAGTTGTTCACCCTCCTCCTGCCACTGTTCTCATTCCTGGCGTAGTGCTTATACTCAGAGGTGATCCACAAATGCCTAAGAATTTAATTGCTGATGTGAATCTCATTGGTTTAAGAAATGAATCCAGCCTTCAGATAGTCCCTGGTGTGTAAGTAAGGATTTGTTTGCTGTTTTAAGCCTCCTTCTAATCTACAAACACATTTTTCTGTATCCTCCGCTGCCAGCTGAGAGGTTCAGGCAGACCTGTTTACCTTCTGACAAATAGCTTCTTTGTCTTTCTCCTTTTTCCCCTAAGAGGGATGAGGCAGGCCAGGAAAGTAGCAAACTGAGGAAACTGGGATGGCAGAATGATAGAAAGAGGGTTGGGAAGCCTGAGAAAGAAAGCAAAAACCTCAGTGTTCTTGCTCCTATTACTCTGAAACCGTAGTCTCTTTTTTTTTTTTATCGTCATTGCCTTTCGAGTGCTTTCTGCAAGACATGCAAGTTGAGCTTGTTTATAAGCATGCTGGATCCCAGAGATTACTGGGAAGCCAAAGTGTGAAAAACAAGGGATTTTTCCTCTTATTTATCTGAATGGCCTCCCAAAGAAGCTAAGAGGGCAGACAGCTGTGGAACTGGGACAGTGCCAGGGTCTGTCCCAACGAGTGAGCAGTGCCTCTTGCAAGAGCCCTGCTGCCAGGGCTCACTGCAGCCGGTGTCCAAGATCATTTCTCTAGATGTCCACACTGCTGCTACCAGCATCTTTCAAAGACAGTGACAATTAAGGAGAATTCAATTCTCCTTTTCTTTAGGAGAGGGAAGGCAAAAACTTTGGTTTTGGTATAGTCTTTCTAAAATTCTTGGACTATGTTCAGTTTGAGAGCAGTGCAGTCCCTGTACCTTTAGGCAGGAATGTTTTCAGTAGCAATGAAGTTTAACTCCATGGTACACTGATCAAGGACAGATCGAGACATGGGGTTAGGCTAATAATATGGCAGTCCTGACAATGGAGAATCATTGTTAGACCCCAGCTTCCTTAGGAGGCCGGTTATTAACTGTAAACTGTTACTTGAATATTCCGCTGTGGGGTGGAGAGGATGTCTCATCTCACCCCACCCCAAATGACTTACTAAAGTATTCCTTCCAATTATATCAGTTAGGAATGATGTGGGCAACAGATAACAACAAAAACAGCAAAGACTAGAATAGTTTTTTAGAATAGGCATTTATTTTTCTTACACTTCTGGAAGTCCAGAGCATCTGGCATTATTCCTGAAATTCATTAATATCAAGGCTAATTGCTGTAATTTCTTAGCTTGTCTCTCATAGCTGCAAGACGGCTGCTGTAGCACCAGTCATATTGTTCACGTTCCAAGAAGGGAGGAGGAGGAAGAGAAAGGGATAGCACCTATGTTAGGAAAACACAAAATTTCACTGAAACCCTCAAGAGGACTTTTACTTACATGATTTTGGCCAGAACAGTGTCTGATGGCTGCTTCTGGGCGAAGGGAGTTGAGGAAACAAGGTTTGGAAATGGGATTGGGTCAGACACAGTTCTTATGAATACAGTTTTATTTATCTCATTATATTCCTAGGCATATTTTAGTGCCCCTTTGATATATTAGCATCCATTATAGTCTAACCCTAAATCTAGCTCTGAGCATGCTAACAAATTAGTCAAATTGTATTAATCACTAACATATGGACAATATATGCCAGCTGTTTTACATGTATTAACTCACGCAATCCTCGTGATGACCCCATGAAGTGTGTATGATTAAGGTCAACATTTTACAGATTAGGAAATGGGGGCACAGAGGAGTAATAGTTTGCTCAAGATTATAGAGTTAGGGAGTGGCAGAGCCTGCATTTGAACCTGGGAGCTGGCTTCAGAGTTTTTCTCTAAATCACAACATTATATTCCTTCTTTGATAGAAAAATGTGTATAGCTATGAGCAGATACACAAATACTCGTGGAGACTTTTGCAATTAAGAAGGGTTACTGTAGGGAGAGCATTTGAACAGGATTGAAATGGGTTGAATTCATAGCCTGGCCCCACCGTCACTAGTCATTTATTCGGCAGATATTTCTGAGATCCTGTGATTTGCCAGACACTGTGTGAATGAGACAGACATGATTACTCTCTATTCTAGTGGGAAATAGAGCCCAAAAAATGAAGTAAGCAAACAGATAGATAAAGGGTGTGTTATTGATGAACGAGAAGAAGGAAACACAGCTGAGAGCTGGGCAATGGGGGGAACGCTACATTAGGGTGGCCAGGATAGGACTCCCGAGGAGGTGGCATCTGGATTGGGAACTGAATGATGAGAAGCATCTTGCTGTGGAAATAGCTGGGGAAGAATGTTCCAGGCAGAACAGAAAGAGCAAATTTCCTAAAGGAAGAAAGAGCTTGGCTTTTAGAGAAACTGAGAAAAGATTTGCACGCCTCGTGCTAATGCCGCCAGGGGAGAGTGGTGTGAGGTGAGGCTCATGAAGAAGTTCAAGGACAGAATGTGCTGCGCTTTGAAGTCATAGTAAAGAAGTCACACTTAACTATAGTTGCAATGGGAAGCTACCTGTCCCCATTTTACTCCCAGTAACTCTCTTTCTCATCATATAATGAAACATACAATACTGGCTTTGACTATGTCATGGGTTAATGAAGGATCAACTGATGCAATGTGTAGGACAGTAAATTGTCATGTGAAATTCTCCATAAAATAAGAGAAAATAAGGGCCCATAGAGCAAGTATTTCTTCATAAGAAATATGTCTTTAAAAATTGTTATTATTAAAATTATTTTAGAGACAGGGGAGATCTTGCTCTGTCACCCAGGCTGGAGTGCAGTAGCGTGATCACAGCTCACTGCAGGCTGGAACTCCTGGGCTCAAGTGATCCTCCTGCCTCAGCCTCCTGAGTAGCTGGGATTACAGGTGCGAACCACAGTGCCTGGCTAAAAAATATTTTTTAGAATACACTCAGTAACTAAACTTGTGATTAGACAAAGCAAGTTGTGCATAAACGAATACAACTTTTAAAAAAATCTGATATGTTTACAATGTTGTGTGGGAGTTCCACTTCCAGTTAGGATGTAGACTAGTTTGTGATAGACTTTCATTCTCACTGTAACAACTAGAGAAAAAAAGAACAAATGTAAAAATTATATATTTTTAAAAACTAGGCTGGGCATAGTGGCTCATACCTATAATCCTAGCACTCTGGGAGGCTAGTGAGGCAGGAGGAATGCTTGAGGCCAGGAATTTGAGACTAGTCTGAGCAAGAGCGAGACCTCATCTCTACAAAAAACAGAAAAAATAGCCGGGCATGGTGGCGCATGCCTGTAGTCCCAGCTACCTGGGAGGCTGAGGCAGGAGGATTGCTTGAGCCCAGGAGTTTGAGATTGCGGGGAACTATGATGATACCCCTGCACTGTATTTGGGGCAACAGAGTAAGACTCTATCTCAAAACGACAGCAACAACAAAAATTATATTGGAGAGCTGTGGATACAAAGAAGTATATGGGAGCTAAGTTCTGGGGAAGGAAGAATTCTTCCTAGGTGAGCGGCATCCATTGGTCATTTCCCTCCCTGGGCATGTCTGCTCCCTGAGTTTGTGTACTTCCGTGCAGAACAAACATCACACCTGTCTAGGTAGAGGGGCTCTACTGGGATAAGGAGACGCCAGTGGAACTGATAATAGCACCAGCACAACAGATTGGAATTTGTAGAAGCCCCAAATGCAGAGCTAATTCTCTCCACTCGATACTTATCCCCCCCTGAGAATTCTGCTGTGAGCCCAGCAACACAGGGGATCAGGCTCTAAAGCAGAGGGAGATTTTTATAACCCATGGTGTTTATCCCAAAGCTGAGTTAGTGGGAGGAACTTGCAGGCACACAGGACAGATTGTGCCCTTGAAGCATTTGAAACCAGAGGTAAACTAAAACAAACTAAAGTTACAGCCCAGCCCAGCCCCAGCTCAACTCCGGATCAGGTTGAAGTGATCTGCCCCTCACTCCAACGGCCAGGTAGAGGAAAAGGCTTGCCCTTTCTGGGGGAAGCTCTTCTTTACTCCAGTTCGTAGAGTTCTTTTAAAAACAATGTCTGCCATGTAATAAAAAGTTATAAAGTATGTAAAGACAAAGGAAAATGTAACTCACAAACAATTGAATGTTTTTAAATCAGTATTATTAGCAGATACATTGACAGCACAGATGTTGCTGTTAAGAGACAAGAACTTTCAAATAACAATGATAAATATGTTAAAGAAATTAGAGGATAGATGGTCAAAAAGGGATAAAATGTATGGATAATGTTAACAGATAAATGTAATCTCTAAAAAGAACTAATTGGATATTCTCAATATGAAAAAACACAATATTGGAATGGAAGCATTCATTGGATGGACTTAGCAGCAACAGAAATCCTTTAACTGAAGCACTAAGAAAAAGTGGGGGGAAAAACAAAGCAGATTGTGGAGGACATATGGAAAATAGCAAATGGCCTGACAGGCATGGTGTTGGAATTCCAGGAGGAGAGGAGAGAGAGAATGGGACAGAAGAAATATTTGAAGAGAAAATGGGTAAGAATATCCCCAAATTGATGAAAGACATCAACCCACAGGTTCAAGAAGTTCAGTACAACTTGAAGCAGAATAAATAAAAAGGAAACCACAATGTAGGCATATCACTTCAAATAAAAAAGATAAGGAGAAAATATATTAAGAGCAGCTAGAGAAAACAGACATTATATTTAGAAGAATACCAATGAGATTTGTAACTGATGTCTTATCAGAATCAGGAGTCCACAAGGCAGTGGAATGACTTCTCTAAAAGGAGTTGAACAGCAGTTTAAATATGGCCAGTAAAAAGATCTGTCAAAATGAAAATAAAGACATATTCAGAGACCAGGCACGGTGGCTCACGCCTGTAATCCTAGCACTCTGGGAGGCCCAGGCAGGAGGAGCGCTCGAGGTCAGGAGTTCTAGACCAGCCTGAGCAAGAGCAAGACCCCGTCTCTACTAAAAATAGAAAGAAATGATCTGGACAGCTAAAAATATATATAGAAAAAAAAATTAGCTGGGCATGGTGGCACATGCCTGTAGTCCCAGCTACTCGGGAGGCTGAGGCAGAAGGATTGCTTAAGCCCAGGAGTTTGAGGTTGCTGTGAGCTAGGCTGACGCCACGGCACTCACTCTAGCCTGGGCAACAGTTCGAGACTCTGTCTCAAAAAAAAAAAAAAAAAAAAAAAGACATATTCAGAATGAAACCTGAGGTAATTTGTGGCCAGCAGATCCACAGTACAAGAAATGCTAAAGAATGGGAGAAAAATGTTGAAGTTCTCAAAGCTCAGGGGAGATGACCCCTGTGGACACACAGACATGTGGAAGGAATGAAGAACACCAGAAGGGATAAATAGAAAAGACTACTTATTTCGTTTTTTAAGAGATTATTGACTATTTTAAATTTACAACGATAATAACTATTGGAAGATGCAAACACATGAGAAAGCAACACATATGACAACAGTAATATAAAGGGTAGAAGGAGAATTATACTTTGTAAGTATAATTTACAATTTACATTGTTGTGAAGTTGTGAAATACTATTATAATTCAATATGGATAGTAATAAGTTATAGATCTCTGGAATCTACTAAAAGATAATATAAGTTATAGCTTAAAAAAAGGAAGAAAAATGGGATAATAAAATTTTTTCTTTTTTTTAAATGCCATTTTGAATTTATGTTAATTACCATACACTTAAAATTTAATTTTAAACTTAGTGGTGTTTTCCCAATAAAAGTTTCTGTGTAACACAGTTGCATTCTGTTTTTCATATTATATTTTTCTGGTGTCACTTTTTTGGGGGGAAAAAAAAAAAACAGCTGATGAAGCCTAAACTCTGTTTTCTCCTAATATGGTAATGTATGAAGCTTCAGATTAAGGCTCATCACACTGCTGAATGGGCCTAAGGAGGGTCAGAATTACATAATGTTTCAATAATGGAAGATTGTGGTGTGTACTCCACCCTGGGATGTGGGGGGGAATATTTGGACTCCTAGCTAAAAAAATGAGAGCTCTTCCGAGTGCGCTTATCCCAAAAATGTTGTCGACCTCTTTGCCAAAAAATTTTTTTATCATTGCAATTAAGGGATTTTTTGGGTGGTTTGTCTCAGATGAAACCAGTGTGTTACTCAATTGCTCATGACCAAGGAATTGCACATCCGTTCTCCCTCCCCCCAGCAGAGTTTTGTGACAGTTTCTCCTCTGAGATTCCACCAGTATACCCTTTGCATGAATAAGAAACTGTACACTGTAACTCAAATTACCAGTATTAGCCCTAAACATATCTTCAATTCACTTACTACTTCCCAGATTTCTCACTTCAAACATTTTCAGCACTTGGCTATATCTGCGTTGTTTGCTTAATTTCTAAGATAAATTATACAACTCTCTGCAGCCGTTGATGTGCTGTCACTGTATTGGCATGGAAAAAATGTCTATGCATGTTTCTGAGCCAAGAAAATAAAGCAGTTTATAGAACAATATTGATTTGCTGCAGATGGAAGGAGAAGACCTTCCATTTTTGCTTTATACAATTGTATATTAAACGGTTACACTTATACTGGATTATAATTTTTTAAAAATGTGATCCATGTCTGCTGTAATGACTGTAAGTTGGTGTTGTTTTTTTTTTTTTTTAACAAGTCAAGCATATTCATTTCTTAAAGAAATTAACCTTAAAAATCTAGAATTGGAAAAAGTTTTGGGTATCCATATACTTTTTCTGAATATAGTACATGGACAGCAGTAGGCTGTGTGAGCAGTGGTGACTGATTTCAGTTTTACAAGAAGTAGATGTTTATATACTAACTAGTATTGTATGGATTTGCTAGTGGTCTTCAGTATTAGTCTTATTGCAAAAGGAAAAAAGAGTCTTGGAAGCCTAAAAGTAATAAAAAGGGCAGTAACCATCTTGGCATCTTGTCGATTTCATAGAAATTTCAACCACTAAAATGTGTCTGTCTTGTTAAACTATAAAGAATTCAGTGAAAAACTCTTATCACCCAGTTATCAGACAATGCCTAAAATTCTTTTTTATCATACAAGACATTTAAAAAAGTGGATATTTCATATTTTCCTGAAGGGCTTTGATTTTAAAAAAATAAATTGGCTATCTTGCTGTTAATTAATGTTCAAAACTAGAACTATTCTTATAGTCAGGTACCATGAAAGGATCAGTGAGAAAATTCCAGAAATTTCTACTAAGAGTGATTTAGAAAACCAGAAGGATTCCTAGAGGTGTAGAGCGTATGAGCAAATGGAAACTTTTTTTGTCTTACTTACGGAAGCATTATTTCCCCTCTCATTTTGCACTCCCATACAGATAAGTGTGCTTTACATATGCCATAGGCCATGGCTACATTTGATAACACCCCACTGCGGCTCTGCGTATTAAAATGTAATTGTCCTAGGTGAGTCACAATGCCACAGTGACCACACTGTGCCATTGCTCTGCTTACCTCTTCCCACCTGGGACTTCTCGTTTTGAGTGAAACACCTCAGACCACACATCGGTTAAGAGGTAGCTTCAGTGTTTTTGTTCCATTCCACCTGAACCCATGGAGAAGAAGAGGTTCTTTGAAAGAGTCCAACCCACACCAAATTTGAAAATTAAAAAAGAAAAGAACAAGTAAGAACAAGAACAGAAGCTTTTACTGCATGCAGTAATTCAGTTAATCTACGTGGTTGGAGCCCAGAGTGTTCCAGTTAATCAAACATTCTGCTCACAGGAAATGATCTAAATCTCTCAGAATCCAAATATTTTGGCATCTATCTGCCCTACTGTGTCTCTTGCTGTGTTAAACAAACATTTATGGAATATTTTTATGTTCTGAATGCTTTACATGTGTTAATTCACTGAGTCCTTGGAGCAGCCCCTGAGGAAAGTGCCCCCTGGAGCTGCTCCCGGCTCTGCTCCGTGTCCTAGATTGACGGTGGTGCCCTTAGGTAGTGAGTGAGCGCAGGAGCCCCCGCTGCCCTGGCAGTGGTGGGACACCGCCCTTAGTGGCTGTCCAGTTCTCCCCGACTCTCCGTGGGTCTCCATGCTTCAGGTTGTTGCTCTACTTCCCTATCGTAATGTAGGTTTTTCCACTTAATGTTACAGATTTATTTCCCCTCACTATCTCAGAATTTCAGCAGCTAATCTTAAAACAAATATATCTTTTTCAATTTTAAAAAAATTATGACAAATAGGTATTACAAAATTTATCATCTTAACCATTTTTAAGTGTACGGTTCAGTGGTATTAACTATATTCATTAATGTTGTGCAGCCATCACCATCATCCATCTCCAGTGCTCTTTTCATCTTGCAAAACTGAAACTCTGCCCATCTCAGAACTCCCCATTCCTCCTCCCCACCGCCAGCCTCTGGCAACCACCGTTCTACTTTCTGTCTCTGTGAATTTGACTACTCTCAGTTCCTCATATAAATGGAATCGTATGTATTTATCTGTTTATGACTGGCTTATTTCATGAAGCATGATGTCCTCAAGGCTCATCTCTGTTGTAGCATGTGTCAGAATTTCCCTCCTTTTTAAGGCTGAATAATATTTCATTGTATATATCGAATTTTGCTTATCCACTTGTCCATTGATGGACAGTTGGGTTGCTTCTGTGTATTGACTACTGTGAATCATGCTGTGATGAACATGAGTGTACGAATATTTCTTTGAGACCTTGCTTTCAATGTTTTTGGGTATATATCCAGAAGTGGAATTGGTGCATCTTATGGTATTTCTATTTTTAATTTTTTGAGGAACCACTATACTGTTTTTATAGAGGCTGCACCATTTTACACTTCCACCAATAGTGCACAAGGGTTCCGATTTCTCCACATCTTCACCAACACTTATTATATTCTGGTTTTCAAAAAATAGTAACCACCCTAATGGGTGTGAGCAGTCAACTTTTACACCCCTCTGTCATCATCTTAGCTACTTTACAGAAGCAAGCTTTCACCATACATGTTTTGACAAATACAAATAACTTTGCATTTTATGAGTGTGTAAAACTTATAAAAAATATTTCATGTTAATTCTCATGGCCACAGCGTCGTTATGAAGTATAGAGAATTTTTTTTTAAAGGGCCACCACCGAATGGAGATGATTCCCTCACATCCCTCTCTGCCACGCTAACGCCACGTCATTGATTTTAAACTGAAGTTTAATTTTGTGACTTAATAATGTAAAGACACCCGTTTTCACTCACAGATATTATTCTTTCCTCAGAAAATCCATTCCTCGCTGCCGACGGATTAACAGGATGCTCTCCAACGAATCCCTGCATCCTCCCGCGTTCAGCCGCTCCAACTCGCAGGCCTCCATGGACAGCGCCTCCATGGAGGATTTCTGGCGGGAAATAGAAAGCATTAGAGAGAGCAGCATGGGCGGGCAGGAAGAGCCGCCGGCCGAGCCCAAGCCTGTGGACGGTAAGGTGCTAGCTGTGATTCCTGTGTGCCGACTGACTTTCTCTCTGAGTTCTCTCTCACTCTCCCGGTAGGCAGAAATTATCCCACTGGTAGTTTAACCAGCGAATCCGTAGAATTCAGCAGATCGACCACCTATTCCCACTGATTAATAGCTGCTGTCCTGGCTCAGGGTGACTCTTGTCCAAGGTGACATGACTGCAAGGAGGGCTGGGCCTCAAGAAACTACAGATTGATCCCGTATGTGTCACTGCTTAGGGATGCTGTGCCTGTCTGTGTGATGCTGATGGCTTGTCATCAGACAGATTGTTCTCATTTTGACGGCTTTTCTATTTGTACACTTGACTGTTAATTACCAAAAAGAGACAGAGAAAGAGAGATAAATTTTGCCAGTGTAATTTTGGAGAAAAAATGTTCACTTTAAGGTATTTACTGGTAGTATTGTATTAGACTGTGTCGTATTCTACCAAATAAAAGCCATGTAAAATACTCTGGTTTTCAGTGAAACTAAATAGAAGAAGGCTGAAGACTGGGTAAAAAAAAAAAATACCCAAAAGTCGAAAAGCAGTATAATTGTTCTTAGTTCTCAAAAAGAGCTAAACTGGCCGGGCGCGGTGGCTCACGCCTGTAATCCTAGCACTCTGGGAGGCCAAGGCGGGTGGATCGCTCGAGGTCGGGAGTTTGAGACCAGCCTGAGCAAGAGCGAGACCCCCGTCTCTACTAAAAATAGAAAGAAATTATCTGGCCAACTAAAATATATATAGAAAAAATTAGCTGGGCATGGTGGCACATGCCTGTAGTCCCAGCTACTCAGGAGGCTGAGGCAGGAGGATTGCTTAAGCCCAGGAGTTTGAGATTGCTGTGAGCTAGGCTGACGCCACAGCACTCACTCTAGCCCGGGCAACAAAGCGAGACTCTGTCTCAAAAAAAAAAAAAAAAAAGAGCTAAACTGCTCACCTGGTTGGTATTATAAAACCATACATCATTTCTTCCAGGCCCTAGATATATAAGACATCCAGGAAAGACTAAAGGTAGTTTACGCCTAAGAATGTTTTCATTCGGCAGTGATTGACCTCAAGACAACTACTAAGATAATCTGAAACTTTAAAACATCTTCTCATTTTTCATTCCCCTTTCTATATGTCTGTCTTTCTCAGGACTAAGAAGTAATCACTTAGATGTGCCACAATTAGCATGCGACGCCCTACACTACCAGAAATAAAAAGCCCCATCGCACATTTAATGAGAATCCACTCCAGGGAACCGTCTCCCGTCAGTGGAGTGTGTCCTTACTCTTGTTACTTCTTACACTTTGCCTTTTCACATACGGAAAGACAGGAAGGCACATAAAGGAAAATGCCTCTCATCCTCTACCCCCTTTTTTTACTATCCAGCCAGCTGCGCATGTGAAAAACCATGAGTCGCAACAATAACCTCCAATTTCAATCCACCACAGGTTTTCTTGCTGTCTTCCCTCCCTCTCTGTTTGTAACTCCCTTCTCCAATAGAGAGAAACCTGCCTCCCACCATCTACCATCTAGTTACTCATTTGCTCACACCTGGAACACACAGAAGATATCTCCAGGTTTGTTAGCCTAAACTGATATGAAAAAAAAGACCTACTAAGTAGAGTTTATTACTTATTTACAGGTATTTTTCCCTGAAGCATTTGAACAGATCTTAACTGTACAGTGAGCTTTGACAAATCTTTGCCCTCTTACAACCTCACTCCTGTCAAGATGGGTAACATTTCAGTCCACCCAGAACAGCTCCTGGTGCTGTTTCCCAGTCAGTCTCCTCCTTCCCAAAGACGTGCCGGCCCGAGGCAGCCGTGGTTCTGATGTTTGTGCACCAGAGATTGGTCTGGGGTGTGGCTCCTTTCACTGAACATAACGTTTTTGAGATTCATAGTGTATCAATTGTTCATTCCTTTTTATTATCAAGTAGTTTGTATAAGTTTATGAGCTGCCATAACAAAGCTGAGTGGCCTAAAACGATAGAAATTTATTCTCTCACAGTTCTGGAGGCTAGAAGTCCAAAGTCAAAGTGTCAGCAGGGCTATGCTCTCTTGCAAGACTTTAGGGGAGAGTTGGTCCATGCCTTTCTCTTAGCTTCTGGTGTTGTTTGCGTCCTTGGTGTTCCTTGGCGGTTGACAGCACGTCATGCCATTCTCCGCCTCCTTAGCTACATAGTGTACTCTCTGTTTGTGTCTATGTCTGTGTCTCTTCTCCTCTTCTTAAAAGACACCAGTTACATTGGATTAAGCACCCACTCAATTAAAATATTACCTCATCTCAATTTATATCTTAATTACATCTGCCAAGACCCTATTTCCAAATAAGGTTATATTTACAGATACCAGGGTTTAAGATTTCAACATATTTTTGGGGGGACATAATTCAATCCATAATAGTAATATTCCCTTGTATGAATATACCACAATTTGTTTATCCGTGTACTTTCCTTTTTTTTTTTTTTTTGAGACAGGGTCTCACTCTCACCTGGGTAGAGTGCAGTGGCTTCATCATAGCTCACTACGGCCTCAAACTCCTGAGCTCAAGCGATCCTCCTGCCTCAGCCTCCTGAGTAGCTGGGACTACAGGCATGCGCCACTATGCCTGGCCAATTTTTTCTATTTTTTGTAGAGACACAGTCTTGCTTTTGCTCAGACTGGTCTTGAACTCGCGGTCTCAAGTGATCCTCCTACCTTGGCCTCCCAGAGTGCTAGGATTTCAGGCGTCGGCCACCTCGCCTAGCCCATCCATGTACTTTTAAATGGACTTGTGGGTTGTTTACAATTTCGATTATGATGAATAACGCTGCTATGAGCAATCTTGTGAAAATCTTTTTGTGGAGATATTTTTATTTCTCTTGGATATATGTATTTTCCATAGAATATGTGTAACCACATAAGAAACTGCAGGCATTTTTCCAAAGTAGTTGTACCATTTTACACCCCTTCCAGCAATGTTGGACAGACAGTTGCACTTCAACATTCTTGCAACATTTGGTGTTATCCTCTTAATGTGAGCTATTCTAGTGGATGTGTGGAGGTCTCTCATTCTGGTTGCAATTACATTTCACCGATGACTAATGTTGTTGAACATTTTTCCTTGTGTTAAAAACAATTACCATTGATTTTAAATCTTTCATCTTTTTGAATATGAACCATTTCCTGTAAACATTGCTTTTACTCCATCCCACAAATTTTGATATGTTGTATCTTATCATTCATTTTTAAATGTTTTCTCATTTTTCTTGTGTACTTCTTAATTTCCAAGTATTTGTGGATTTTCTAGGCATCTTGTTATTGGTTTCTAAGTAAATTGTGTTATGGTTAAATAATATAGTATGTAAGTGTGAATCCTTGAAATTTATTTAGGTTTATTTTATGGCCCAGAATATGGTCAGTGTTGGTCAAGATTCCATATATATTTAAAAAGAGCATTCCAGCAATACTGGAGAATAGTGGATGAGGAGAGCATGGCATGAGTGTGTCCAGAGGGTAAGCAGCTTCATATCTTGTAGGCCATGTCAAGGGTTTTCTTAATTCCAACAGCAAGGAAAAAACTGTAGCATTATTTTTATCTGCATTTGAAAGGACTAATTTAGTTACAATACCAAAAATAGGTTGGAAAGGGACCAAGAATGGCTGTAGGAAGAATTGATGGGAGTCTTGTTGCAGCAGTCCAGGTGAGAGATGATGGTAGCTCTGACCAGGGTCACAGCAGAAGAGATAAAGGAAGGTGGACAATTCTGAGAAATAATAAGGAAGTAATGTCCAAAGATCTTGTTGATGTGTTGGAATTGATGTGTAAAACAGAGGGAGATGTCAGGAATGTTGCCTGGGTTACTTTCTTCCCTAATTACATGGATGGTGGGTTTCATTTATTGAAACATGAAATCCTGAAAGAAGCCTAGAGTTGGAAATGAAGAATATGAGTTCAGGTTTGAACATGTTGAGTATGACATATGATCGTTAGAGCTAAGTAGATATTGAATACACAGATATGTGGAACTGGAATCCAAAGGAGTATTTTTTGTGGCGGTTATACAGTTGGCAGCCGGATAACAAACAGGATGGCATTGTACTTAATTCAGCAAACAGACTGACACGGGTGTCTGCCGCAGACATTCTCACTTACGGAAAACGTATATTCCACGTGTGCTGCAATTTGAATCTGAGGATTTAGGCCTTTCTCACCCCTAGTTTATGTTAACTCTAGTCCTACCAATGACTTCTTCTCTCACTCTTTCATAGTTCCTTACAGAGGTGGAGGGGAAAATCCAATTTTTAGAACTTAAATATTAAACCTATAATTGTACACTTTGTCTTCAAAAATGAAAATCTTATCTCATGCTTAAGTAAAGGAGGAGTTCATAACTCACAAATCTAAAAGATTTATTACATTAGATTAGAGCTACCAATTATAAATTCACCTTTTATTTTCTGTTAAAGGGACAGTTTACAGAGCAAATGAATAATAAAAACAAGATAGCAAATAAAATATTTGCCTAGCTAGAAATTGGACCTGTAGAGTACATTAGAAGGCTTTGTGTATGTACCAATGATGCAATAATGTAAACAGAGTGCAGTGCTCCCAGACCGATGCTATGACACGCGGTTTACAAATTAGTCTAATCTGCTGTTTAAACAACCCGCATTCGGGT
Organism: Varecia variegata; assembly: GCA_028533085.1. Lineage (NCBI taxonomy): Eukaryota > Metazoa > Chordata > Mammalia > Primates > Lemuridae > Varecia > Varecia variegata. The sequence continues at coordinate 43,866,232 of CM052443.1, forward strand.
TTTGCCTGTTGCGCGTAGTTCCCAGAAATGTATATGTAGTGGGTTTTCTGTTACAGGACATTGTTATTCTGAATTCCTTGTATTTCTATATATATAGTTTACAATAGCAGTTGATTCTCTTTGATGAATTTTAGATTTTTGAACTGCTTTCCAAAAAAAAGGAATGATTTTCTAATGTTCAGAATAAGGAAAAAAGTAAGAGAACAAACATCAGTTGAATACCTGCTTTGTTTAAGGTTGTTTGCCATCTTTCATAAATCCACTGATGAAAAAAACAAAACTCACAATCCTCATAGCTACCTAATACTTCTGTTGTTATTACCCCCATTGTTGTAATTTCCCAAATTTGGTCTTGAGGTCTCTCTCCGTAGAGTGGCTACCAACTCTAGCCCTGCCCTGCCGGGCTCCGGGGGATTTGGTCATGGATGTTTACACTGTGCCTTTCACAGGACACTTCTTGATCCTGGCAGACAGCCTAGTGCCCAGGGGTCTGACGCATGACCAGGTGTCCCTCTCTAAGGAAATTTGTTTTTACTGGTAAACACCCTTCTGGCTCTTGTCTGACCTGTATCCAGTTTATTCCTACCAAGGTAGCCAGTCTTTAGGAGAGCCCCATCCAGGAGAGAAGTTAGGCTCAGGTGTGTCAGTCAGGAAGACACAGAAGAGGCAACTCAACCTAATACATGAAATACCAGAAGCAGCGAGTTACTCACAGATCCCAGAAAGAAGACAGCAGAACCCCTCCCGGGACACTCACACTCAACCAGCAGGTGGGGGGTGAGGGGAGGCCACCTGTGGGGCCCAGTGTGTTACCCAAGCAGGTTTCCAACGGGGAGTTCTACTTGGTGGGTTAAGCAAGCAGGCACACGTTCCATGGAGTCACACTGTGACGGACAGGTGGTCACTGCAGCATGTCTGCACAGTGCATATGGGGTGTGGGGGTCCGTGGGGTGAGTCAAGGAGGTTGCATCCAGCTGTCCCAGATGGAGGTGGTCACCAGGAGGTGGCTGCATAGGGCAGATGTCTGGATTGACCACATGGAAGAACTGGGAGGCGGGAGAGAACTGGACACTGTCAAGAGTGACTAAGCCCTGCTTCTCATATGAGAAAGTTAAACCTATATTCAGATGGATACTGAGGCAACATCAAATTATGTGAATTCACTACACTTATCTTAGTGAGAGGACATGAGGCCTAGAGATATCTTAAAACTTACCAAGATCATTCAGCTAGTAAATGGTGGGTGACACTGGGATTTGAACCTGCATTTGAGTGATTGAAGAACCCTTTTGTGTTCCATTAAATTGTGTCTGTTCTATTACGGTTTCAGTTTAAATATTCATATTTCATCATTTTTTGACATTGGTAGTTCAGATGTGACTTATATTTAACTCTCTGGCAAGGAAATGACCTTGCCAAGTCTGCCAATTACCTTACTCTCCTAGAAAATATTCTAAAATTTGACTTATTTAAAAAATACAATACAGAATTTTCATTTGTTATAATATTCTTTCCCATAATATCTGTATAAAAAAGATAGTCTTATATTGTTTACTGATATTTCTTGACTGATACGCACAGACCTATGGATACAAGTGTCATCCAATCATACAGAACATATTCTAACCTTGGTAATGTTCTTTTACAGAAGGAGAACTGGAAGCAGAGTGGCTACAAGATGTGGGTTTATCAACGCTGATCTCAGGTGATGAAGAGGAAGATGGCAAAGCCTTGCTGTCTACATTGACTCGAACCCAAGCAGCTGCAGTGAAAAAGAGGTATAATACCTACACTCAAACCATGAGGAAGAAGAATAAGCAACCCGTCAGGGATGTCAGAGACATCTTCGGAGTCAGCGAATCTCCTGTAAGTAATGAACACAGCTCAGAGTGTTTGGTTTGACTGGGGAGTCGGGCATGGAGTAAGAAAAAATATCAGAAAAGGCTAGTTGGCAGTTTCCATTATAGCTTCTAGAGAAAATTAAGCAGACAGCACGGTGCAAAATTTTAGAAATGTGAACTTTAGTGATGATTCCTTATCTCTCATACTACAATATCCATCAATACTCAATTCATTCCCTTCTTTGTTGAGGTTGGAGAGTAACTTCTTTGGCATTGGAGCAAGTCTTTGTGGATAGGATACACAGAGCCTTTACTTAAATCTTAGCACTGAATGGAAACTCTGTGGTCAAGCAAAGGAGTCCAGGGAAGTGGACTTAAGTATGGTCCAGGAGGTTTGGTTTAAACGGAGGTGGGGATGAGACAGTGGGTAGTGTAGCCTTTATGTTCAGATAAATTAAAATGGTAAAAAAAAAAAAAAAGAAAAATACCAGCATTAATTAAGTGGGTAAGAGAAAGAGAATGATTCAGAAAAGCATAAGGGAAACATCACAAGTTTTATGAGAAATGGCTGCTTGAAGTTCCAGCTTACCCTTAGCAATTTCATGGCCACAGTTTTACTTCTGAGGCTGTTAGTCATGTTCTCCTATGTCTGTTTGTTTTATTGCTAGCTCTGCCTTGCCATGTATTTGTTCATTCATTCGTTGCATTGCTGCAATGTTGCATTGCAATAATTGCATCACTGATGCAACAGACATTTATTGAATACATTCTCTGTGCAAGATCCTATGTTAGGTTTTATGCAGATAGGATTCCTGGAACTTTGGGAGTAATTAGTATTTAGAAAAAAGGAAATTTGATATTCAGCTGCAGTTGATAAGAGAAGTTACCTGGGGTAAGTTAATCACTCTGATTTAGGTTTCTCATCTGATTAATTGCAGTATCAATAATGACATAAATTAAAACTTTAAGGACATCGAGTAGAAGTCATGGTTGAAGACAGTCTCCAATCTGAGTTACTTTAGGTTGTCTGTAAGTCATATCTTCTCTTAGATACATTAATCACATTGAGTAGTTGCCAGAGCAGCTCACACAGGCCCAGTTGACCTTTGCATTTGTGCTAACAGGGTCCTAGAAATAATACCAGCCTTTAGAACTTTCTACAGTGATGGAAATGATCTACTTCTGTTGTATGTTGACAATATATAGGGTCTCATAAACATCTTCACAGGTTTTTTTCCCTAAAAAATTCAGTGTCTATTCTGCAAGTGAAGAAACTTGGAAAGTTCTTGGGAATGTACCTGAATTTTTTCAGTTTTTGATTTGAATTTGACAACATAAACATCAGTTTCTCCCTTCCTCCTTCTCTTGCTCTATGTCTCTGTCCTAGTCTGTTTCTTTCTCTTTGTGTGATGGTCGTGTTCTTTCTTCTTCCATATTCCTCCTTCCTTCCTTCCTTCCTTCCTTCCTTCCTTCCTTCCTTCCTTCCTTCTTCCTTTCTCTCTCTGTCTCCCTGTCTCTTCCACTTTTTATTTCTTTCTTTAAAAGTTTCCGTTTCACTTTCTTAGTGAAGACATAACATCATAAGTTTCATAAGGAGATTTTGTATTAATCTCAGATGTATGAATTCAACCCAGTATATTACCTAGTGAGGCAATAAATTCAGTAATTTAGAAAATAGATATGTAGATAATGCTAGTTATTTTATTAATTTTTATACATAAAATTCTATGCCCCTAATCATTTTCCTTCAGAATTTGGAAGATACTTGTCCATCATCTTCTCTCGTGTACCATTGCTGTGGCAAAGCACAATGTCTCCGTCAATCTCATTCCTTTGTATAATAGATAAGAAGCTTTGTGAATTTTATTTTTATTGTTGGAAACTTGAAATTTTACCAGCTTTGCCTTTTTAAAAAATTCATCCTGGTCAGTACTAAGTGAGCCCTTTCAATCTGAGAGCTAGTTCATTCTTCAGGTTCTATATAGTTCCTTCTAACATTTAAAACAAGTATTTATTCCTTTCATTTTCTCAGTTACCTCCTTCTGAAACTCCTGTAGATGATTGTTGCATTGTTTGGATTGAATTTCTGTGTCTGTTAAATGCTCTCTTCATACTTTGCAAGCTTGTGTGTATGTGTGTGTGCTTGTTCTGCATTCTTGGATATCTCTTCAACTTCATTTATTATGTCAGTAATTTGGCCATGGTTGTATTTTATTTTATTTTAGTTTTTTTATTTTATTTATTTATTTTTTTTTTTTTGAGACAGAGTCTTACTCTCTTGCCTGGGCTAGAGTGCCATGGCGTTAGCCTAGCTCACAGCAACCTCAAACTCCTGGGCTCAAGAAATCCTCCTGCCTCAGCCTCCCGAGTAGCTGGGACTACAGGTACATGCCACCATACCCAGCTAATTTCTCTATTTTTAGTAGAGACAGGGTCACACTCTTGCCCAGGCTGGTCTCCAACTCCTGAGCTCAAACAATCCTCCCGCCTCGGCCTCCCAGAGTGCTAGAATTACAGGCGTGAGCCACCGCGCCCAGCCTCATGGTTGTATTAATACTTACACCTTTCATTAGTTTTTAAAATTTTAACAGTCATACTGCTAATTTACTGAAGGCCCAGCTTGCCCTGACTGCCCTTCCACTGTAGCAATCTGTTCTTGGCTGCAAAAGCCTCCCAGCACTCTCAAGGTATTGAATAAATTAAACCTTAAATTCCAAAGTTCTCTTCTTTCCCTGAAATTATGTTTCCTTCAGAGTCTTGTGTTTATTTTTATCATGATTGTTGTTGTTTAATTGACTTTGATACTTGAGTGTGGGTTTATATTTATTACTGAAGGACTGATTGATTGATGTATGTAATGGCAGTTGTGTAGACCTGCTTTCTCCCAAGAATTCTCCCGCGAATAGGGGTCTGGGCCTGTGTGAGTGGTGTAATGTGTCAGTTGTCACACTTCACTTTGAAACATACATATGGCCTCAATGCTAACGTAACAAGAGCCCTGAAGAACTGTAATTTATTTCCTTTATAGGCAAACTGACCTGCCCTGTTTAAATTCCTGTCCATATCCTTTTAGAAGGCCCCAAGGAAAGTGCAATTCAACCTCCCTTCTGTCCACGACCACCACACTCTCCTAGCACAGCACCACCACCGAGGCAGGTGGTCACTCGACACCGAGAGTTAGCTGATGCCCACTCCCTAGTGTTCCAGGGAGGAAAGGGTCTGCCTGGCCCATGTTCAGAAAAACAGTTTGCAATTGCTCTGGTCATGGCCTTCTGAGTTGGGAGTGCCTCCCTGCTCTTTTCTCATTCTGAAAAGGGGCTTTTTCTGCATCAGCGTTTACTTTCTACACATTATTTCTCTTGTGCCTTTTTGCAGGCTGAGGTTTTCCTCTACTCTTATCAAACCATTCTTGCCTGCTTTTTATCTGCAGGAGCTTCCAACAATTTCTGTTCTGCTAATGGAAATATTTAGTGGTTTCTAGATCTACTCCTTTAAAAAGATACCTCTTTGGACACTTGGAGTGATTGCAGGGGAAGGAAAAAATGGTTGTGCATTTTGCTATCTTGATCCAATTTTCCTGTGCTGATTCTTCAGTAGTATTTGTTCCTTTCAAAAAATAAATTTTTTTTTCTTATTATGAACATAATACATAATCTTTACTGGAAACTTAGAAAATATGGACAGGGAAGAAGAATGGCAATTTCTATGGGCCTAAAGACATTTTATGATTTCATTAAATATCCAATAAATTTTATTTTTCAGTGGAGTTCTTACAAGAAAGGAATAGAATATTTAACCCTGTTTTCAAAGAGCCATTTTACATTAAATCGAAAATGCTGGCTGGGCGTGGTGGCTCACGCCTGTAATCCTACCACTCTGGGAGGCCGAGGCTGGCGGATTGTTTGAGCTCAGGAGTTCAAGACCAGCCTGAGCAAGAGCGAGACCCCGCCTCTACTAAAAAAATAGAAAGAAATTATATGGACAGCTAAAAATATATATATAGAAAAATTAGTCAGGCATGGTGGCGCATGCCTGTAGTCCCAGCTACTTGGGAGGCTGAGGCAGAAGGATCGCTTGAGCCCAGGAGTTTGAGGTTGCTGTGAGCTAGGCTGACGCCACGGCACTCACTCTAGCCCGGGCAACAGAGTGAGACTCTTGTCTCAAAAAAATAAAAATAAAAATAAATCGAAAATGCTAAATCAGTGTCTGGATACATCATACACAGTCTGCAATCCTGTTCATCATGAGCGGAATTCCAGTTCCCAAATACATTGTTCCAATATTTAGAAGTTGTGAATTAAATGTGTTTTTTTTTTTTCTGTAACACATTTAACTGGGCAAATAGTCAATCTAATTTATCTCCAGTTTCATAACTGATAAGCAACTATCTAAAGATGAAATTGATTTATAATTGACTATATAAATATAGTCATACAGTATACTTAAAAAACATGATTATATAACATGTATACACATGGCTGCATGTAAGAGAAAACCCAAGAAATCGTAAGTTATACGAATATGGCTTTGTTTTTCTTTCTTGAGAAACTGACATAGATGGTTCTTTTCCTTAAATGAATCCAGCTTCCTTTTATCTTTCTTTTCTCTCTGTCATATGCAGCTTCCATCTTTTTGCTTACAAGTTGGCTGGGCCAGGCACCAGGCACCATAGCCATGTTCCTGTCAGTTCCTGGAGCTTGTACCAATGGACTCTGTCCTTCTGACCTTACTTTCCTGGAAAGTCTACTCAGTAGAATTCCAGTTACCTCTCAATGCCCAGACTTATATCATCGTTAGCTGCAAGTGAGCCTGAGATACTGGCTTTTGTTTTTTTTGTTTTTGTGGGTTTTTTTTTTTTGTTGTTGTTTGTTTGTTTTTTTAAGCTGGACACATAACTTTCTGAAAGAAAATCAGGACACTGTTAATGAAGACAGCAGACTGAATTTGGGGTATGCGGTTGACAGTATCATCCACAGAGAACAGTGCCTATTAATGTGCCTGGCATTTAGTGGGCTCTCAGTATAGGTTAATAAATTGCTAAATGCAATGACTAGTGCGTAGGCAGTCATAGCTATGGCTGTCTCCGCAAATCTCTATGAATGTGCACATATTATGCATACCAAGTGATTAATCGCACAATTACATTTGGGAGACTATTTCTGAATAAAAATGCACTTTCATTTTTTTCAGTGGCCAGATGATTTTTATATCCTAACTCCTTTTTTGGATGTGACCCTGGATGAAGGGATAGCAACAATTCCCTGCAGAAATGGTCACCTGCTAAGATAAAGCAAGGAAAACTGAGTGTAGGGAGGTTAGAAAAATAATTATTTCAAGACAATCCGAAAAATTTGTGGGGTGAACGGGCAGGGGGAAAATTCCCCACTTAGCTTGACACAATGAAGAAAAAGGAGACTCTTAAACTCAGGAATGAATAATTAAATAGTTAAATCCACAAATAACTACACGCCCTACCTGTGCCTACAATAACAAACATAACAACAGCTGCAGCCACAGCTGTAGCCGGAAGTCAGAATGTAGGGGAGGCTGTCAGCTCAACTTTCGTCCTCTTGGCTGAGCTCATAACGGAAAATCTTATCTACCCTCCATGTATCTTCCAGTATTCATTTAATTCTCACCATAAGAAATATTTTGACATTTCAATTATTTTCCAAATGTGAATATCTTGTGGGGAGCAGCAATAAGTGGGAAAAAGCAACACCGTCTAGGACAGGAAGTAAACACATCTCGTTAGAGCCCACCATGTCCATTTCAGTGCAGAGTTTCAAAGAATGTTAATCTGAGTTCCTAACTGCCCATGAAGCTGTCTCGGTAGAAGACTTTATTTTTACGTGCTGAGTCCCACGCGATGATCTGTACCACCTGGCGTGAGGCTTGGGGACTTCTTTTGCAATGGTGCGCATGCGCGGGAGCCATAGAAGGACGTGGGTTTGCCACACCTCATGGCGGCAGCCCATTTACAGTGAGGGACTTTGCTCTGTTACACGTCAGTATGACTACCCTTGATCTGATGAAGATGGTGAGGATGTTCAGTTTCTGTGCAGTTTATTTTTATCTTACACGTATGTTTTGTGGGGCACTCTATGTGGATCTTACGATTGTCCTCACACAGGCTGGCTCTTGGTCCCCTCTGCGCTTCTGCTGAGTGGTGTGGATGTGGCCGGTCCGTGTTCTGGCTGCTCTTCTGTCGCCTGGGGCAGGCTGAGGTCTGGATGTGGAATGCTGTCAGCTGGTACTGTGAGCAATCCTGTTTTGCAGATTTCGTCTCTGGATTTTTCTCCTAATTTTACAGTATTTCTCATACGGGTGTTAACTCCTTTCAGTCAGAGGGCTTCACGCTTTCTGTTGAGTTGGCGGCAGGTTGTTCCCCCAGTGGAGGGAGTCTTATGTCCCTTACTTCTGACCAGGTGTTGCCCCTCTCCGCTGTCCCCGCTTCCGCCCCGGGGCCACCACCTCACCCCTCTGCCAGAAGAGGGCAGGTTAGAGTTTGTAAACGTAATTGGTTTCTGAGCCTTTGCCGCACCTAACTCTCCCTATCATCTTGGTTGTCTTTTCTTTACCCTGTCGGGTGAGGGAGCGATTCCCACCCCAGGTTCTGTGAATACACGGCCCCGACGCCGGGCAGATGAGACTCACAGCAGTTTCTTAGTCACATACTCACAGCCCAGGGGAGGAGGACCCTGCACTCCACGCGGCGCCACTGCGGAGTGCTCCTGGGAACAGAGTGAACGGCCAGGGGCTGCAGGCTCAGGATCGAGAGGGTGGGCTGTCCCTGGCCCCCACAGGAGGTTGTGAGTGGATGTTTGAGTAATTCCATGGCTGGCAGGGAACTGAAGCCCACTGTGCAGGGAGAAGCAAGAACCGTGCCCTGGGTCAGGGGGGTTGTGTGGCCGGAGGACCCCCCTGCAGGACCAGAGTGAGGAGAACTTGCCGTCGGGCCAGCTGGTCGTGCCAGGTGCCAAGGCAGCGTAGAACGCTGAGCCCGTTTTAGGTCTCACGCCACAGCAGCACTCCCACACCGAGCTGTGGTCACTCACTGGTCTGGGCTTAAAAATTTCTTTTCTCTTTTCATCCTCATGTTTTATCTTTTACCTTCTTCCAAACTAGAAAAAACAAAATGGTGGGATTTTGTTGTTAGATTTTCTCCTCTCTCAGTGTGATATCGAAGCAGTACGACTTCTATCTCAGAGGGGTTTGTTGTATCCTGTCCTCTGTGAGTAGGTCTTTTATCCGTATCAGGTGAGCAGAGAGGCCTATAAAGTGTAGAAAATATATGCCTTTTTCAGATCTGACCATCTGAAGCACAGGACAAAGTAGATAATTTTACATATATATATGTGTGTGTGTCTGTATGTATATAGATGTAGGTTAGACAAGTACTGGTCTTTAAACATTTATAAACTGAATTTTTAAATATGTTCATTTAAATATCAAAATGATATATCCTGGTTTGCTCTTGTGTTAGGGGTTCCCAAGCCCACCCAGGTTAGTGATTTATTAGAGGACTCACAGGACCCAACATATAGTCATACGCATGGCTGTGATTTGTTACAGGAAAAGGATACAAAGGAAAATTGGCAAAAGGAAAAGGTTCATGGAACAAAGTCAGGGAATCTAGGTGCATCTTCCAACGTCCTCTCTCAGTAGATCCACCTAGAACAAGATTAATTCCTCCAGCAACAAACTGCTGTCCGCCAGGGAAGCTCATCTAACCCAGGAGCCCAGGGCTGTTATTGGGGGTGATCACATGGGCACCCTCTACCTAGCGTGTAACAAACTTCCAGACTCCCAGGAGAGCAGGTATTCGGTATAAGCCACGTTGCTTGAACAGTTTAGGAGCAGTGAGCCATTCTTGACGTTAGGGAATGGTGGGGACCCCCTGAAATTCAAGTTGCCAGGCGCCAGCCAACTGCCAGCCTCGCAAGCAGGCCTTTCTAGGGAGAGCGTCTCAGGCCTGCTGTGGTAACTCATTTCTGCAGAGCTCCCAATAGATTGTATTTCTGGATGTAGAGGAGTAAAACTTCTTTCATTTGCCTTTACTTTCTCTTTTCCCCTTAAAAAGCGATGACAGAGTCAGCTTTGATTCTAGGGTGATCAGAACGAAACCGTTGCAGGTATTTACTGAATACCCACTAAGTGCCTAGCACGCTAGACAATAGCAGCAGAATAAGGAGACGTAGCCCCTGCACTGGAATTCTCACATATCAGCTTAAATGAATTTAATGTGCAAACAAAAGCAGTAACGATGGTTAGAAGGTGAGGCGTGGTAGTTCACGGTTACAGGGTAAGGTAACAGTTGGCCTGGGAATGGAACGTTTGTGGGCGGGGGAGGGAGGCATTAACCCACTCTGTAAGTGTCTCCCATCAGCTGCCACCCACCCCCACCCCCGCAACTAAGCTGTGCTAACCCAGTGGCTCTTGCTTCAGTGCAAGTGAAGTGGTTCTGTCTTGGGCTTCATCCGAGAGAGCGAATAATTAAAGTGCCAAAAGGATCCTCAGACGTGCTCAGGGCGAGCAGAGGGAGGCAGACACACAGCAAGGCCGGGCTGTCTCCTTCCTGGTCTCCTCACTGCCAAAACGTTCTGCTTCCACTTCGTTTTCACCGTCCCTTTCATTTCAAATCCTTGAGGTGACCTTTTAAAGGTTAATAAGGGGACAAGCATGGTACCAGACACATGCCTCTCGCTGAGGTGGACAAGAAGGTTTGTTTAAGTACCTCCAACCAAGCCCGTTTGTAGGAGGCGGAAACAGGTGCTGTCCTTTTGTACAGGGGACAGCGAAGGATGATAGCATAATAAAATGACTACGGAGAATAGTAAAAATACCAACTTACATAATCATGTATGTTACAAAATGTCACATCTTAGCAGATTGTACCTTTTACTCTTTGAGCAAATCTGGCAAGAAATGTCTCTGGATACTAAATTTTCATATCCGAAGAACTTAAATCCTAAATTGGTGAGCATCAAGATGCTAGGCCCTAAATCAGTTTCCTGCAGAAATTTGTAGGTATTGGCCCATCTGCTTTTTCGTGCAGTGTTGACGTTGGGAAGCCTGATGCCTCCCTAAAACTTGGTCCTTTATTTATATCCTGCTTTCATCTTTATATTTCTGGAAGCTTTTTAGGTTTATCTTTATTGTTAGGGAGCTGAAATGTCATCAGGATGTGAAATCTTTTTTTCTTCTTTCATCATGATCAGCTCTCAGCCTTGGTTTCTGAAGATTGTTCCTTTCCTTTCAATTCTGAATGTCCTCTTCCCGTTATTTCTGTAATTATTCTTTTTTCTTTATTTTCTCTATTCTACCTTTCATTACTCAGATTAAACTCACGTATCTTAAGTTGTTTCTCATATTTTCCATGTCTCCTTTTCCATTTGGTCTGTATGTTAGTCGATTTTGTCTACATTGTCTTGTAGCTCTTGATTCTACTTTCTGCCATGAGTGGTTATAATTTGGCCTCTATAAAATTTTTAATTCAGTCATAATTCACAAGAATGACTCTCTTTTCACTGATTTCCCATTTATTGTTATAGTTACTTTCTGACTTATGGTTGCAATAATCTCTCAAATCTCTCTGAAATTGTTAAATAATTGCAGGTATTTGTCTCTTTCCTTAATTATCTGTTTCTCCCAGAATGTTTATCACTGCACTTCTTCTTCATGATGTTGATTTTCTCTAGCTCTTGGTTTATAAACCATTGCAAAATATAGGCATAAAATCTGGCTTTAAAATACCATGGTTTTATCAGTGAGCTGCATGACTTAGACAATTAGAGGTTTACTTTTCTTACAAAACAAGAAGCTTAAGGAGGAAGGCCAAGGATGGTATGGCTGCCCTAACATGGATCTGCCAACTTTTCCATCTTTCCCTTCTGCTCCCCTTATAGGGAAGGGCTGAGAGGTAATGCTTCCAGGATGTCTGGGCATCACAGGTACCATGTTCGTGTTCCTGAAAGAACCATCGGTCAGCTGATTCCATCCACTTTAATAAGAAAATATTAGCCTTCCTGGATGCTTCACGAAATAAAATTCCACTTAAATCTCATGGGATGTAACTATCACATGATCACATTTAGTCTTTTTAGTTAGACACAGCATCTTGGAGCAAAATCATGACATTCATAAGTTAAGGAAGAAAAGAAAAGTGGATTTTGGCAGGCACTAGCAAAGTCTGCTTCTGAGACCCATTCTGTTACAGTGTACCGCATTTATGAGGATCAATATAATTATAGATGAGTTGGTAAGTACTATTATCAATGCACAGATTGCATTAACTCAATATATCTCCACCCAGCTATACATATCTACGTACACACACACACACACACACACACACACACTCTAGCATAATACATAATTGAATATACATTCACATTTGGAAAGATTCCTAGATAAACATGACTTTCACTTCTTCCATTAGCCAGGTAATACCTGTGACAACCATACTCCTCAGCTGGATGGCACTCAGGAAGAAAAAGAGCTACCAGGAGTTATCCAAACAAGTGGCCCCATGGTAAGTGACAGTAGGGGACTTGGAGGTAGTTGGGAAAGAAGCCGTTTGTTCAAACAGTTGTTCAAAGCTTGAAAAAAATGCAACATAATTAAGGTGTTTGGACAACCACAGCTGTCAACATCCCTGTCTACCTTTAATCAATCTGTAAGAAAAATATTCAGCATAAACAAGCCCAAGTTTAATAGGTAAACGTACAAAGAATTGCGTATTCTATAAAAAACAGAATATATACTCAGAAACTATTTGTTAGCACTTCTTTTTTGACAGATTTAGTGTCCTTACATTTTATCTTTAATTTTAGAAAATTCTCTTAGGAGTGTTAGTTCACTGAGTTACAAGTCTGCCTGCGGGAGCAACAGCAGGTGTGCTCAGGTTCTGGGCTGTTTCCCAGTGTAGGGTGAACTTCAGGCATCTTAGTTCTGATACTTTAGCCCTGAGTGTCCATCTCCTGGCTCCGTCCCTGTTCCCTCGCTTTTCCTCAACACCGCCTCTGCTCCCTCCACTCCCCCAGAGGAGGGCAAAGCCAGGCAAGCCTGAGGGCGATGATCCAGCCTCTGTGCATGCACAACAGGGAAAGGCTGCTTTATTTGCGGTTTATCCAAGGTCTTTTCTCATGTCTGTTTCTACCTGAAGTCCTATCCCAAGCTCCTTATAGAGAGAAAAGATGTCTTGGGGTAGGAGTTTATTTTTTTATTTATTTATTTATTTATTTATTTTTTTGAGACAGAGTCTCGCTTTGTTGCCCGGGCTAGAGTGAGTGCCGTGGCATCAGCCTAGCTCACAGCAAGCTCAAACTCCTGGGCTTAAGCAATCCTCCTGCCTCAGCCTCCTGGGTAGCTGGGACTACAGGCATGCGCCACCATGCCCGGCTAATTTTTTCTATATATATTTTAGTTGGCCAGATAATTTCTTTCTATTTTTTTTTTAGTAGAGACGGGGTCTCGCTCTTGCTCAGGCTGGTCTCGAACTCCTGACCTCGAGCGATCCACCCGCCTCGGCCTCCCAGAGTGCTAGGATTACAGGCGTGAGCCACCGCGCCCGGCCTTGGGGTAGGAGTTTATGTGATTTATTTTCCCTTTTATTTTTCTATCCTCAGAGTTCCTCTCCTAACTTCCTTCCAGCAAGAGGAGAGCAGAATGGTGACTCCAGTGATAGGGCCTCTCTTCCCTGCCAAGCTGCTGCAGGACAGAGACTTGAACTTTGAAGGGGCAGTCGTGTTGCTTCTGTTGATCCCACACACTCAGTCATTTTCCTTCGTAATTTGGAGGAGATAGTACCAGTCATTTCCAGAGTTCTCTTGCATTTTCCTTGGCGCTGTTTTGATGAGGCGTTAGGGGAATTTTAGAAAAGAATCCATGTTATTTCTGGAATCTCGCTCTCTGACCACCACTTGTCTGAATACTGCTGGGATTATTTTTCCTACTTTTTAGTTACGTTTTGTGGATTCTACTAGATTTTAGGAGAGAGAGCCTTGGTCATCTGGCTTAACTCTTCCATTTTATCCTAGATGATAATCCTGTTGTTTATAGAAATCATGTCAAACTCATTCTTTTTATATTAAAAATTTGCCACAGTCTACTTGCTGTGGGTATTTCCAAACAATAGTTCTGTTGGATTAACCACACAAACCCTCAACTTTTGAGAACAAATCAGCTTTCTCTTTCAGGAACATATTCTGACTTTCCCAGTGTCAAAATTTTGTTGGGTCTTTACTTGCCTTTTAGAATAGACAAGAGGTTTGAAAAGATATTTCACCAAAGAAGATGGATGACAAATAAGTTCATGAAAAGGCGCTCAGTATCAGTAGTGATTATGGAACTTCAAATAAAGCCACAATGAGGTATCTCTAGATATCCTATAGAATGGCTAAAATTAAAGACTGACTATGCCAAGCATTGCCACGGATGTGGAACAACTAGAACTTTCATATGTTGTTGGTGGGAGTGTAAAATGTTTCATCCATTTGGCAGCTTCTAAAAATGTTAAGAATATACCTACCATAAGACCCAGCCATTCCACTCATAAGTAATACACATCCACACAAAGACTTATCCACACTTTATTTGTAATCGCCCCAAACCAGAAACAACCCAGACGTCCATCTTCAGGTAAATGGATAAACAAATTGTTTTATATCCACACAATAAAATACTACTCAGCGATAAAAAGCAACAAACTACTGATAGTCACAACACAATGGATCTCAAAATAATTATGCTGTGTAAAAGAAGCCAGATGAAAAATATTCAATTTATATAAAACTGTAGAAAATGTAAACTAACCTATAGTAGGGCACAAATGATCCGTGTTTGCCTGGGGACCTAAGGGTGAGTAAGGACGGGAGGGGAGGAGAGAGTCCGAAGAGGTATGAGGACATTTTTGGAGATGCTGGTCTTTGTTCTTTATCTCGACTGTGTGAGGGTTTCACAGGTTATATATATATTTGTCAAAACTTATCAAAACTCTTCAAATTGCACTTTATGTGCAGTTCATTGTATGCCAGCTATATCTCAATAAACCTGTGAAAAATGAGTCCACCTAATGTTTTATGATTTCATTAATAGTCTACATATTTATTTTGCAATAAGTTACTTACGATAAAGAGTAATATATTATGTATTACATGTGATTGACCCTTGACTTGAACTCTCAAATGCCACCAAACCCAAGCATTTACAAAAGGTTTACAGTCCATTCTATGATTATCAGAAACCTACTTTACAAATCACTTCTTATATAGATACAAGAAGACATTTTTCGTATGTGCAATTGATATAAATGAAGTATTGTTGTGTTAGTTTATTAAAAATTCAAAGTAATCACTCTTATTTATTTCCAGTGCCTTAAATGAAAATCAAATACCTACACTTGCTATTGATTCGTAATTCACTACAAAACACAATCATACCATCTGTTAAAAATCATCAGTTACATCTGTGTTTGCTTCATAAAAAAGAAAATCTAAGGAACCTTGATTTAAACAAGTAGAAGTTTGTTTTAATCACAAAACAAGAAACTGGTGGTGGATAGACCAAGGCTGGTACAACTACAAAACAATGCAGTGGCAACCTTAGCATGGACTTCCAATTTTTTCTTTTCATGTTACTGCCTTAGCATGTAGATTTAATCCTTATACCCACCAGGTGGTTAAGAAACTCTGGATACTGTGCTGATATCCTGTTACGAACATGTGCCAACTGACTGTCAATTTTTAACAGAAAACCTTAGCTGTCCTGGAAAACTGTACAGTAGAATTTCTCTTATTCTTTGCTGACAGACTGTTATACCCTTAGTATGACTTTATGGGTTTTTATTTTATTTTATTTTCTTATTTTAGTTGCCTGGAAGGCATTCCTTTATAAATAAGCTTTTCTAGGTTTTTTTGGTTACCCTCTCTGCAACTTTTTGAATTTTATGAATTTTGAATTATTTTAAATTTATTGCAGGACTTCTGAGCTTTCACAAGGATCTGCCTTTTATTTCATTCATGCTGATGAGCACTCAGTGATTCCTTTCCGTCTGAGACCTATTTTCTTTCTTTAGTTTCTGGACATTTTCTTCTATTACGTCTTAAATTATTTTTCCTCTACATTTCCTATGTCCCCCTCTTCTAGAGCACATATTAGATGGTTGTGGCTTTGCTTGAATTGAATTTCAATATCTTCTGCTTTTTCTCTCACGTTAATCTGTTTGTTCTGTGTCCTAGATTTATTTATGTTTCATAGTAAACATTTTTTTTCTTATCACTTCTTGGTCTTTTGGCTCAGGTCAAGTGTAGAAATTTTTTTCTGTATTATTATTTAGCTTTTCTCAATCTTTGTAAATTTCGGCAAACGTATTCTTATTTCCCAAGAGCAACTTTTTTCTCTCTAACATACTTATTATAGAAGTATATTCTTTTTTTTTTTTTTGAGA
>CM052443.1:43882621-43899609 GCA_028533085.1 Varecia variegata
GCCTCGGCCTCCCAGAGTGCTAGGATTACAGGCGTGAGCCACCGCGCCCGGCCTAGAAGTATATTCTTGATTCAAAGTACCAACAGCTCCTTAAGTCTCTTAGAATGTAAGAAATCAAATTATTTTTATGTGTTTTTTTATTGAAGTATAACTTAACTAAAAATAAAATGCATACATTTTAGGTGTATAATTCAATTAGTTTTAACAGATGTTTTCGCCCATTTTATCACAATTAATCAAAATATGGAACATTTCCATTGCCCCAGGAATTTCTCTTTTTTTATTCCTTTTTTTTTTTTAACCTCTCTTGTGCCCTAATTCAGTGAATAGGTCTTCTGATTGTTTTCTCTCTGTTTTTATTTAAGACTTTTAAAAATCTAGTTTCTTTTTTTTTTTGAGACAGAGTCTCACTCTGTTGCTCAGGCTAGAGTGCCATGGCATCAGCCTAGCTCACAGCAACCTCAAACTCCTGGGCTCAAGCGATCCTTCTGCCTCAGCCTCCCGAGTAGCTGGGACTACAGGCGTGAGCCACCATGCCCAGCTAATTTTTTCTATATATATTTTTAGTTGTCCATATAATTTTTTTCTGTTTTCAGTAGAGACGGGGTCTCGCTCTAGCTCAGGCTGGTCTCGAACTCCTGAGCTCAAATGATCCACCTGCCTCGGCCTCCCAGAGTGCTAGGATTATAGGTGTGAGCCACCGCACCTGGCCCAAAAATCTAGTTTCTTAAACAAATTATTGATACAACATCCTGTTACCCATTAGGATCATTCATCCCACAACGGTAGATCCTTGTGTGCCAGGCATTATACTAGGACACTGGGATACAATGAGGCTGGAGAGGAGAGGACAAAGGTGAGAGGAGAGGGAGGTGAGTTTGGAGAAGTAGATGGAAGCCAGACAAATGGGAACCTTGCTGGAAATAAGGATATTTCCAACGAGGAAACATATAATATGTAAGCAATGGAAAGCTACTAAATGGCTTTAGGCTGGAGGATGACTTCATTAGATTTATGTTTTGAAAATCACCACCCCAGATATTATGTTTAGAATGGATTGGGGGCAGGGGAACTGCAGTTAAAACCAAGTGAGATACCAGTAAAGCTAATGCAGTGAACTACATAAGACCTAGTGGTGTGGGTGTTCTAGCTTGGACAAGGGAAGTCAGATTTTTCTCAGGCCCTTTTCATTAAGAGTCAGTGGTCCCTCAGCCCCAGCCGCACAGAGGCAAGCCGTGCTGTGCTTTCTAACATTTTAGCTTGGTTTCACCTTTTATATGTGTCTAGCTATAAATATAACATGCTCTTTTGCATCTGGCTTTTCATGTTTCTCATAATAATTTTGAGATTCATCCATATGTTGCATATATTAGAAGTTTGGTCCTTTTATTACTAATAATACTCCATTGTATAAATATACCACTGTTGGCATATCTAGTCTCCTGATGGACATACATTTGGATTATTTCCAGTTTGGGGCTATTGTGAACAATGCTACCATGAGTATTTATGTAGTATAAAGGATATATATTCTCCTTTCTCTTAGGTAAAAATGACACATAATCAGATTGTTGGCAAACATAACTACACACACCCCCATCACTCATAGCTCTTAAACTCAGCAAGGAATAATTTAATAGGTAAATCCAAAGTAACTTAATTCTATCTTTTAAAGAAATCCATAGGCAGAAACACAACAACAAAAAATAGTTTTTTATTGTATCCTCCCTTGTGTGGAGGATGTTGTCAACTAAAGCTTGGTCTTTATCGGTGAGCTCACACAGAAAAATAACAAACTACCATGTAAATATTTTGTACAATATTTTCAGTATTAACATTGATGTAAATATTTACTTTTCTCCAGTTATTTTCCAAATGTAAGCATCTCACGTGGAGAACATGTTAGCTCTTGAAATGTGTAGCAATAAATGATGCAAACAGTGAAGTGTCTACCCGAAGTGTGAGTACCGTCTGCTCCGGGAACCACACACCTCCCATTGCATGGCGATACTGTGTCCTCAGGTTGTAGATTTTGCCCCCGATGGAGGAGAGCTTCTGACCAAGACTGTGGATCCTAGGTGTTTTCTCCCATCCAGCTCCCCATCCCCTCCCCCTTTCCCTCACTATGGGAATCCCATCACAACAGAAGGGTGATGGATCCACCAAGACTCCATGAAAGGACACAGTGTGAAAGGTGTTCTACTAGGCAGAAGCTATCCACACACCTGCAGGTGGAGCTACAGCTCTCTGAGTCCCTAAAGTTTTCTGCAGAGGCATAGCACTAGACTTTATTGATTGTTTCCGATTGTTTTGTGCAGGAAATTGTTGTATGTTTCCTTTACAATTGAGTAGATCTATTTTCCCAAAAGGCCAAAATAGTTGATTATGTACTCATGTGAGTGAGTGGAGTGTGCTTAGCTTTAAGTTGTGTGTTGGGGGTGGGGGTGGGTAGCTTAGCAGGTACTGTCTGCAAATGCAAAAGCAATGAGGGAGATGAAGAGTTCTAATTTATTACTGCTAGGCAAAGCTGATTTCATTTTTTGTTCTCCCTCCACGTTTTTTGTTGTGGCTTCCAGAATTCCTTCTCCCTTAGACTTGTAGACTTGTGTACTCACACTAGGAACCCATCCACTCCTAAGACAGTTAGTTCATTTTATTTAAGTTTTTTTTTTTTTTTGGTTTTCCCTGGGGTTATATTTAGGAGCTGTCTGCATGTTTAAGGGAGGAGAGGTCTACCTGGCTCCAGTTTTTGTAAACATTTCTTAATTATTTATAGGCTTTTCCTACTCTTTGTTCCTTCTATATTGTTTGTTTTTCTCTTCCCTCCCTAGGAATTTTCTTTTATGCTGCTTCTAGGTAGAGGTGTTTATCTTACCAAACCAATCCTATTTACTTTACATCTACTGATTTCTCACTTGGTCTACTGTGGAATTCTTTGCTGGTTTCCAGTGCTGTTAAAAATATATTCCTTAAAAAATAATATATATATATATATATATATATATATGTTTTTCTGCTATTTGTAGTGATTAGGATGGGAGGGGAAATAGATGATTATCAGTTCGCCATCTTGACTTAAATTTCTTGTACTAGTTCTTGCGTTGTTTCTTTTTTTAAAAAAAGCTCTTTGTTCATTTTATAAAGTAATGTATAGCATCTACAGGACACTGAGAAAATTTGTCAAGCAATATGAAGAATGACAGTTTTTTAAAAGACAAAATATTACATGTTTTCATAAACATCAATATATTCAATTTTGCAGTAAAATTCCTTTGGTAGATAGAGAAAAGAATATTCATGTCTTTTTTTTTTTTTTTTTTTTTTTTGGAGACAGGGTCTTGTTCTTTTTACCCAGACTAAAGTGCAGTGGAATGTCATAGCTCACTGCAACCTCCAACTCCTGGGCTCAAACGATCCTCCTGCTCAGCCTCCTGAGTAGCTGGGACTACAGGCACATGCCCCCATGCCTAGCTAATTTTTCTAGGTTTTTTTTGTAGAGAGAGGGTGTCGCTCTTGCCCAGCTAATGTCCTGGCCTCAAGCGATCCTCCCACCTTGGCCTCCCGAAGTGCTAGGATTCCAGGTGTGAGTGACTGCACCTGGCATGTCTTAATTTCAGTAGCACCATTGTACAGTACCACAAAAATCTCTTAGTTCCAGCTTTATAAATGAAAAAACAAGCTGGTACTGGTGCTGCTGAATTCTCCTCACTAAGAAAGACAGTCATAGAATCTGCTGAAAGAAATAAAATAATAACGTGAAACCAGTTAAACTTATGTTTGGTTGCATATAATCAAAAAGTCCACGTCTGATAGGGTGGCCATGTGCACACTGCCCCTGCCTACCTTCCCGGTGCCTGTCGTCCCTATTTGTACAAGATGCCTGGCAGTCTGGGGCTGTCATCTGTGGTCTTGTCGTGAGCAAGTACCAGCTGGCCCTGTTCTTTTTCTTGGTAAACACTATTGGTAAAATTCCACTTACACCTCGTTGGCCACACTTGTCACATGATTCTTCTTAGTTGCAAATGAGCCTGGAAATCAAGTTGTTTGACTTAGTACCTAACTCCCTGGAACTAAACCAGGATGTTGTTGAGACAAATAGAGTTCGAGGCAGGCAAGAGCAGTGTCTGCCACAGAGGCCATGGTCCGAGGGTCTGGCATCTCGGGGGCTCACGGTAGCACTGCTCCAGTGGTGGGATGCTATTGTCCAAGCACAGGCAGTCACAACTGCACATATTGCCACACATACTGTACATGTGAGAAAGTATTGCCTAAGTAAGAATGGTACTTTTATTTCTCCATTTAGCCAGATGGTGCTTCTCTCAACAGTACTACCCTGTCTGATGCATCCCAGGATGAAGAAGGGAGTTTTGCCGTTCCCAGGAGTGGCTGCGTGGTAAGTCATCACATGCTAACACATTTGCAAGTCAAGACACAATTGTAAGTAAAGGCAACTGACATAGGAAGGTAAGAAGAAGCGATTGCTTCAAGACAGATTTTTGTTTTTAAACTTATTCTAATATTGCAAAGAAACCACAGCTGATTATAGACCTCCCACCCTTCTAACAATTAGGCAGAAGGAGTCCAAAACTCAGGAGTGAATAGATCTCAGTTTAAAAGAGGACTCCATGAATTAATACCACTGCAGCCAGAAATCAAAGCATGTTCTTCACATGCAACAGGTGTGGAGGGATTTGTTAACTTTGGTCCTCTTGGCTGAGTTCACACAGAAAATTACCAGAGGTCTGATGATCTGGTTTAACTCTGCTTTCTTAACTCAGAAGTCCCTTCTACCCACAGGAAAAATTAAAAACCTTCATCAGATATCAAAGGCTCTCTGCTATTGCCTGCATTTCCAGCCTTATTTCTCAGGACTCCCCCATGCAAACCCTTTCTCCTAAGACAAATTCACTTACTTGGCCTGGAGTAAAACAACTCGTACTTTTCTTGGTCAAACATTCTTGTCATCCCCTTCTTCTCACTCCCACTGAGAATTCCCACTGGGTGTGTCTGAGCAGGTGCTCTGGCAGGGGCTGTAGCATAGGCAGCCCCCCCCTAGAAAACAGTGAGACACCCCATTAGAGGGGGCAGTGGTTCTCCAATGGCAAGTTGGGAGAAGGCAGCAGTTGGCAGAGTAGACAGTCAGATGGAGGTGGCACATTCTAAGGTTCCTCTGGGGCAGTTGTTTCTCAGTCATTGTCCATCTTGAGGAACAGAGAGCTCATGTTCACGTGTCACTCCCAGGATGTCCCTGTTGTTCAGGGAGATAATGCTATTAACCCCATATAAATTGGCTTTTCTGCTATGGTTGTGGATTTTGGTTATGAGGTTGTCTTAATAAGACTAGAAATAATTGCCTGTATCAGTGATATATTTTAAATTAATAAACTTTATTTTTTTAGAGCAGTTTTAAGTTCACAGCAAAATTGAGTGGAAGGTACAGAGATCTCCCGTGTACACCCTGTCCCCACACATACATAATCTCCCCCAAAGGCGATGATTTTGAAAGAAGTAACTAGCTTAAATTAAGCCTATTTTTCTTATTATAATAATTTATTTAACCTTTGTTAATTTTTTTATTCTTTCTTGGCTCTACTTGAATAATTTTTTTTCTAGTCTCAGATTATGAGCATATTTCACTTATTTTTAATCTTATTTGCATTTAAGGTTAAGAATTAATCTCTGAATAATGCTTTGGCTACTAACATAGAAACTTGGTGTTTAATGTTCTCGTTGTCTTTGATATTAAGGCTGTGATTTCAGATGTGCTTTATATTTTAACCCAAGATATCATCAGAATACCTTTAAATTCGTGTATAAGTAGATTTGTAATTGTTGATATATTTTTCATCTCAAAATGCATCGCATATTTGTCAGGGAATGTGGCTTATTTAAGTTGGTCTCTGGGAGATTTGGCACAGTGTTTGCAAGATGTGGATGTGTCAATTCTGGTCTTAGGTATGGAAGAGGAAGGTGGGAAACCTTACTGTCCCTATAGCTTTCGTACATACAGGCGTACAGCACATACACTCAAACCATGAGTGAAAACCAAACACCTAGACAGGGAGGTCAGGAGCATCTTTTGACTCAATGAATTTCTCCTGTAAGTCATGAGCAGAGCATTGAAAATGTTCAGAATGGTGTTTATTTAATATGGAGGATGTATCAGATAATGCTAGTCAAAGTCTAGTTTAAGATAAAACTACAGCAGATAGTACTGTGAACTAAAATAAAATCTTAAACTCCCCAGCTGACAGAATGGACCCCCTCTTGGCCAAAGGGGACCCCAGAAATACCCTAAAGCTGAGTTGCTGGCCATTAGAGGGAGGGCCTCTTCATGCCCCCTCCCTCTTGGAGATATCCCTTGTAACTCATCAACAGGCCTAAGGCTATACAGGACAAGCTTAACTCACACCTGTAGGTCATCATTTTACATAAGAGATCACTTAAGTCTGTGTATATGTCTGGTATATGTTGGTGGCTTGTCTCTTATTAACAAACATCCTTATCATAATTTAAAACATTCCAAGCCTTTAGACAAAGCTTCATTTCTTTAACCAATTACAAATCAAAGAATCTTCAAACCCATTATAACCTATAATTCCCTGTTTGAGATGTTCTGCTTTTTCTGGCCAAACCATTGTACGTCTTCCATGTATTGACTTATGACTTTACTCGTAATTCCTGTCTCCCTGAAATGTATAAAACCAAACTAACAACCACAGAGAGACCACTTGCTCAAGGCTTCTTGGGTGTGGCTCTCTGGGCCATGGTCACAAATATTCAGCTCAGAATTGAGGACTGAACTCTGATTTTTTTCTTTGCCCAAAAAATTCCTTTCTAAGGGGGCCTGGTGAGTCACACCTACAAATGATAAAATCTCAGTAAACAGGTTTTTATGATGTGGTTTACTTCCCAACCTGATTCCAGTATAGCATCACATAAAAGATAGAAGACCCTTATCTTAACTAAAGCATTCCTTTCCGCTGATTCCTAACATGATTCCTAGTCTGTTCGACAAAGCCTAACTCTTTCAGCCAATTGTCAACTAAAGAATCCCTAAAATCCACCTAAGACTTTTAAGGCCCCACTTCAAGTTGCCCTGCCTTGATTCCTAAACCCACCTATGACTTGTAAGGCCCCACTTTGAGATATCCCACCTTTTTGGGCCAAACCAATGTACACCCTCCATGTATTGATTTTGACTTTACCTGTAATTCCTGTCTTCCCAAAATGTATAAAACCAAACTGTAACCCAGCCCCAGCGAGTCCACTTGCTCAAAGCTTCTTTTTTTTCTTTTTCTTTTTTTTTTTTTTATTTGGGTAACGGGTCCCAAGAGAGAGGGCCCGGGCGAGGTTCTCAGGTCCCGGGGGAGAGGGGCCTGAGAAGTCGCCTGCTCAAAGCTTCTTGAGCGTGGCTCCGGGCCATGGTCCTCAAATTTGGCTCAGACTAAACCTCCTTAAATTGTTTTACAAAGTTTGTCTTCTTTTCTGTTGACAGAATAAACCTCTTTATTCTACACGTTTTGGATTCTTTTCCATTGATAATACCAACCTTCTACAATTTGGAATTTAAAATAGTAGTAACCCCTCATACTCTACTCTCCAATCCTAGCTTGGTGCGACTTTGGTAGTAGAGCAGAGTTTCCGGGGAGGGAAAACGCTGCCTTTCCATAGCAGTGGAAGCCCTTGGTGAGGAACAAAGGCTTGTGGTTGAGCACATTAGGGAAATGTTAGGGTTGGTTATAAACAAGCCAGGGAAGGTTATCTTTATATTTGAAATACTTTAAAATCACTAGAACTGATAAAAAGTGATGCTAGTCTTAACATGATTGTTAATGAGTCATGGATGTCTTAAGACTATATATGCCAAGCATCTAGCCTTTGTGCTCAACCTACCTCAGAACTCAAGAGCATTTTTTGGCAGGGCAGTCTTCCTTTTTCATTTTCACCACATCATTCCCTTGCTTTAACATGAGAATCTTGTTTGTTTGTTTTGCTCTGTTCTGTTTCTCGCCCCTGGGATTCTAAGTCTCAACTCCCCTACCTGGCTTTCAAAACCTCCCGTAACTTGAGCTGACTCTCTTGATTAATTTATTTCTCATATATTCTTATAATACCATGATCCAATTCCTGGCATCCCAGTCTCTTTATGATCTCTTGTGCTAAAATGCTTCAGGTATTTCCATACCTGAAATTTCTGCTTCCATTTCTGGCCTGAATGCTCCTGCCTGTCTCCACTGCCTTCCTAAATTCTTTTCATCATTCCTTGAGTTCCAGCTCACTTTTAGCCACCTCATCATCGGAAACCTCTGGGTGGTAGTCTTCCCTCTGTATAGCTCCCCGGTAACATTTACAGTTTGTATTATAGAAATTAGCTCTTAATGGTGGATTGATTTGCTTTTAATAAGATTCCCTTAATGTCGTTCTGTTCTCATTGTAAATAGCTCCAGAGCAAGGATTATGACTCAAACTTCTCCTTCCCCGGGAAAGTCCAACAATAATTTGCATTACAAAGAGCAGGCACTCCTTCAGTGCAGTAGGCTGGCTAGAGGCTAGTTAACCCAACTGAGATTAAGAAAATGACATTCAGTAGATTTAAGCATCCCAAACCATCAGCTTCAAGCACTAAGGTCTATCAGTTTTCTGAAGAGTTTTCTCTCCTGTAGGTGAGTTATTTCAAAGTCTGACAGAGCATTCCTTTGTTGGAAAACTTAAGGAAACTACTGAAAAGTTGTCCACATCTTTTTTTAAGAATTTTGGTGTGGGGTAATCTTTATTCTGCAGTGTTAGTTTTTAGAGCCACCAAAAATCTGACTGACAATGAGCTACATGACCCTAGACTTTTTTTGTTTTTTCATTCTTCCACCAATTACAATAATTGGGCATCTATGTAATAATTGGCCAACTGTTCACATGCTGTTCACACAATTAGAAGTGTATCATCCCTTTTGCAATAAAATAGGAATAAGAGAACACAAGGCTCAGAATTTAAGACTGCCTTGTGTAATTGCTAGCACATGATAAAGATTCTTTTATAAAGCAGGTGTTCAGTTATTGCTAAATAAATATGAGAATAAAAGAAACAATATCAGGCTCTGGGGGAAAAAAGAATGGATTTTATGTGTGATGAGGATAGAAAAGATTCTTGATGGAATACCAGATTTTCACCATCACACATATTCACAGGTAATAACTCCCACCTTAAAACTTAAGGGATTTGCATGTCAATTTTTGGGGGTAGAATTTGTGTGTAAATTTTTACTGATACCCATCCAGACCTGAGCAGTAACTCTCTGTGCAGGACTCTACAAAGATAGATACTCAACTTCTGATAATATTACAGGGAAGTTCAGTGCTTTGTTGGGATCTCAATGAAAAATGTACCAAATTAATTAAGAAGAGAAACTGAATTAGAAACAATACTTAATATTTTATTAGTTATCATCACTCTGTATTTTGCAGTGAGGGAATTAATATGTTAATATTATATTAGAATAATTAGTATAATTAAGACAAAAATGCATGAAGATTAATTAGCAAATGATATTACAATTATCAGATTATATGACTTCAAACATCATAATTACTACATGCTAGCAAAGGTATAAGCAGCAAATATATAAGAGCTAAGAAGGCACAGTTTTATTAACCTTGACATTGTTCCCTTTTGAGGAACCTGTGTGAGTCGTACACATCTGAACTGAATGCAGAAACAAAGGAAATCAGATGCTGGCCCCTTATGAAATCAAGAATTGCTTTTTGTGAAAATCACTCTTACATACTGCAGAACGTAAATCGGATTGAAATGTGGGGTAGACTGTATTCATGGTAAAATGTTTTGTGTTCATCTTTCCTTGCTTGGCAGTCTATACTTGAGACCATTCCAGATATACCCGTTCATTCCAATGGCTCACCAGACCCCGGGCAGCCAGTTGAGAACGCCATGAGTGGTGAGTGACATGCCTCCTGTTGAACGCAAGCTGTGTCTTCTCGCTTTTGTTCTGGCACTCAATTCGGTTAGCTTTGAATTTCAAAAAGCAAAATGTAAGTGCGTTTTTCTCCCCATTACAATTTTGTCACTTCCAGCACTCCCTCCTCCCATCCACCTCCAAATACCCCATTCTGTCACAACAGACAAGATTAATTGGGCCAAGTTGGAAGCAGAATCTTTTCCTCCTTCACCAACCATTGCATCATTTAGAAACTACTCACTTGGTTGGTGTCTTTGACTTGAAGCCTCTTTCACAGGCAATCTGGATCTGCTCAGCAGTTGCAAGTTGGCCAGGAAATAGGCCACTTCCAAGAATCCCTAATTACTGCTCAAGTGTGTGTAGCACCAGGGCAGCTTCCAAGGGACAGGGTTACAGGAGTAGCTTTTATCTGGGCCTCTTCCACTTGAGAGGTGGGCTCTCTAGGTGGGCTCAGTATGGAATCCTAGATCCTCCTTATAGGAAATAGGACCCCTCAGGCCATACTTTTGTGATTCCTCCAAGTTTTCCTGAAATATATGCACTCTTCTTGTAACAACAGAGCCTGTACTTTCAGCATTAGCTTAAAAAGTCAAGTTGAGGTGATGAAGATGTTCTAAAATTGATTGTGGTGATGGTTGCACAACTCTGTGAATATACTAAAAATCATTGACTTGAATACTTTAAGTAGGTGAATTATATGGCAATTCAGTTCTGAATTGAATACCAAAAAAGCTGACATCAAAAAAAAATTCTTGCCAGAAATTCATATTCCCCATCAATCTATTGGCTGTCATACTGTAATTTAGTTCAAACCATGGCACCAAGTGGTAGAAGTCTACATGGAGTGGTCTAGTGGTTTGGAGCATTGGCCTGTTCAATAGCTGCTCTCCTTTTTAAAATCTGTTAGTAGATCTGTAAGAAGTTGGAGTACTATGTAGCAGTTGAGCTTCTTCTGTTATGAATGCAAACCTCTGTATGACAAGTGAAAGTCATAACTCTCCCTTTGCCATTTTCCAAGTTCTTGCTGCATCCATTTATTGTGTTTTCAGTTAGGATTAGTATTCAGGATTTTTGAATCTGTTGACGCTCCATCTAACTTTTCAGTAAAACAAATTAGGTCTTCTAGTAATTCTGCCATTTGTTCTTTTTGTTCTATTTAGTTGTCCTCTAGTCAGTGTCTATAAAAGAGGGCAAAAGAGAGAGAGTTCTTTTTATAATCAAATAATTCTTTGCATATGAAGTTTTGCCAGGCAATGAAACAAGATGCCAAGCTAAAATCTTAGAAATCAGCTTAGAATTGCTTAAATAACTCAATGGATTCACTTGGTTTTGATCAAGGAATCTTTTGTCTTAATGTTCAAACTAGCTTGAGGAAAATAATTTATAAGGGGCATTACTTGTAACCCATTCAGCTTTTTCTCTGCATATTGTACAAGGTCAGATAACCAATATCAAATTGCAGAAATTCAAATTAATTCACCTGAACAAACATAGCAGTGAAATCCAAATTAAATTTGAACAAATCTTAAGAGGGAAATATTCCATAGTTTGGGGGGCAAGGGGACAGGAGCAGTAGAGTGGAGAGGAATTCTAGGACTCCACCCTTTTTTTCTCTGCTTTAAGTTTCTCATGCCCTGATAATGTCACCTTGAGTCCAGATGGGCTTAATTTTAATATCTTAATAATATAAATAAATATTCTATTTTTGTACTTCCCTTTAATAATCAGCAAGTTTCATAAGACATAAAAATCTAAAATGTAAAAAGTCAGATTAAACAGAAAGTTTATTTGGATAATGATGATAAAAATGTGTTCCTATGGAAGTCTGATGACACCATATTATTGTCTAACTGAACTCCTGTGGGCAAGTCTACTGCTCTTCCTTGGATACGAACATTCTGATCTGTTTGTGGATTAACTTGTAAATAGTTTGTGTTTATTTTACAGAAAATGGTGTTGATCGAATAAATGGCATATTAAATATTCTATATTCTTTGTTTTTTTAGATGATGACTATTTGGAAAAGAACATTCCACCAGAAGCTGAAGAACTATCTTTTGAAGTGTCTTATTCAGAAATGGTTACAGAGGCTCCGAAAAGAAATAAACTTAAGAAGTCAGAGATTAAGAAAGAAGACTATGCTTTAACTGTAAGTAAAACCTTTCATGATTATTCCAGTAACTTCCTGTGACTTTTCCATGGGACAAAACTAGGATTTCTTTTTTTAAATATCTCTGTGTGTGCACGAGGGGATTAGGGAAGCTGGGCATCAGCACTGCATACCACCATTTGGACTCTTATTTGGGGTATCATTTCTTGTGCAGTATACAACCTGCCTGACTGTACCTGGCAGCCTTGGTTGAGGAAAAGTTATAAGGATGTATGCTTAAATACTGTTTTATAGATATAATAGGATTTCCACCTGGCTTGTGAGCTTTCTTGCACTTTACGTCCTTAATTATAAGTCAGTACAGACCCTAACTTTCTGCACCTGTGCCTCCATAAGTCACATATCAGAAGGAGTATGGCAGAAAGTCACAATCATAACATCAAGAAGTTAGAGCTCATAGGACAGATGCTAAAAACTCATCAAAACCAATTCAAGAATTGATATTATTATGGGATATGCAAAGAGAGCTATATACTGTGTTAGCCTCAAAGCCTCTTATGTGTATCCAGGATGTTATATCCTGGAAGCCTAATATAGAACTATGTTACCTTCATCTATTTGCTGTTCAGTAAATGCATGTGTGAAAACTGCTGTGGAGTCCCGAGTATTCTGTGCTGATCAGGGCTGGAGGCAGGATGAGCAGGGCCCAGGCAGTTGCAGAGCTAAAGGAATGAGTCATCTAGAAACAGTCTTTGCACCAGGCGACCTGGACCATTCCCGGGCAACCCCCGCTTGACAGAGGAGAGGAAGAGGACAAAGAAGAGCTCTCTAAGACTCACTGAGCACCTTCTTTGGGCCTGACACTGTGCTGGGTGTTCTAATTGTAAGGTGGGCTCTAGTGCTTATTCACAATTGACAGCTGAGGAAACTGAGGCCAGAGAGGCTAGGTAACATGTCCAAAGCCCCATAGTTGGTAAGAGGCGGAAACAGGATTTAAACCTAAGTGTGTCAAACTCCAAAACCCTTCCTGGTCCCTAGGCAGTCTCCAGGTTGGAGGGCAAAGGGCATTCTAGGGCAAAGAGGGAAGCCAGTGAGACTCTGGTTTCAGAGGGAGTCCCTCCTTATCTCTAGAGAGAACCATCCAGGAGAGGATGCTGGCCCCAGGCCTCCTCATCAAAGCTGCCGCCTCCTGAGGTGTGGCTCACGTGGGCTGCAGGTCAACCTCCCATGAAGAGCTTTTTCAGAGGGTTTAGCACAACAGTAGTTGCTCGATAAGTGATTGCAGGTCTTGCTTATATTGTTGTTGCTATGTATTACTTTCATGTGGGGCTTTGGTTTCAAAAAGAAGGTAAAATAAGTGTTTAGTAGCACAAGATATTCCCCAAACTGCACTCTACATTTTGTACTTTTACTTTTAAATGCTTGAGGTTCCAAGGAACAATTGTTGAATGAATGAATTAATGAGTAGATCGTTTGAAAACCCCAAGGAACCTCTAATTTAGGGAACCCCCATGGAGAATGTATACTTAAAGCTTTGTAATTTGAATAGCTATGGGATTTTTCTACTTTAGCATTTTTTCAATGCCAGGCTTTCTGAGAGCGAAGTGTACTTGCGGATATTACATAAGAATAGTCTTGCTTTGCTGCTTAGATTCTTCACAATATTTCTGGATTGTTGAAGGGTTCATTGTCATTGTTTTGGTGTATTTCATTTCTTATTGTGGAAATGGAGAATATAATAGTATTGTCTTCAAAAGGATAGTAGAATTATTTGCATAAATGCATTATGTACATTTTAGCTTTTTTAAGAAATTGGAATCATCTTAAATGTGATTTTTAAGGTAGAATAACTGCTGTCTCAGCAACATGTGTAATCAGTTTAAATTGGGAGATTAGTAAAAGTCTTTTAAAGTACGCAGAATGAAATAGATGAAGCCTGATTTAAGGATTGACCCGCCACCCCCCAAAAAAGATACATCTAAAGCTTTCTTGAGATGCACCTAGATATGTTGTCCTGTGTGTGTGTGTGTGTGTGTGTGTGTTACATGTGATCCAGGTTAAGGACCATGCTATGTACATTCCACGTGGTGCCTGGCATATATGTTGTTTGACAGTACAGATGTTCTTTGTAAGAAAGTAGTTTCCACAGTTGCAACGGCAGTGTTATCATATACTTCAGACTACTGTTTTGTTTCTAATTAGCACAGTAGTGATCTGCAAATGTTCTAAAAAGCATATTCATAATGTTTCTATGATTCAGTGTGCTCCTTAGAGATTTTTTGCAAATAGCATGTTTTGCTATATAGATTTAGAACATCCAGGTGGCATTTGAATGAAGGTATAATAATTTCCCTTTGCCATAAAAAATAAATACCTTCATTTTATATTTCAGAAACTCATTGTTCAGAAAACCCGATTTGGCTTAACCGAAGCAGGAGATCTGTCTGCTGAAGACATGAAGAATATCCGCCACCTCTCTCTGATTGAGCTGACTGCCTTCTTTGATGCCTTTGGAATTCAGCTGAAAAGAAACAAAACAGAGAAAGTAAAAGGGCGAGGTAACTAAAAAGACTGATTGCTTCTTAAGACTTTTTGACACATTGGAATAAAGTAGTGCTCTCTGATTCTTTTTTCTTTCTCCCTGCCAATTCTATAATGAAGATAGTGGGATTTTTGGAGTCCCACTCACAGTCCTCCTGGAAAACGACCGCAGGAAAGACCCTGGCGTGAAAGTCCCCCTTGTGTTACAAAAAGTGAGTAGAGGGCAGTGAATGACGGATGCACGGGGCCTGCGCCTGTGATTCCATACTTTGTGAAGCCGTGAATGTGAATGGATTTTCTTCTGGATTTAAAGACATTGAAGCCCTATTAGGACCCAGCCCTGGGTGATTTTCAGCCTTATCCCATACGTGCTTGCACGGCCTTGCCGCATGCCCCGGGAGCCTGTTTCATCGTTTGACTGTGACACATCAGGTGATGAACACACAGGCTCTGACCCACGTCTTCCTTCAGTTATTTTTTTTTCCAATATTTTTTTCAAATGTTATTTGTGCCTGTGTAAATGTTTACATATGTACTTGATTATTCTGTCTGGATAAATAACAATATGCATATACAATCGTACAAGTATTTGCTGAGGATATATCGTAGGATGGGTTTTTTAAATGTGTATGTGTAATCATTTTATGAATTTTCTGAACAAAAATTAATACAGTCTAAAAATCAGCTTGTTCTGGTGGTTTTTCATGTGTGACTAAGCAGATAGGATATGTTTAGACAAACAGAATTTTTCTGGAAGGGAGTTTTGAAAATGATATTACCTCAACTATAAAATGAGAGTATCTCCACAACTGTCATTGCTGAATAGCTGATTTGCTTTTAAGTTATGTTTTTTTTATAGCCAATAGTTGACACTGCTTTACCTAAGTGTGCATTTATCAACAGTGACATCCAGTGGCACAATTAAAATTCCAAGCCCTGAACACAAATCTTAGTGAATTTTAAAATGAGTTTTAAAATTATATATGAGGATATTGACTAAGGAAACGTACACCTACTTTACTCACACTGACAATTCTACATCTCTTTTTTCTGTCTTCCTGTGTTTGGTTACCAATACGTCCAATTGAGCTACTCCTCAAAGCAGGTTGACTGGCTGGCAATGGGAGCAGAGAGGAGGGCGACCAGACAGCCTGAGGGTGCCGCCACCTCTGTGCACAGGGGCCGTCTGTGGGGCGCCTTCCCTGGACAGGGCGGCACTGGGGCCGTCATATAATATCAGGTCTGGTCAGCACTGAGCAGCCCAGGGATGCTGGTGTCATCATCTCCCGTTTCCTGATGAGGCGACTGAGGGACAGGAGAGTGAGACAACTTACCCAGGAACACACAGCTGGCACGAGGTGGAGGTGGAAGGGGACACGGCATGGATCCAAGTCCAGAGTCCGTGGTGACTCTGACTTTCTTTCCTTCTTTGATTTAAAACCAAAATTATGCCCTTTGTCCTCTAAGTAAAGGACAGAGTTTGACGAAAATTCATAAAATATCAAAGACAGAAGATTTAACACGTGAGTTTATGTTAATCTTATTATGTAGGGGTAAAAACCTAGCACAGAACTTAGCAAATGGAAGCAAACAGAAAGTGCTCCGTAAATGCTAAACTGAGCTAAACATTTGGGTTTATATCATAGTAACATCAATAAATGTTAGCTGTTATTGCTACCAATGCTAAGTGTTCCGAGTTTAAGACAGCTGGAGGCAGCTTCCCTTCCTGGGGGACAGTCTTTTCTTACAGACTCTCCTGTATGTATTCTTCCTGAATAGCTCTGTACCTAAAAGAACTACCTTAGTTCCAGGAACCATCATTTCTTGAAAGGACAGTGGCAGAGACGCTGGGTCCTCCTCTTACCGTGTGAACTTGGGAAAGTTATATATCGTTTCCAGAGATGCATTTTAGCTGCTTTCTTACAGTGAACTGAACAGTGTTCCTCAGTCTCCTCAGCAGTACAGTGGGGTTAATAATATACCTACCTTGTACGATTATCATGAGGGTTAAATGAGTTAATATAGGTAAAGTGCTGGGAATCGGATCTGACACACAATAGATGCACGATAAATGGCAGTGTTTATTGTTATTGTGGTTATTGTTTTTAAGACTCGTCACCACCATGAGAACTCATGGAAGCTATTAACCTTTACCATTTCTAAACTCCTTGGTCAGACTTATGGAATTCCTATAGTTTCTTAGCCAGGGTATTTGCAACCAATAATAGTAGACTTAGAATTTTTTCTTACCAATCAATCTGCAGAAAGAGATATAGAAATCAGATCTTAAAATTATTAAGTGGCAGCATGTCGTAGTGGTTAAGAACACAAGCTTGAGAGAGTCAGTGCTGTTATTTATGAGGTTG
>CM052443.1:43900109-43917874 GCA_028533085.1 Varecia variegata
TCTCTCCAAGCCTCCCTCCATAATTAGGAAGCTGTATTTGAACATATTCTTACTGGTTCCTCTGTGTGTGTGCACGGATATGTGTAAAGTATAATGGATATGATTTAAAATCACTTTTTCTTAATCATTGAAAGGAGAAAACATTACAGGACATTTCTTGTGGGCTCAACGTTTAACATTATAGCAAAAGTTACTTTTCTTCAGCTAGTCTTTGACTGAAAGATGCATATCAAAGGCTAGTAATTCCTTCAAAATGTTCTTATAGGCACATGCATTCCTGAGCCACATTTAGGTCAAAGTCCCTTCCTCCCCTAATCAGTTTTCTGTAGTTTCAGCCTATTTATTCCATTGCTTATTAGTCTGAAAATGTAATCCAGATGTTTTCATGGTTGGAGCTCCAGGAAAGCTAACATGAAAGAAACCCAGGCCAGTGAAATACTGCAGTTAGAAAGGCATTATAACATGCAGTATTAAAGGGGTCTTTATTTCTCTCCTTTATTCAAACTTTAAGCTACCTTTTTGTTGGTAACTCATCTGCTGGACTACTAAAAATTGCACTATAATTATCCTCACATTGTGCCAAGTCGATGACAGCAGCACTGTGACTCCACTATTATCATTACTGGGACAGCCCGGCCTGGCTTGTGCTTCGCACGCTTGGTGAGACAGACAGGGAAGCAGCCCCGAGAGGAAGCGGCTGGTTTTAGCCAAACAGGGAACACACAACTGCAAGGCCAAGTCCCGCATTTGAGGCCTCCGCTCATTTGGAACCAATTTAATGCTTTAATGTTTCCAATGATTTTCTTTTCAAAAAGGACAGAAATTTGAGCCAAACACTAGGGAATATGTTTTATGAAAGGAGGCCAACTGACATGCAGGGTTTTCTTTTTTGACTAGTTTCCATCATTCTGAGGCTGCTCTGGCTGTGCTGTCATTACATTACCTGGCTTGTTGGTTTCCCTGCCTGAACTGTTGCTGGAGCGAAGGGTGGTCATTTGCATGGGTATAAAACTACCTCCCCAACTGAAGCAGGTTGCGTTTTTTTGCTCAAAGGAGATTTAATGACATGACTTCTGACTCTTGCTTAGTATTCTCATTAACAATAGACAGAAAAACCTGACTTTTTTAACCTCTAAGTGCTCTCTGTCCTTGACAAGGTAAATTCACACCTGGCTTACATGGTTTCACATTTAAAACCACAGGTGAAATGTCAGCTCAGCTCAAAACCAAAAGAGGACATTCTTTCTCTCCATGTTGTTTCATACCAGCCCTCCAGATATGATGACGTGGTATTACTGCCCAATCAGTCACAGCACATGTGCATGAGGTTCCCATAGTAATGACACTGCGGGTTAGAACAGACCTGGGGCAGGGGACAGAACAGGCATTTATTGAGTGCTGTCGGTGGGGCAGGCCCTGCTCTGTGAGCTTTACATGATAATATCCATTTAATCTCAGGAAGGATCATTTTAACATCCCCTGTTGTACAGTGAGAAGGTTGTGGCACAGGCCAGGCCACTAGTCAGGTGTGGAGCGGGGACAAAGGCCCTTGGTTCTGGCGCCGTGTCGTCCCTTAGGTGACTGGGGGATCACTCCCAGGTTAGAAGGACCATCGCATTCATGATTCAGACAGATTCCTTTGGCAGAGGTATGTGGGGAATGAATTTGAATTCTGCTGCTCCTGCCAGTGCTTCCTGCCCATTTGGAGGACTGGTCCCCTCTGCTTGGCTGCGGTGGTACCAGGCAGTTGATAGAAAACGTTTGCAGCTCCTCCCGTTTCTTGTTAACGGCGCCTCCACCTACTGGTTGCAATTGGAGAATATCTTGGGTGATTCTTTCTCCCTGAGTCTTATATTCAATCCATCGCCAATTCTTGACCATGTTTCCTCCCCAGCATCTCTTAAATGCCTCCTCTCCTGTCTACCCTGCGCCTGCTTATCCGGGTAGTCCTTGGTCATCCAGCACCAGAAGCCTGCGGTGCCTCTCACCTGCCCTGGCCCGTGCCAAACTCCATATTCCCCCAAATCACGTTTCCATCTGGCTGTCAGGAAAGATAGATCTCCCCTAGTCATTGCCTTGCTTATAGGTGTTCCAAATGGCCTCACTGCCTGCAGGGTGCAGTGTGGTCCCCTAGGACTGGCTCTGCTGCTCTCCGGCCTTACTCCTTGCCCAAGATGCTTGAGCAAGACTGACCTTGAGCTCTGCAGACACACACTGGCTCTCCTGCTTTTCTGTCACTGCGTGAGCACTTCCTTCTCTCCAGGATACCCTTCTCTCTCCGCTTCTGTGGCAAGCTCCTCTGCAGTCCCCAAGTCTTGGCCCAAGCCGAATGTGCTCCCCCTCTGTCATGGCCTCACAGCACCAGTGATTGACCTTATAGCCTTTGCACTCTGAATTAGTATTATCCACCATTAAATAGTCCCATCCATGAGACTACGAGAGGCCTGAAGGCAAGGAATGGATCTCACGCCCAGAGCCCCGTCTGGTGCCGTATCTCTTTTATTCTAGGAAGAACCTTCTATGTATGCTTAAGGCTTCATAAAGTGTGTTTATCAGTAAAGGATTGCTCGATTAGCTGTCATATTCCTGTAGATTGAAAGTTTCTCCAGAAAAATAAGAAAAATCTCCTTTTGATGTCATCTGTAGGGGCCAGAGGGTGGATCAGAACCACATGCATCTCCATAAGAAACTTGTCCTGCCAGGGCCCTCCGTCTGGCAGGCTCTGGGAGCCATGAGAGCATTTATGTGTGGCTGGTTAATGAGCTGATCCTTGTTAGAAGAGGTCAGACGTACAAACGGACTCTGGCTGTGCGTGCTCAAGGCCAGAAAAATTAGGCTTCTCATGAGAATAAATCTGAGGCCTTAAAGAAGCCGAGGGTTTTCAGAGTTACCTTTCTAGGTATCCTTTGTGGAGCAGTTAGTGTCAGTCTGGGGACTGACTATAACTGCCTGGTATTATCAGTAAACCAGTTATAGATCAAAGGAGCAATAGGCAATGACTTTGACTTTGAAAAAGAAACAGGGAGCATGGGTGGCATTGATAATCAAATGAATTAATAATGTAAGATTTGTAAGCCAAGTAGAACTTACGGAGGCGTAGTGATTTTTTTTTTTTAAAGTATTTGTCCAAGCCTCATGAAGGATTGGGCGAGTGTGCGAGCATGTGGGAGACATGTGTGTGTCCCGGAATAAAACTTTGTTGTAACTGCTCCAGGAAGATGTCGCTGGTCTGCACGTTGCAGTGAGGTCAGGGTTACTTGACTGGGATTATTTCCCACTCTGTATGTGACCGAGCTGAGAAGCAGGCCTTCCTGATCTAATTTATAAATAGAAGAGAGGATGGCAGAAGGGATTATGAAAAAAAAAGGGGAGTGGAGGCTTTGTCAAAAGCTAGCAGCGCGTTTATCATGTGGGAATAGTGGTATTCTGCCAAAACCACAGAAAGGAAACTGTGATCTGAGTGGAGAACTTTTATATTTGTGTAGAATTAGAAAATTATTTCAAGATTAACATTATTCTAAAAATATTTTAGAAAATCACTTTAAAGAAAATTTGTTCACAAATAGCTATTTCAATCCCCGGAAGCATGTTGAAAACAGTAACTCTGCAGATACTGCCCTATCAGTCTATTTACAAAAATGTTCATGCAACGATAGTTTTCAAAGAGGAGAGGGGGTGAGGTGGTAAAAGCTCATTGAATATTGACTGTTTTCCTTGATTTGCAGCAATACCGTGAAGAACTGGATGCCAAGTTTAATGCTGATAAATTTAAATGGGACAAAATGTGCCATAGAGAAGCTGCAGTAATGTTGAAAGCATTTTTCAGAGAACTGCCCACGTCTCTCTTCCC
The DNA here is from genome assembly GCA_028533085.1 of Varecia variegata. Taxonomy (NCBI): domain Eukaryota; kingdom Metazoa; phylum Chordata; class Mammalia; order Primates; family Lemuridae; genus Varecia; species Varecia variegata. Next base: position 43,903,960 of record CM052443.1, read on the forward strand.
TGTGGAATACATACCTGCCTTCATCTCTCTGTTGGAAAGTAGGTGGAAGGAGCTGAATATGAATGGACTAAGATATGAGGCCAGTAAAGTGACAGCAGAACAGAGATGCATAATCGAATGTGATCATGTATAGATTTCCTATTTCCTGACAATGCTTGGTAAAATGTTAAGTTTGATGGTAAACAGTCACCTATTTACATACTTACATATTTAATTCTGGGAGACATGATTTAGACAGTTTTATAATCATTAAAAGGCAGAAGCGTTTACAGAAAGGCCAGGCTCCTGAGATTTGAATTCCTGCATGGCCATCTGTTAGCCATGCAGTCAAACTTTCTGAGCTTCAATTGCTGCATCTGTAAATTACAGAAAATAATTACTTGTCAGAGTTGCTGTGGGTATTGAATGAAGTCATCCAGAATAGGGCCTGATGTGTAATCATCCATCAAAAAATACGAGGTCTCTCCCTTCCTTAAATCTGAGCTCCTGGGTCTGATTATGCAGCGTACGATAAATGCTACACAGAAGATGTTGTCTCTGAAAATTACAATATCACATAGTGTTTCCAAGAAATACAAAGTCACATAGATTAGGTTTTAAGTGAGGTACTGGGCGAAAGCACAGAAACTGTAAAGCGTGTGTTGTATTTGGCAGTCGGAGACTAATTTGGGATGGTCGAGCATAAGGGTTGAATATTGCAGAGGATGTGGCAAGAGAAAAATTTAGAAAGATAGAAGGGGGCTAGAGAGTGGGGGCTTTACTCACTAGCGTAAATATGTACAAGCATGTTAAGTAAATGGTGGTTCTACATGGGTAGGAAAGGACTGTAGCCAAACTGAGAGGACACGTCCCATCAAGAGACATTGCCACTGCCCAGCTCTAGATAATGGTTGCCATGTGGACTGAGAACCAAATCCTGGCATTAACGGGAAAACTCCTAAAAAATTTTTTTTTTAATTTATTTTTTAAAGAGGTGAGGTCTCACAGTATCGCCCGGGCTGGAGTGCAACAGCTATTCACAGGCACGTTGCACCACAGCCTCAAAATCCTGGGCACAAGGAATCCTCCTGCTCAGCCTCCCAAGTAGCTGGAACCACAGGCACATGCAACTGTGCCTGTCCAGAGAAAACTCTTAATTTGAAAATGTCAGCCACAAATTTAAATCTTAAAATGCTGTGTGAGCTTCACAGGTGATATCTGTACCTGCCAGTTGACGACCTACTGCAGGTTGAGCGGAACTATAAAATCATTAAAACCACAATGAAAGAAAATAATTGATCCTCAGTCGAATGACAAAATTTGTCCTAAAAATTAGTAGGTTCTAAATCTTTGAAATTTTTAACTAAACCAGATTCGTAAAATAATCTTTTGTGTCCTCAAAGGAGAGAATGTGGTAGGCAAAGCAGTCCTTTTCTAAGCTGTCTGTGGCCAGTATTTCTTTTCTTTGTAAGATCTAGTGTTTTTGTTTTATGTGAGAAACTTGCCAAGAAAGAGAAAAAGAGAGAAGAACTACAAATTCCCTTCGTTCTTTTTTTAGAGATTTGCTGTATTTTTTCGGTTCTGGAATTTCCAGTTGGTGCTTTTTAAATATTCTCTATTTTTCTGCCGAGGAGACCTATGTTTTTATTGATTGTGAGCACATTTTCCTTCACATCATTGGGTGCAGTTACAGTAGCTGCTTCAGAATCCTTACCTGCTAGTTCCAACGTCTGGGTTATCTCAGGGCTGGTCTCTGTCTTCTTTGAGAATGGGTTACACTTATTTGACACTTTGTATGTCAAATAAGTTTCAAGTCTGTTCTGAACATTGTGAATATTGTGTTTGGAGACTCTGGATTCTGTAATATTTCTCCAAAGAGTGTTGTTTGGGTTTTTTTATTGTTGCTGTTTTAAGCAGACAATTTGCTTGACTGGACTCAAGTTGCCAGTGGTCTTTCGGACAGCAGCTCAGCTCTCAGTTCAGTTATTTGATCCTTCACCCTATGGCCCCCACACGCATGGTTTGCAGGTTAGCCAGAGGTTTGGGTGGAGTCTATCCCAGAATTAGGGCCTTCTGTCTCTGGACCTCTCCTTTCTGGGATTCTCCCCGTGACTTTCCAGTGGCTGTGGTTGCCTTGGATCCTGTCCTCTGGTTGTTCCGACCAGGGAGACTGGGCTTTTATTTGAGTTTGAGCTGCCCTATACAGCACTGACAGTGCCCTGACCGCAGGCTGAAAGCCAGAAAACTGGGACAGTCTCCTGATGCCATTTCCTAGTTCTAGGTGTGCAGTCCTCTCCTGAATATGCCTGCTCTCGTTCACTCTCCACAGCCTCGGGTTGTTGCATTTTGTGCTTTGTCCAGAGATTATTGTTATCTTCAGGAGCTTACTCAGCAATACCAGATACAGAATTCCATCTCTCTCTTTTTTTTTTTAAAGTAAAAAAAATACAGGATTTTCTGTGAAGTTTGCTCCCTGGAAAATGGGCTGTGGAATTATTAATTTCCCCTTGATCTGTGGTTTATATGCTAAACAATTTATCAAAACAAACTGCTGCCACAGAGGTGTTTTCTGTTTTTGTTTTTTGAGATTACGAATTATGCAAGGAGTCGTCAAACCTCTGTTGCCAGACCTGTTCAGAGAACCATATTTAACAAAGATATGAAAATACTAGTTTTCTTTACCACCAGTGATCCCTATCTGACTGCAGCCAGCACACTTCCTTGAAGGGAGAGGATGTGAAAAATACCCTGAAAGGGGTCACGAAGGATCCCACATTTTTTGTACGACTTTGGAAGTGAAAAAATACTATATTGCAGGTGATTGATTTGATACCAGCCAACCCTGCAGGAAGCCCCAAGTTCTGGCTTGGTACCAGCAGGAAATAATTGCTTTTTTGCCACCTAAAGTAAGCTCTAGTTATAACAAGATTTTCTGAAGGAGAAAGTTGTGAACATGTGCGTGTATGTGTTTAAGCTGTACCCCTTGGTATGCTAAAATGGAGCTCAGAGAATCTATTGTCTTTCCCACTAGCGTAATTACTTTCTCTTTTCAAACTTGGCCCAAAAAAATTGTTCATAAAATTAAAGGATTAATAGTTCATCAATCAAGCCTTAGATCCTTTCACAAAAAGCTTAACAACTTTATGGGAAAATAGTGACCTCAGGAAAAAAGAATACTCTAGACAACGATGCATTAAATGAATTAACTGCAAAAAGATTAACCACAGAACAGTGTAGGGCCAGGTTTCCTACATAAAGTGAAAATGGATTATTTGCCAAATTAGATTTTTCACTATAAGGGAAACTCATAATTTTTCTGAAGTTGATGGAAATACAGAGGTCCCAAACCTACATCTGCAGCTCTTGTTTTTTCTTCCAGAAGTTTTCTTGGATTGCATTGAAAGATTAGAGACAGCCCTCACCCTGCAGTTGATGCACTAAAATAAATGTTTTATCTGTCCCTATATACTTTGCACTGAGACATGCTCTTAATAGTTTCTATTACTCAGGCAAACTCATGTCTGTGTATCAGCCATTTTCAATAATATCCGGGACCTATGTCATTTTTTGTTTACAAATTTGACATAAATATCTGAAAATCCACATGTGGATTCTCCTGAGACAATATGATCCCACCCTATAAGTACTCCCCCAACTGTTCCTTTATTACGTGGTTGTATATACTTGTCGTCTATTCCCTAACTCTGGCACACACAACCTCCCATAACCTGGTAGCCTGTCCCAAGAGTGTTTCCACTACTATAAAGCTCAGTTAACTTTACAGGTGGCTAGCTGACTGCCTTTCAGCCATTGAATATAGGTAGATTTTCCTTCAACTTGAGAACTCCCCGTGGATTCCAGAACATAACACTTTCCTCCAGGAACTCCCCACCCAGAGACCATTTTGAGGGGAACACAGAAAAACAGAGGAAAGCTGGGATTCTTTGGTGTACACTAAACTTTCAGCACAGCTGGTTGTGGCTCATCTAGTTGTGGATGGAATTCCCCCAGTGTAACTGCCAACCCTCTGGCGCCATCTTGTGTCATCGTTAAGGAATAAAAACTCAACAATCTCCAAAGATCAAACTACAGTCACCTTCCCTAAATGTCCATGTAAGATCTGGAATAAGTGTCATTGATCATAAAAACAAGAACGAACACAGAAAGATGTATAGGTACTGACTGAAACACTCTACATACACTTATTCATATGGTCCTCATAGCAGTCCTGTGAGGTGGGTACCAGGACCATTCCCACTTTACAGATTAGATAAAGTAGAAGCCACAAGGGGTTAAATAGCCTGTCCAAAGTCACACAGTGACAAAGTAGTAGATGCAGGATTTGGACCTGGTTCCAGAATCTATGTGCCTAACAATTATACTTTGGTGCCTCGTTATGTAGAAGCAAAGTTTATTTTCTCTTGAGTTGAGCTTAAACTTTCTCTTCTTCTTATAGTATAGAAGTAAGGCAAGGTCTGTGCAAGTACTTAAAAAAGGGAAATGTTATCCAAATTCAGAATTCATTTGAGGATCTCACTGGCCACCTGCCTGGACAGTGGCGTCGTGGGCTGTGACAGGGGAGTTGATAGAAGGAGGCTGCTGTCCAAGTGAACAGATTTACATTGTTGGGCACAAAACCTGAGTCCTTACCGCGGAGAGCTGTCAGGAGCCCTCCTGTGCTACCAGATGCTAGTAAGAGATGCTGTCAGAACACATCAGTGTTATTTAAAATGTATGATTATTTCTGTTTTCTTGTTAGGAGGGCCTCACGTCAAAGTGCAGTTTCAAGCCTTACACCTCATGATCATGGCACTGCCTGATGCCAACAGGGATACAGCCCAGGTACGTCCTGTCGACCTCACGGTCTGTCACGGGGCTCTCACTGCTCAGAGGAAATGGCTCTTGTGGAAAAATGAAAACAGAGATGGCAACTTACTAAGCCACCTGTGCATGCTGCAGGCACACTGCCTTTGCAAGCTCCCACTGCCGCTCTCCAGAGGAAGGCGAGAAAGAATAGAGATCCTGGGATCTTCTTTAAGCATTTAAGTTTCACTCATTCCATTCATTCAAAAAATACTAAATGCCTACCCTGTGCCAGGCACTGGGCGAGGTGTTAGGTGCAGGACAGGCCAGGAGGAAAGGCTTAGGTGAACAGTGCCGGAAGTAAATGGGACCATTACGGAACTTGTACAATATAACACTGTAATTGTTGGTTCTCAGCTGCTTACTGTAGTCTAATGTGCTCAGGTGGCAGGAAAAAAAAATCTGATGAGTGTCCTTAGGGAGGAAATTTGAGATCACTGATTTAAATGAAATGTCTAAAATGTTCATGTTTTAAAAATTATGAAGATAATTCAATTTAAATAATTCTAGAATTTCAGAATTTTAGAGATCACCTGATAGAATTGGGTCATTTTACAGATTGGGAAAATGAAGCTCAGAAAAGTGGTTTCTCCATTTAATATTATAATAGATCATTTCATAGAATCATATTCTATAGTTCTTCATCCCAATATACCTTTGTTTATTCCAATTCATTTTTTTGCTGTATGTTGGTAAAAATCAAAGTTTCTCTTACTATTTGGATAATGATTCTGTATATAATAGGAAATTTGTTATAAGGACAATAGGTATTTGGAATCTTTGAAATGAAATTGAGATAAGGATGAGTTGAAAAGAGCCCATAATTTTGAGGCCAGTAAACAATGCTGAAAATAAAGGCAATTCTTAGTGCTCCCTCATATCAGACATTTCAGTGTGGTGAGGATCTTCCCCTACACAGTGAAAAGATCTACGTCAATTATATCATGTCCTCCGTGCAAGGAGGTGGATTGGCTATGGCATGAACATGTCTATATAATTCAGTAATTTTCCAAAAGCTAGAAGTTTATTAGTGTAGGGTTTTTGGCTTTGTCTAAACAATATTCTTTTGTCAAAAAAACAAATCCATCTGGAATCAAATATCTGAGTCAAAATGTCATCTACCCTTCCATGTAACTGAGAATGCAGCAATTGTCAAATAATTTATTTCTAACAAAAGATCCCCCCAAAACATCACAGGACTGGTGAAGATATTACACACATACACACTTCTTTTTTCCATTCTAAATTGGGACCAGATCTAAGATTGAAGCTGGCATGGTACAGAGGTCAAGAACTCCAGCTCAAGACGTGGGCTCCTTGTTCAGAATCTGGCCCTGCCACTTCATTAACTGACATTGGGCAAAGCTGCCCAGTCCCTCTCCACCTCAGTTTCCTCATCTGTAAAATAATAATATAGCACCTACCACACAGGGTTTGGGATGATGATGAGTAAATGTATATAAAGTACTAAGAATAATGCCTGGCTCATAATAAACCCTGAAATAAATGCTATTATGTGCTGCACATTGTCTCATTACAAATACTGTATAGTAGAATTCAAACTTGGGAGACCAAAGAGCACTTCCTTTTGGGATTTCAGTCCTCTTGGTTCATTTCAGAAGGTTTGGATGAGTATCTATACTTTGATGGCTCAGCAAACTTTTATTAAGCTTTCTCAAAAACTTTTTTTTAAATGCTTAGAACAGCTGCACACAAGTGCTTTGCCTTTGGCCAGCTGAAGATTTCAAAATTGAAAAACAATAGAAAAATAGCACTCAAAAAAGTAAAACTTTTTGATTTTTCAATTGAATTTACATTTAGACTGAGGAATGAGATACTCATGTTGTTTAAATGCATTTTCTTTTCCCCAGGAAACAGTAAATAGTTTTCAACAGTAATACTTTGAGTTAAGGGTCTTTTTCATAATTACTTTTATTCCTTCACAACAAAACAAAACTGCCTTTTCATGTTTATTGAGCTGCAGTGTTTTCTCATCCTGGTTTATATTTAATTTTAATATTTGTCAAACTTGTTTAGGGTAAAAGAAAATAGGAAAATGCAAACTATTATTCATAGAGACTCCAATGTAATAAACTGCATAAAAATGGACCTGCTTCTGTGGAGCAGACAGCTGAATAAACTGCTCACGTTCTTCTTAGCACTTTTAGGCAGTGGCAGCAGAAACAGCGCACGTTACCCATTCTGTACTTCCGACAGTTCTCCAGTGGCACAATGAATGAGTGTAAAATGAACAATAGCATTTAGCGGAACCCTTTGGCAATTTATAAGAGTGTGACACAATGCTGTTTCTTGTTAGGCCCTCATGACGTTCTTCAATAAAGTGATTGCCAACGAATCAAAAAACCGAATGAGTATGTGGAACATTTCGACTGTGATGGCACCAAACCTTTTCTTCAGTAGAAGCAAACATTCCGATTATGAAGAATTGCTGTTGGCAAACACCGCGGCCCACATCATCCGCCTCATGCTTAAGTACCAGAAAATTTTGTGGAAGGTGAGTGACAGCGTGACGACCGTCAGGCTCCCCTGGGAGGTCCACGGCCCCAGGAACGTAAAGGTGCTCGAGCGAGTCCCTTGGTACCAGGAGGAAACGTTCACATGAGAAGATGATCCCAGGCTGCCCATGACGCCCTTACACACTCTGTAAGGGCTGCTCTTTGACACGTTGTCCCTCGTAAACAGGATTCCTCGCAGCTTGTTCTAAACTTTACAAGGGCACATGCACAGTTCCTGGTTCCAGGATCCTGAGTGACGAGACGGCGTTATCTTATATAACTGAAGCCAGAATCCACAAGGGAGGTTTAGTTCAAGTGTTTCCTCTAGTCAAGCTATTTTTCTTCTGTAGGTTCCATCTTTCTTAATCACTCAAGTAAGGAGGATGAATGAAGCCACCATGCTGTTGAAGAAGCAGCTGCCAAGTGTACGGAAGCTGCTCAGGAGGAAGACCATAGAACGGGAGGTAATGATGACGAATGAGGGCACAGATGCAGCTCACTACGTAGATTGGTAGTTCTCAAAGGGAGGCACAAAGAGTCTGTAATTTAGAACCAAAACTTTTATATTCTCACGAAGTATCAGACAGTCTTGTGACTATAAACACTGTGGAAAGTGGGTCCATAACAGGGTTCCGTGGTCTTTCCATGTTGCGGAGCTTTGTGCTTTTTGGTTAAAGTTCTTGAAATATCTCTATCATGAAGACTGTTTGACATTCTGTTAAGTACTCACCAAGAAGGCTAAAATGATTCTCACAAAAGCTGATGTTTAAGTCCTGTGAATTCAATTTAAGGGCAATCAAGTACCCAGTATGTCTAACACTGTATAGGGAAAGAGATTTCTTTAGTGACTGAATAATAAAGGAATAGCTAGTCCTCACATTGTTTTGTGTAAATTCATTGCATTCCAAACAATTTGGACTTTTGTTTTATCACAGTTATTTGTGTAAAGCGGTATATAATGGAAACAGATTTTAGAAGAATTATCTTTATTGCTTTTATTTACCTTGAGGATGATCACAAATGCCAGGCATTGCATTCAACCTGGAGAAGGAGGCAGAGATACTTGAAATTCACTTTGTTCTTAAAGGAACTTGCACCTAATGTGGGATACAAATGTGTATGTGGCCATGAATACGCAGCAGGGAAGCCCTAGGCTGGCTGTGCCAGGGTCGGGCAGAGGACAAGGAAAAGTGCTCCAGCGTGGGAAACTGGGTGGCTTCATGGGGGACAGGGCACTGGGGCTGCATCTTTAAGGCTGGGTAGTGCTGTGAAAGGAGAAAGGAGGGGAACGTTCATCCAGGGAAAGGGAATAGTAAATGCCAAGGCAGTGGGGTGGGAAGGAGTGTTGCTAACTGATTTATCACAATCATGGTGAATGGCCATATTCCTTTTCTGATTACAGGCAAAGTGACTTCATAGCAAGTAGAGCCAATACTTTTATTTGAAAATAAAATTTAATTTGTTTTAATTGAGAAAATATTTACATAATATAAAATTTATTATTATAAGCATTTCAAAATGTACAATTCAGTGTTTTTTATATTCACAATTTTCTGCAACCATCATAGTACACATGGTTTCCATTAGTTCTTTGAACATATTGAAAATAGCTGATTTGAAGGCTATTTCTAATAAGTCCAATGTCTCAGCTTCCTTAGACAATTCCTTTTGAAACTATTGAAACTGCTTTTTTTTTTTAAGCCTATTTATAGGTGATATTTCCTTGGCTTTTTTGCCTGTCTCATAACTGTTTGTTGAAGACTGGGCATTTTGAATATTATAATGTGGCAACCTTGGAAATCAGATTCTTTCCGCTGCCCAGAGCTTGTTGTAAGCTGTTTGTTTGTTTAGTGACTTCTCTGCTGAACTGATTTCGTAAAGTCTGTATTCTTTGTTTTGTGTGGCTACAGAAGTCTTAATGGGTAGCTAATGATTGGACAGAGATTTTCTTAAATGCCTAGAACTAAAACAATCCCCCAGTCGTGGCAGGTGAGCTCTGGTGTTTGCTGGGGCACGCTCAGCACTCAGCCGGGCAGTGCATAACTCTGCCTGAGCCCTCACCTCCTGCATGCACAGAGCCTAGAGGTCGGCCTGAGTGAGAGCGGATATTCTTTTCAGGTCTTTCCTGAGCATGTGCTCAGGGCTGGGCATGCATGTGGCCTTTTAGATGTTCAGGAATATATCAGAGCTTTTCAAAGGCTTTATTCCTTAAAGCATCTCACTCTCCAGCCCTACCTTCTAGATTTTTTAGTTACCTATTGTTTCCCCTAACTCTTATTTACTGCATCAGGCAGCTGTGACTAAAACAATTGCCTATGAATGTTTTTAACACCCCTTTAGCACTGGTCAAGTTCCAAGTTAGGCAAGATAAAGGCAAACCTTTTGAGCCAATCTTCCAGGGAGCCACCGGACAGATGAGAACAAATAATTAGAATTCTTTGTGAGCGAGGTCTATTCTGCTGCCTTACCTGCGCCAGGAGTTCAGGCTGTTATTTGCAAGGCTATGGCTCAACTGGGCAGAGGGAAAAGCATAAGTTACAATGACACACAGCTGTTTCTTTTGTTTACTCACTCTCTGCTCGCAGATTTCAGGTTAGTATCCAGAGTTCTGGAAAAGTCAGTACTGACAGTTTTTGCCGGTTTGTCTGTTGCTTTCATGGAGGGGCAGACCTTTGGTGTTTCTTACTCTGTTATTTTAATCCTGGAAAACTTTAATGGCATAAGGATGATGTGTGTGGAGCTGGAGCCGAGGTCAGGTCAGCCTTTGCCAATTACTAGCCATGTGAGCTGGGGCAAATTACATTTTTTCTTTGAGCCTCAATGTTCTTATCTTATAAATCTGGGGGGAAAGTAATGATATATCTATTTAACAGGATTGCCATTAGGATTGACTTTCATAATGTATATGTAAAGCACTTTGTAAACTGTACACTGCTATGTGAATGTCATTTATTTTAATGTTTTAGTTGTCAATAGAACCAAGATAGAATTCAAAGGTTATAAATACTATGGAAGCAACACTTAAAGAATAGTCTTCTTTTAGTTCTATTGTACTATACAATGTTTTTAATTCTTAATTTTAGTTGTAATAGACAGTTCATTAACAAGTTACAAATTCAAAAGCTAGGAAAGACTATATAGAATTAAAATTAAGCACCTCTGACTTCTTCTCTTGGAGACAAATAATGTCACCAATAACAGGGCTTGTATGCACAGGAACATGCTGGTGTTATACCTCCAGAGAGGCTCTGTGCACATACAAGCAAATATATGTTCTTCCCTCTTTTTTATGTGAACAGTAGCGTACAGGAATTACTGTCCTACATCTTGCTTTACTGGAGTAAGAAATCGTGGGAATTATTCCATTTCAGTCCATAAAACTTACTTCTTTTGCATGATATTCCATAGACATCCAGTAATTTATTTAAGTAATCTCATATTGTAGAACAGTTAGATTGTGTCCAATCTTGTGCTATTACAATTTCTGCTTCAGTGAATAAAGTTCTATAGATATCATTTTTAACAAATGAATTATATTCATAGAATAAATTTATAGATATGGAATTGTTGGGTCAAAGTGCATATATTTTATAACTTGATAAATATTGCCAAAATATTTTCCGTAAAGATTGCACCAGTTTGCACTTCCAAAAGCAGAATATGCTCGTTTTTCTCAACATTAATCCTAAAGACTAAATGTGTTTCCTTTAGATTACAAGCCCCAAGACTTCAAAGGTACTACAAAAATCACCCTCTTCAAGAAGAATGGTAAGAAAACAAATGATTTCCTTTCTCTATTAACTCCCTACGTTGTATTCTTTGGCTACATCCCCCATATTCATGTATAATTTTGGTCATGATCTATCCGTGACACGTGACATTTTCAGTGTGGCGTGTGAAGGAATGGTACAGAGACTTGACTAAACGGGTGATTCCAGGTGTGTGCTCAGGCATCCTGCACACAACTGTGAATGCCGTAGAAAGTTCTAGGGGGAATGTGATTGTTACCATCATAGGTCCCATAATGTTAGAGCATGGAATTTACCTTACAGAAGCTTCTGGGGACCTGGGAGGGGAGGGACGTGAGATGATCAAAGGAGGATTTTAGGAGTACAGCCTTGGCTGCAGTGAACCAGGGCCTCCGCCTCCTCCCAAATCCACGTCCCTCGACATCTCTTCCCTGCCCTGCTCTCATGGTTCTTACTGGTAATATTAGGAAAGTACTATAATAACTAAGCCTGTTTAAAAATATTTTGTATTAGGGCTGCCATAACGAGTTGCCACAAACAGGGTAGCTTAAAACAATAAAAATTTACTCTCTCACAGATCTGGAGGCTAAAATCCAAAATCAAGGTGTCAGCAGCACTGGCTCCTTCCCAGGGCTGTGAGAGAAGGGTGTGTTTCTTGCACCTTTTCTAGCTTTCGGTGATGCCAGTAATCCTTGGCGCTTCTTAGCATGTAGATGTGTCACCCTGATCTCTGCCCCCGCCTTCACATGGTGTTCTCTCTTGTGTGTGTCTCTTTCCTCTCCTGAGGACACCAGTCACACTGGCTGAAGGGCCCACCCTGCCCCAGTGGGACCTCATCTTAACCTCATCATTGCACCTGCAATGACCCTATTTCCAAATACGGTCACATTCTGAGGTGCTGGGGGTAGGGCTTCAGCCTGTCTTTGGGGAGACACAATTCAACCCATAACATGCTCCTTCTAGGCCGTGTATTGAGTCAATTCACATAAACCTTCTACAACACAACACCGTCCTTTGAGAAGGTACAGATTTAAAATGATTACCTGAGGAGTAGCCACATTCTCAAACAAATAGAAATTTGTTCATCTCCTAGATACAGAATTAATTAAAAAATGAGAAAATTCAAAATTTTGAAACAAAAGGAATTTTCCAGTCAATCCTGACAAAACAGAAATTTATGTTAATCAGACAGCATTATTCTTGGAATATTCCGTTTAGTTTTAGCCCAGTTAGACTAAAAGAAAAAAAAAAGAATATTCCATTTAGATGAGAGCATAGAGGTCCCCGGGCCAGTCAAGCCTTGGGAAAGCAGAGTCACTGTCCTCGTGCCAGCCGTCCACACTGGGCTCTGCACACTTTGAGGGAGCGAGTTTCAAGTGCCCACATGGAATTCAGTTTGGGTCACTCATGGCTGCTAACTAAAGGGGGTATTGGAGAAGCCATATTTTCTAATGGATCCTTACACTTTTCAGAAAGTTGATCTTCTCATAGTAACTTATAGAATTCTGCTTAAAGTAGGCTTATTTAGGACTTTGTTCAATAAGTGCATTGATAGAAACATTTGATTTTTGTCATAAACCAGTTTTATCCCTCTCAGGATTTCAAAGCATTGTAGCAAAAGTAAAATCCCAGGTTCAGTCTAGCCATTAGCACGTCTCCAGGAAAGAAAGAAAGCAGCGTTTCATTCTGGTTAAATATCGATCATGTTTACATGTTTTCGTAATTCAGAGCACCACTGATTTTCGTGTCTCTTAAGTGCATCGCTGAACTGACATTCATCCCAGTTTGACAGAATGTACTGAATTTCTCCTCATTGGCAGTCTGACGTGCCGGAAGGAGTCATTCGCGTCCACGCTCCCCTTCTCTCCAAGGTGTCCACGGCCATTCAGCTCAACAGTCAAACCAAAGCCAAAGACATACTGGCGAAATTTCAGTTTGAGAACAGGTGAGTACGTGTGAATGAAGGTCTCTGCACAAAGAAGATGAACCTTTATCAGATGAGAAACATTCCAGGCATTTACAAATTTGGCCTTTTGAAAAGTTACAACCTGTTTCTTTGGGGACTGTACCACTAGATTACTAGAGTAAAAAGCAGAGAACGAAATTAGTAGATACAGATTTGCCAGTAACAAAAGTTGTTTTTTAGAGGAATTTCTGTAAATAGAATTTTTAATAGGTATCGTCTGTCTTGGGAGGTTCTTTTATTCAATGAGTCTTACCTTTTATTAGAATGAAAAATACAGCAAGTTAATTTTTCAGATCTTGTGATAGACTTCCAGGAATATGCTTATTTGAGGTTCCCTTGGCCTTTAACACTCCAGTATCAGATAGAGTTTATGTAGTTAAGTGGGCAGCATAACTATTGCTTTCCTTTAAACATACTGCTAATGATTCTCAGGATCAGAATGTTACAAAAATTCTCTTTGCATATCTACCATAGTCACCTTAAAAGAGCATAAATCATAATAATTTTTTGTGTAGGCATGTTTACCCAAGATAGAACATTTGCCCCGAGGTTTCTAGAAGATGATAAGCACTCGTTTAGATTTATTCATCGAAGAGCTGGTATAGTTTTATGGTCTCTAGTAAAACTGATGGATAGCTTTTAAAAGAAGCATTCTAATCATACTAAAAAAGAGTAGCCTTTTTGAGCAGAAAAAGCCCATTGGAAAGTTTACACATTGCAGGATTCCATTTACATAACATTTCTGATGTGGCAACATTTCATAAATGGAGGCTAGACTAGTTGGCAGAGCTTGGGAGGGATCATTCAGAAAGGAGGTGGGTATTGGTTACACGAGGGCAACA
>CM052443.1:43918374-43943806 GCA_028533085.1 Varecia variegata
ATGGACAGCTAAAAATATATATAGAAAAATTAGCCGGGCATGGTGGCACATGCCTGTAGTCCCAGCTACTTGGGAGGCTGCTATGAGCTAGGCTGACGCCACGGCACTCTAGCCCGGGCAATAGAGCGAGACTCTGTCTCAATAAATAAATAAGTAAATAAATTAGAACCAATGACTTCACAGATAGACTCAAATCCTTTGTAACAACTTTAAAAGATCTTGCCCTATCCATTCTCTTTACTTGTTAGAACTATGGCCTATTTCAGTTCAAATGTAAACTGGCCCCAATTTTGCCTGTTTCACCAGAGGCATATTTTCCGACTGCCTACTCACAGCCCCTTGTGTCTAAGTAAAAAAAGGGGGGGGGTCCTATTCCTCCCAGTCCTCCCCCTTGCAACTAAAACACCTTGGGCCTAACACAACAAACAGCAGAGGAAGACTGAAAGATGGAAGAGGAGACCTTGAGAAACGACACAGGGTGAGTTCCCAGAGTTTCCTTACCCCAGACAGAGCACTGCCGAAACTTCCAACCTGGGACTGACGGCAGGCACAGATGAAAAAGAATTCTGGAAAAGCCTGTTCCCACTCACCAAAGGACTGGGAAAAGGGGTGGCCTAACCCCAGACAACCTTTCTGGCAATACCTTCCCTACTCCAACCAAATGCTAACAGAAAAAAATACCCCGTGGTTTCAGGGGCACAAAGCAGGGAATGGATCTGCCCTCCGCCACCCAACAGAACCAACCTGGGTGGTGACTGCAGAGTCCTACAGTGAGCTGAGTCTCCAGCCAGCAGCAATGACACTTAACAGCAGTAAGGCAGTGCAAGGCAAGGTACTCGGTAAGGCCCATGGGAAGCCGAGCTTCCACCCCCAAGAACAAAACCAGACAAGGTGGGGCAAAGTAGCACTTCCCTCCTTCTGCCACTGGTATCAGTCAGGCCCAGTGGGGAGTTGAGTATCCACCTAACACCTGGTGGAACAGGTGACAGGAGGCGGGAACAGTTGACACTCTGCTTCCTTCCTTCCTCTCTTCTGGTGTCAGTGGGACCCAGTGAGGAGATGCGCATCACCCTCACCCTGCAGCAACAAAGCCGGGGGAGTCAGCCTCTATTTCCCCAGCCTGATGGCAGCAGAGCCCAGCAAGGAGCTGATCTTATGCCCCAGTTGGAGGCAGTGTGGCAGTGCCAGCTGGGGTCCCACTTTCACTGTGGCCCAGCAAGAAACCGAACATACATGACCTTGTGCTGAACCTCGGCAGGAGCACTGTGCGCCCCAAATGAAGATTAAATAATATCTAGAATGTCCACAATACAACACGCAGTCAGTCGTTGCAGAATCATCACCATGTGAATGAGAAAAGACAGTCCTCAGATGCCAATACCAATCTGAGTCAAATGTTAGAATTATCTGACAAGGGTTTATAGCAACTGGCACAAAAAAAGTTTTCATAAACAATTACAAAATCTAAAACAAATGAAAAAGTAGAAAATCTCATAGTGTTATAAAAAGAACCAAACAGAAATCATAGAACTGAAAAATGCGAAAACCGAAATATAAAGCTTGCTGAGTGGGTTCAGTAGTAGGGTGGAGATAACAGGGGACAGAATTAGCACATTTAGGACGTATCAGTAGAATATCCTGAACTTCGGAGAGAACATAGACTGGAAAAATGGGCACAGCTCAGAAACCTCTGAGGCCTTAACAAGGGAGCTAAATTTCATATCATCAGAGCCCCGAAAGGAGAGGAAACACAGAGTGAGACTGAAAATGAACATGAGTAAATGAGGACTGAAAACTTACCAAATTAGCAAAAAACATAAACCTACATATTCAAGAAGCTAAATGAACCCAAATGGGATAATCAAAGAAATCCATGCCAAAAATAGTTTAATTAAACCTGTGAATATTGAAGACAAAGAAAGCATCCAGAGAAAAAGACACGTTTTATATGAGAACATCGATTCCAGTCACAGCGAGTTTCCCACCTGAAACCATGAAGGCCAGAGGGACGGAGCATAACATTTTTCAAGTACTGAAAGAAAAGAACTGTCAACTGTGGATTCTGTATTCAGCAGAAATATCCTTCAAAAATGGAAGGGAAATAGAGACATTCTCAGATGAAGGAAAACTAAGAATTTGTTGCTAACAAACCTACCCATAAAGAATGGCTGAAGAAAGTTCTCTAAACAAAAAGGAGATGATAACAAGACTTGGAATATCAGAAAGGAAAGGAGTAAAACAGCAAATCAAAGTACTATTAAAAAAAAAAGAAAGGAAAGAAGAATATCAGAATGGGTAAAACTAGGTCTAAATATAGTTTACTATCCTACTTTTCATGCATTTCTTAAAACATATTTGATGGTAGAACAAAAATTGCACCATGTTATTTGGTACTTTATGTAGAGGAAACATCACTTATAAAACAATTACTTTTTTTTTTTTTTTTGAGACAAGGTCTTTCTTTGTTGCCCGGGCTAGAGTACAGTGGCATCATCATGGCTCACTGCAGCCTCCAACTCCTGGGCTCAAGTGATCTTCCTGTCTCAGCCTCCCAAGTAGCTGGGACTACAGGTGCATGCCACCATGCCCAGCTAATTTTTCTGTTTTGTTTTTTGTAGGGATGGAGTCTCACTGTGTTGCTCATGCTGGTCTTGAACTCTTGGCCTCAAGCAATCCTCCCGCCTCAGCCCCAAATGCTGGGATTACAAGCGTGAGCCACCATGTGTGGCTTGACAATTACATTTTTAAATGGTAGGAGGTCCCCACTCCTTACATGTGGTCTATCCAGAGTGACTTCCTTCTTTGGTACAGTATTAAAGAGGGAGAATGTAACTTTATAGTCAAGAACTCTAATCAGGCCGGGCGCGGTGGCTCACGCTGTAATCCTAGCACTCTGGGAGGCCAAGGCAGGAGGATTGCTTGAGCTCAGGAGTTTGAGACCAGCCTGAGCAAGAGCAAGACCCCGTCTCTACTAAAAATAGAAAGAAATTAGCTGAACAACTAAAAATATATAGAAAAAAATTAGCCAGGCATGGTGGTGCACGCTTGTAGTCCCAGCTACTTGGGAAGCTGAGGCAGAAGAATTGCTTGAGCCCAGGAGTTTGAGGTTGCTGTGAGCTAGGCTGACGCCACGGCACTCTAGCTGGGGCAACAGAGTGAGACTCTGTCTTTAAAAAAAAAAAAAAAAAGAACTCTAATCAGCCAGGTGATCAAGGTAAACACTAACAGTGATAAGTCATGATGATAGTGTGTGCCTTTGGTAAGATATGATGAAGATGGCAGTTTATCTCTGTGGTCTTCCTCCTTAGAACATATAACTCCAGCCTAAACATGAGAAAAACATCAGACAAATCCCAAATAAGGAACATTCTGGAAAATACTTGGCCAGTGTTCCTCAAAACTATTCAGGCCACCGAAAACAAGGCAAGTATGAGAAACTGTCACAGCCAAGAGCAGTCCAAGGACACAAGACTATGGTGTTAGTTTCCCAGGGCGGCCATAACAAATTACCACAAACTGGGTGCCTTAAAACAACAGAAATGTGTTCTCTCACAGTTCGGGAGGCCAGATGTCCAAATAAAGGTGTTGGCAGGGCTGGCTGCTTCTGGAAGCTCTGAGGGAGAAACTCTCCTGTGCCTCTCTCTTAGCTTCTGATGGTTGCTGGCAACCTTGGCACTCCATGGCTTGTGGACTCATCATTCCAGTCTCTTCCTCCATCTTAACATCATCTCTACTCATCTCAGCAGCCACCTGAATGCAGGATGATTTCATCTCCGGATCCTTAACTAATTACAAGTATCATGTTTCAAAACAAGGTCAAATATTGAACTTCCGGGCAGGTGTGGATTTGGGGGATACTATTTACTACAGTTACTAAAGGTGAAATCCTGGATGGGGTCCTTGAACAGACAGTGGACATTAGGTAAAAATGAAGGTAATTGAGTATAGTATGGACTTCACTTAATAATAATGCATCAATATTGGTGCATTAATTGTAACCATATTAATGTTAGATGTTTATAATAGGGGGAGCAAGGTGTGGAGCATATGGAAACTGCCTGTACGATCTTCACAATTTTTCTGTACATCTAAAATTTAAAGTTTGTTTAAAAATTGTTTCCAGAGTCCTACCAATTTAAAAAAAAACTACCACTTTTTAATTGTAAAATATCAATAACTCCAGAGTAAAATAGGTAAAGTTTAGTTGTACTAGAATATCAGAGTTATTTTTCTACTTTAAGAATGAAATCTGTACATGTATCAGTGGTCTTCCTTTAACCTATGTTATTTTTAATTCAAGGAACTGAAAATAAATAGAATTACCACACTCATTAGGATGGCTGTTATCAAAAAAAAAAAAAAAAAACAGAAGATAACAAGTGCTGGTGAGGATGTGGTGAAATCAGAACCCTTGTGCACTGTTTTGGGGAATGTGAAATGGTACAGCCACTGTGGAAAACAATATGATAATTCCTCACAAAACTGAAAATAGAATTACCATATGATCCAGCAAGTCCACTTCTGGGTATATGCCCAAAAGGATCGAAAGCAGAACCTCACAGATATTTGTGCTCCCATGTTCATAGCATTATTCACAATAGCTAAAATGTGGAAGCAACCCAAGCCTCCATCAACAGAGGAATGGATAAGGAAAATGAGGTCCATACATATAATGGAATATTATTCAGTCCTAAGAAGGAAAGAAATTTGGACACATGAACCTCAAGAACATTATGCTGAGTGAACCAAACCAATCACAAAACACTGTATAGCTCCACTTATGTGAGGTACCTAGAGTAGTCAAAATCATAGAGACAGAAAGTAGAATGGTGGTTGCCAGCGCCGGGGTGAAGGGACGGATGGGGAATTGTTATTTCACCGGCATAGAGTTTCAGTTTTACAAGATGAAAAGAGTTCTGGAGATGGATGCTGGTGATGGTCGCACATTATGAATTGCACTTAATAGCACTGAACCGTACACTTAAACATGGTTAATATGGTAAATTTTATGTTGTAAGTATTTTACCACAATAAAAATAAAATCTTTTTATAAAAAGGATAAATAGGCTGGGCGCAATGGCTCGTACCTGTATTCCTAGCACTTTCCATATAAATTTTTAGAATAGGCTTGTGCATGTTTACAAAATATCTTGCAGAGATTTTGATAGGAATTGCATTAAACCTGTAGATCAATTTGGGGAGAAGAAACATCTTTACGACAACATCGATTGTCTTTCAATCGATGAAGATGGTATATTTCTCCATTTTGGGGGGTCTTTGTTGATTTCTATCACCAGCATTTTGTAATATTCAACATATAGATCCTGTACATGTTTACTTAAGTTTATACCTAAGAATTTACTTTGACGTGACTATAAATAGTATTGTGATTTTACTTTTGGTTTAAAATTTGGTTTCCACATGTTCCAATGTGATTGATTTTTGTGTGTTGATCTTGTATAATGTGACGTTGCTGAACTAAATTATTAGTTCTAGGAGGCCTTCCTTTTTAAAAAATTTTTATTTTATGGAATTTTGTATATAGACAGATCATCTGCAAATAGAGACAGTTTTATTTATTCCTTAAGAATTTGCATGCCTTTTATTTATTTTTCTTGCCTTACTATAGTGGCTTAATCTTCCATTAGCCCTAGAATAGCTAAAACAATCTTGAAAAAGAATAAACTAGGAGGAATCACTTTACTAAATATTAAGGTCAACTATATACCTACAGTAATCATGACAATGTGCTATTGGTGTGGGGGCAGACACTTAGATCAATGGAACAGAATAGAGAACCCAGAAATTTACCTACACAAATATGCCCAACTGATTTTTTAAAAATTTTTTATCATAAACTAAACATAAAATTGTTTTAACCATTTTAAGGGTACAGTTCAGTGACATCAAGTGCATTCACATTGTTGTGCAACCATCACCACCTTTCACCTCCAGAACATTTTTATAATCCTACACTGAGACTCGGTGCCAGTTTCTTCCTGCCCATGGCCACTGGTAACAACTCTTCCGTTTTCTTCTCTGTGAATTTGAATTGTGCAACTGATTTTCAACAAAAGTACAAAAGCAGTTTAATGGAGGAGCTTTTTCAACAAAGGGTTCTATAGCAACTGGACATCCATAGGCAAAAAATAACCCTTGATCTAAACTTCACACCTATATAAAAATTAACTCAAAATGGATTTCAAATTTAAACATATAGTGTAAAACTATGAAACTTTTAGAAAACAACATAGGAGAAAAATCTTTGTGATCTAGGGCTCACGTAGAGTTCTTAAAACTTGACACCAAAATCATGACCCATAAGGGATAAAATTTTTAAATTGGACCTCACCAAAATTGAAAACTTACACTGTGAAAGACTCTGTGAATAGTATGAAAAGACAAGCTAAACACTGGGAGAAAATATTTGCAAACCACATATCCAACAAAGGACTGGCATCTAGAATATATAAATAAAACACTCAAAACGCAACAGTAAAAAGAAAAAAAGCCAAAGAATCCAATTTGGAAATGGGCAAAAGACATGAACAGACATTTCACCAAAGAGATAAACACGTGAAAAGATGTTCAACATCATTGGCCATTAGGGAAATGTGAATTAAAACCACAATGACGTATCACTAGACACCTATGAGAATGGCTAAAATAAAAAATAGTGACAACACCAAATACTGACAAAGACACAGAAACTGGATCACTCATACATTGCTGGTGGGGATGGATAGTCATTCCATAAAACAGTTGGGCAGTTTCTTATAAAACTAAATATCCAACTACCATATGACCTAACAGTCATACTCCTGGACATTTATTCCAAAGAAATGAAGAGTATGTTCACAAAAACCTGTACACAAATGCTTATATAGCAGCTTTATTTATACAGTCAAAAATTGGGTGGGGGAGGGGAACCATCAACAGGTAAATGACAAAACAAACTGTGGTCCATCTATACCATCAAATACTGCTCAGCAATAAAAATACAACATCTTGGGTGAATCTCTAGGGATTTATGCCACGTGAGAAAAAAGCCAATATAAAAAGGTTCCATGCTGTGTGTTTCCATTTGTATAACATTTTGAAATGCCAAATGCATAGAAACTCAGAAAAGGGTAGTGGTTGCCAGGGGTATGGGGTTGGGGCAGGGTGGGATGGGGAGAGGGAGGTGAATGTGGCTATAAAACAGCAACAGGGCAATGCTTGTAGTGGAAATGCTTTGTGACTTGACTGAATCAGTGCCAACATTCTGGTCATGATATTGCACTAGAGTTTTTCAAGATTAAAAGAAACTGGGTAAAGGGTGTACATTTTCTGCATGTATTATTTCTTACAACTACCTGTGAATCTACAATTATCTCAAATAAGAAGTTTAATTAAACAAAAAAAGAGGGCACATGTGCTTCTTCCTCACAATAGAGAGGCAAGGACAATCTTTTTGGGGTAACCAAGCTGCATGTCATTCCTGAATTGGGATGGCGATCAGTGACGGTCTTTCAGCCTCTCCTTACCCCAGCATTCTAGTCTGGGGTGGAAAAATTAAGTGGGGCCATTGTTTTCTCTGACTTGCTTTTATTATAGGGCAGAGACTTGCAATGAAGTCAACCTTAGACAGTTTGCAAAACATGAGGAACGCTTAGAAATGTAACGGGGGCCGAGGACAGAATTCCATTCAACTTTTGGCAAATGCAGAAATGAAACCAGAGAGTAATGTGGCCAGTGGCAAGGCAGCATTAAATACTCAGTTGTGGGCCAGGTGCGGTGGCTCAGCTTGTAATCGTAGCACTTTGGGAGGCTGAAGCAGGAGGATTGTTTGAGGCCAGGAGTTTGAGACCAGCCTGGGCAACATAGCAGGACCCTGTCTCTATAAAAAAGTTAAGAAAAAGTGAGCGTGGTGGTGTGAACCTGTAGTCCCAGCTACTCAGCAGCCTGGGGCAAGAGGATCACTTGAGTCCAGGAGAATGAGGCTGTAGTGAATTATTGTTGGGCCACTGCACTCCAGCCTGGGCAGCAGAGTGAGACTTTGTCTCTTGAAAAAAACAAAACAAACAAACAAGCAAGCAAAAACACCCAGCTGCTCCTTGGCCAGCCGTAATGTGTAAGTAGCAGCTACCTCCCTAAATGGAGCCAACAGCTGTGGCCCGAATGGGCCTAGGTTGTCACGTTGCACTGCGGCATCCCAAGTTGGTGTGGAACTGTCCCATCCTCTCTGGACCTCAGCCTCTTGTCTGTGTCAAACAGAAAAATGATTGTGTTTATCATAACTGCAGTCATAGTAAGGTTTCGTGGAGTATATTTCGTCAATGTAGAATGAATCGTTTGTTGCCAGATCATGAAAGAAGTTTAAAATTATATTGCTTTCTCATTTGTTTTTTCTTAGTCGTGGTTCATCAGAATGTATTAAGATTCAGAACCAAAGGTTATATGAAATTGGAGGAAATATAGGTAAGCATTCTGTGATAACTTCTAAATTCTCTGGTTACTCTACAACAGATATGCTTCTATTATTGTAAAGGTACATATTTTACACATTTCTTAGATAATTCAAAATCAATAAGCTTCTGATTTTTTTAATCTCCTGTAAGGACAGTTGCATGACTTTTCTAAAATATTTTCAAAATTTAAAAGAGAATATTTTAGTGTTGTTATAGAGTAGACGTTGGGGCCTTTTCAATGTGACCCTTAAAGTTGGAAAGTATCTTCCTAGACATACACACAACAAAGAAGACATGATGAGAACTTTCAGAAGCACACCAGCCTTTTTGTTTAACTTCCCTATTTCACTGTCACCCCAAGTTCGTTCCTCCTATTTCCCTGGGGAGGGGTGAGGGGAGGAAGCAAAAGACAATTCTTCCCCTGCTCCCCTTGCTCCTGCCCAGGGCCCGGCCTCCGCTGCACCTCCCCGCCTGGGCAGGGCCTCTCTCCGGTGGCCCCTCCACTCCCTCCAGCCTCACCAGCCTTTCCCTGCCAACTTCAGCGTTTTCATATGCGTAAAAAAATTCTGGTAATTTCTCTCCTCTTTACAAAACTCTCTCTTGACCCCCTTCCATCTACTTTCATTTCAGTTCCACTCAGAAGCAAAAAGTCCTCGACTCAGTTGTCTACACTGCACTTTCTGTCTTGCCTTTCTCTCTAAACCACTCCTGTCACATTTTACCCCTCAGCTGGAACCGCTCTCTCGTCGAGGTCACCACGACTCCCGTGTTGTGGAACCTGATCACTCAAGTCTGTTTTTCGGACTACCGAGGCGATCTTTCCCTTCTCTGAGAAACGCTTTCTCCTCCCCGATTCCGAGGACACCCTCAGCTTCTGCCTGTGCTCCCACTTCACTGGCTGTGCCATGGGAGTCCCTCACACCCCTTACTTCTCGTCCTCGCAGCCTCTCAAGGTTGGAGAGCTGCAGGGCCCTGTCCTTGGAACTCTTTCCTATTTGAACTTCCTGGGGGAGCTCAATCCATCGCGCGACTCTAAACACACCTGTGTGCAGATGCTGCTCAAACTTGAGCACCAGACTTCCCTGCAGACGCCACACCTGCACGTCCAGGCACCAGGCACGGTGGGCCTCAGGGCCTTTGCATTTGCTCTTGCTCCCAGCATGCTCTGCCTCCCTCGCCTCTGCCAGGTCTGTCCATGGGTCACCTGCTCAATGAGACCTTCCTGGCTCATGCCCCCCCCCCACGTACCTTCCATGCTTTGCTTTTTTCTAATGTTCTTATCACATCGGACTTACTTTATATATACTCAATTTATTTGTTAGTTGCCTTTTGCCCCTATAGAGCATTTTTGACTGTCTGACACGTTGCTGTACCCACAGCCCTAAAATAGTGTCTGGCACATAATAACGTACAATAAATATTGGACAAATTAATGAATCAAGCAAGCCAAGCGCACGAACAAGTCTCAGTGGTTTTGTTTGAGACTTTAATATACATTTCAAGCACACTTGCACGTGAAGCCTTTCATGTATGCTTGTCCCACGGAATGATCTTTTTGTTGTTACCATTTCCAGATCTCCTGCCTGTAGGTAGGTATTGCGTCCATAGTAAAGAAACAAAATGACTGTTCCTAAAATGAACTTGATTTGGACCTTCTCTAGCCCCCGTCAAGTTAATGTGTGTAAAACCATTAGAGAGCATGTGTTAGCATAGAAGTGATGAGTTTATACCTGAAACAAGTGCTTGCCGTATTTTTCTAGTTGACGTGGCGAAGCTAGGAAACAATTTGCCTATGGTTGATGTGTCTGTTTTTTTCACAATTACACATGAGATTTATTTGAAGTACCTGTTCTTCACAGGCTTAAAGAAGGAAACAGGAGGGAAGGCAGGGAGGGAGGGAGGGAGGATGGAAGAGAAGGAGGAAGGAAGGAAGGCTTATTAAGAGTACAGTGTACACTATTCTGGTGTTGGGTACCCTGAAAGCCCTAACTTCACCATGATACAGTTTATCCACAGAACAAAAATCACTTCTACCCCCTAAATTTTTTTAAATAAAAAATGAAAAATATTAAAGAAACTTTAAAGTGTGTCCACTTTCTTTTGGCTGATAGAACTGTATTGGCCTTATTTGAACCTTGTAACACACATATACATGTGCTCCTGCACACATACAGAGAAATGTGCATTCTTAAAAATATTAATTTTATCTTTCTTTTAGGACAGCATTGCTTGGATCCAGATGCTTATATATTGGATGTATATCATGCAAATCCTCAAGCAGAATGGGTGATTAAGCCCCAAGCGAGTCTTTGAAATACCCTCAAGATGGCTGCTACCGTGTGTAATACGCCACGAGGATCCTGCGTTAGTGGGGAAGGAACAGCACTGCTTTGCTGTGTTTGTCCCCACTGCCCTCTTGGCGTTTCCGGCCCTGAGTGACGGGCATCGCCAGCGTGAACTGTGGAATAGGAGCACCACGGTTCACCATTTCAACTGAAATTTCTTCATGACATTTCTTTGATCAAAGTAAAGGAAAGAGGATTTGGTCCTTCCAGAAGAAAGGCCAGTCTCAAACGTGGAACTCTAATCATTTCCAGTATTTTGACTTCATAGCAGAAATGAACTTGGCCCTCCCTATATCTGGGGATAAGCAACACTTGTTTATGTAGCCAATGCTACTGAACACGAGAGGTGAAAGAGACCTTTTTTTATGCTTATGTTATATACGTATATTGACCTTTCTGAGCAAGAATGCCAGAAATAGCCTTAATTTCTCCTCTGCAAAATTATCCAGGTCTGCCTTCCAAAGAGAATCAGTTTCTAAAGTGAAACGGACAATATTTATGCTCTCACTCCTGCATTGGAGGAGGAAGAACTTCCATTTGAAGAAACCGTATTGTTACGGACGTCATACTGTACCATGACCGTCAGCATTCTGGTGCAAATGAACTTGTCTCTATCATTGACTGTTGAAAATTGGTATTTTAAAAACTTATTCTCTTCTGAGCACAGGTCCCTCTAGTGAAGCTTAGCTTGACAAAGTGTGTCTTACTCTTTGCTAGCCTTTGTAATTGACATTCACAGAGCTTCTATTTTCTCATTATGGCTGTGGTGCTCAAGGAATATCTTTCCATATGCCAGGCACAGATTTCCTTTTCTGTCAAACATATCATTTTTTATATTTCATGCTGTAGATGGTCACTTCCGCAGCCCCAATTTAACAATGCAGAACTGCTGAGAAATACTGCTATATCCAAGATTTATAAGCTGTAAAAGCAGATTTTGCTTCTGCCATAAATCATGGACATGGCCAGCCACTGTGGATTAACATCAGGCTTTAAAATCAGATGCATGTTTGATAAGTTAAACTGTCTCACTCTCAAAATTCCTGCAGAGCCATTTTCCAGGCTTACAATGGCCAGAACACGTAGTCCTTGCATTTCTAATTTAGAGCAAATCCAAAATGTGCTGAGGAATTGGACAGCTCTGCCATTCATTTTGAGATTACAGATATAGTCCTAGGGTTGGCTAGAAATGAATACAGAGTTCTCATTTATCCCAGATATATACTTTGGCTTGGAATCCACAGATAGAGACATTGATAAATATCACTTTTAATGAGATTCAAGGCCCAAATGATTTTCTTGCAATTCAAACAATACAGAAAGTTGCTCACAAATGCAGAAAACATTGTTTTTCTACTTACTAAGTCTCAAAACATAACGTGATAATATTTTAAGCCCATCCATATGTAGAAGAAATCTTTCATATGCTACATTATGCCTTGATGTCTATACAAAACATTGCTTATATTCAACATGTAGATAATTGCGTTCTCTGGCCTCTAGGATTTTGTTTTATTTTTTATAGAAAATACAAAGATCCATTCATTGGATTTGTTTATTTGATTATTTTTATTTCCTTTGCCTGAAAACTCATTAAAATGTTTGTATTTATTCCTGCATTTCATCAGTTTTTAATATATGGCTGATTGGTGGCATGTGAGTTTGCATAATGAATTTACAGTCTGAAAAGAATGATTTTATCATTTTTGCAATTTAAACAACAGACGTAAACATTTTACTTTATGTAGTTGCCAATCCCATATGATGGCAGTAATTTATGCCCACATATGGAAGAAATTCTTCAAATAGCCACCTTACACTTCTATGTACATATGAAAACCAACTGATTTTTCTCATTATATTTCCACTCAAATAGTTAAATTCTGTTGTGTTTATATCAAAATTTCATAGATCTGTTTATTTACTTTTTTATTTGGAAATTTTTATTTCTATTGACTGTGAAAACAAATTAGAACCTATGCATAAGTTCTGAAGGTTTTAAGATTTACTCAACCTGTCCCAGTTTCAAATAAATGCCTAAGAGATGACAGGTAAAATACAGTTTCTTCTCCACTTTTGTGTGGTTTTAAATGGCAAAGACTTAGCTGAGTCAGTAACTATAATCACTTCAGTTTATTCAAGAATGTGTGACAACTTTCAAATAGCTATATAATATGGACAGCCATGTCAATACCAGTATCAGTGGATATAACTACTGTTCTTAATCACAGGGCTAATTGGTTAGAGAAAAAGTTTAATAGACACACAGACTCATTAGTGTGGTTAAAGAGGCTATTTTTACTAATTTTATTCTCAGGAATAAACACCCACAATAAAAAATTTTAAATACCTGTCACCTAAATATTGAAAGAATTTTTGCTTTATCGACAGTTTTTTAAAAGTTCAATAATCCATAAAAATGAATCATACATTTGCAAACAGAAGGTCAGATACTGCACTTCTACATGCTTCTTAGAGCTTCTCACCCTCCCATCTCTAGTGTTCTTGGTACACAACTGGGAAAATCGTACCCTCCAGGAAAGTATTAGAGGAAGCTAACATTTTAGGAATACTTATCCCAAAAAAGTCATAGAGCTGGCTTGCTTTTTCCTGCATTGTGCAAAAGAGGACTCCTTTGTTAAGCAGCTCACTTGAGACTATGATTCTTAGAGTCATCACTCTTTGAACAAACTGGAATATCAATCTTTACAATGTATACACAGTATAAACTACCTCACTTGCCTTTCTTGGTAAAGAAAATTGTTAATTTTTGTTACAAACTGTCCCTGAGTCTTACTATTTAAGTCACTTCAGTTAGCTTTCAGTGTACATTTAATAATATACATTTAATGATGTAAAATATTTTTAGCAAAAGCTTTAAAACCAAAAATACTCCACAACTGTGATCTGTGGTATATTCAGATAGAATTCATGTCCCTTAGTCATTGTCTTGTGTTTCTAACCATGTGGAAATGCAGGTTTTTAGGAGTAGGAATTAATATCTTTTCTTTCTGGTATTTTCCACTGCTATCCATGTATTTCACTTGACTGGAAAGTATAATAAAGTGAGATTAAAATGTTTCTTCTTCCTAGCAAGCATATTTCAACTATTCTTCACAAATGTTTTACTTGCCTTAAAAGACTATATATTAGGGGATTAAATTGTTCCTCTGACAGGCAGTTTTCAACTGTTTTCCATAAATATGTCACTTAATAAAAAATAATATGACATGGGATTAAAATGTTTTTTCAAGCATTTTCAACAGTTTTACACACTTAATTTAAAATTTAACATCTTAGGCCTTTTCCAACTACTTCCTTAAACTAATATGATTGAAAAATCATATGTCACTGGAAAATGCCAATATTAAATGTTTTATCCCATCTCAGAAGTTAATATTGATTCTTTTGTCCCATCAGCTTGTATTGTTAAGTAGAATATGTATGTTGCATTTTATCCATAAAAATAAAGAGGAAAAAACCCAAGAACCTTTGTGAGAATTCTTCTTTTTGACCAATCTGGGGACACGGTGGTGCTGATGAAAGTTGAAGGTCTGTATCTGAGCCCGTCTCTGCCACTTGGGAACCAGATGGTGGTCTTGTGCAAAAGCCACTTGGTGCTATCGTGATGGTGGATGGTTGTGGGCAAAGGATAGATTGAATAAGCAAAGACTCTTTCCTAAATTTGTTTGAGTTGTTGCTTTGGGCAGGTTTTTAGTACGTGCTTTAAAAAATATACATAAATAAAAGATCTTTTAAATAAATACAGAAAAGACTTAACAAAATTCAATCCCCCTTATGTTTTTTATAAAATTAATATTTTATTGTATATATTATGTAAAAAGCAAGAATTAGAAATAAAATGCACAAAGATTAGAAAAGAAAAAATAAAACCATCTATATTTGTGAATGACATGTTATTTATATAGAAAAGCCTAAGGAATCTTTATTAACACTAATAAGATAATTTAGCAAGGTCATGGCACACAAGATTACATATAAAAATCAATTGTATTTTTAGACTAGCAGGAAACAACTGGAAAATAAATTTTTTAAATTTTCATGTATCATCAAAAACCATAAAACACTTATGAATACATTTAACAAAATATATGCAAAACATGGCTGCTAAAATCTGCAAAGTATATTTGTAGGAATTAAAGGGTAACTAAATAAGCATATGGATTATACTATGTTTTTGGATTGGATGAGATGGATAAAAGAATTGGCTTGATATCAGTTCTCTACAAATAAAGCTATAGATTCAATGCAATCCCAATTATAACATCAGTAGGGTTTTTTGGCAGATATAGTGAAATTTGGTAGATATAATAAAATTTATAAGGAAATGCAAAGGATCTGGAATATCTAAAGTAATCATATAAAAAAAGAGCAAAGTTGGAGGATGTGGATTGAGTGATTTCAAGACTTGCTATAAAGCTACAGCTATCAGGACAGTAAGTATGATGCAGAATGAAGATTAACAAGTGCGTGAATGAAACAGAATAGAGAGCACAGAAGCAGGCACCCATTTATATGGTCATTTTATTTTCAACATAGGTACTAAAGCAACCCAATGGGGAAAGGAAACTTCAACAGATGGCACTAGAACAACTAGATACCCATATGGAAAAAGAAAAAAAGTTGACTCACTCACATAATATACAAAAATTCATACAAAATGGATCATAGAGTTAACAATAAAACCTAAAACCATGAGGTTTTCAAAGGAAAACAAAGAATAGCTTTGGAGCTAGGAGTAAGCAAAGATTTCTTAGGAACAAAGAGCAACACTTACACAAAATTGATAAATTGGACTTCAATGAAATTTTTAAATGCTGCTTATTCAAAGAGACCATTAAGAAATCAAATGAGCAAACCACAGATTAAGGGGGGAAATATCTGTAAAATATGTTTGAAAAGGAAATGATATCCAGGATACATAAAGAACTCATAGAAAGACAATCCAATTTCAACATGGGTGTAAGACTTGAATAGACACTTCACAAAAGAAGATATGTAAATCGCCAATAAACATGTTCAACATCATGAGGCATTGGGGAAAGGCAATTAAAACCACAATGAGATGCCTGCCACTACATGCCCACCAGAACCATTAATATTGAAAGGACTGATGATTACAGGTGTGGAAGAACTAGAACTCTTAGACACTGTTGCTCGCTGTGTAAAATGGTACAAGACACTTTGGAAAAGGGTCCAGCAGAGTCTTATCAAAGTAATCACACAACTACCCTATAACTCAGCAATTCCAAGTACCCCATTTCACAAAAATGCTTGTTTAAGGATCTTCATAGCTGTGGTATTCATAATATTAAAAAACTGGGAGCATTGCAAGTGCCATTAACTGTGGTATATTTATACAATGCAACATTACTCAGCAATAAAAAGGCAACAACATGAATGAATCTCAGAAACATTATGCTAAGTAAAAGAAGCCAGACCAAAAGACCACATGCTGTACTACTCCATCTCTATGAAATGCTAGGACAGGAAAAGCTAAACAATGATGGGAGGGAGGCGCCAGAACAACAGGTGCTTCTGTGGGGTGGTTTGTCGACTAACTGGAAGCTGCTCGAGGGACCTCTCTGGGGATTGGAAACATTTTATGTCTGCACTGTCCTGTACAGGTGCACGGGCCACACGGGTCTGTT
Organism: Varecia variegata; assembly: GCA_028533085.1. Classification (NCBI taxonomy): domain Eukaryota; kingdom Metazoa; phylum Chordata; class Mammalia; order Primates; family Lemuridae; genus Varecia; species Varecia variegata. The sequence continues at coordinate 43,934,842 of CM052443.1, forward strand.
AAGCATTTGAAATATGACTAGTCTGAGTTGAGATGTGTCCTATGTATAAAACACACACCAGATTTTGAGGACTTAATAAGGAAAAAAGAGTGTAAAATGTCTCATTAGTAATATTTTAATATTGATCATGTGTTATAATATTTGAGAAAATTGGCTTAGCTAATATATTAGTAAAATAAATTTTAGCAGTTTCCTTTTACTTTTTAATGTGGCTACTAGAAAATTTATAAATGTGGTTTGCTTTATATTTCTATGGGAAGTACTGTTCTATATTTTGGTAGATATTTGGCTTATACAGATGTATGCATTTGTCAAAACTCAATGAATGATCCTATGGAACCGAATAGGAAACCCAGAAATAAATCTGCACATTTATAGTCAACTCATTTTTGACAAAGGTGCCAAGAACATACACTGGTGAAAGGACACCCTCTTCAATGAATGGTGCTGGGAAAACTAGATATCCATGCACAGAAGAATGAAACTAGACCCCATCTCTCACCATATATAAAAATCAAATAAAAATGGATTAAAGATTTAAATGTAAGAGCTGAAACTATTAGAAGAAAACATTGGGGAAACACCACAGGACATTGGTCTGGGTAAAGATTTTTTGAGTAAGACCTCAAAAGCACAGGTAACAAAAGCAAAAATTGACAAATGGGATTACATCAAGCTAAAAAGCTTCTACAGAGCAAAGGAAACAATCAGCAGAATGAATAGACAACCTACAGAATGGGAGAAAATATTTTCAAACTACCCATCCAACAAGGGATTAATAACCAGAAATTATGAGGAACTCAATAGAAAAAAAAATAATTCAATTAAAAAATGGGCAAAAGACATGAATACACATTTCTCAAAAGAAGACATACAAATGGCCAACAGGTATGTGAAAAAATGTTCAACATCACTAATCATCAGTAAAACGCAGATCAAAACCACGAGATATCACCTCACCCCAGTTAAAATTGCTATTATCAAAAAGACAGAAAAGAACAAATGCTGGTGAGGATGCAGAGAAAAGGGAATATTCATACACTGTTGGTAGGAATATAAATTAGTACATTAGTACATTAGTATAAAATGGAAATTCCTCAAAAGCTCAAAAACAGATGTACCATATGATCCGGCAATCCTACCACTGGGTATATAGTCAAAAGAAAGGAAATCAGTGTATTGAAGACATATATCCGCACTCTCATGTTTATTGCAGCACTATTCACAATAGCCAAGATAGGGAATCAACCTAAGTGTCCATCAATGGATTAATGGTAAAGAAAATGTGGTTTATATCAACAATGGAATAATATTCAGCCATAAAAAATGAAATCCTGTCCTAACTGGAAGCCATTATGTTAAGAGAAATAAGCCAAGCACAGAAAGACAAAAGTTGCTTGTTTTCACTCATATGTGGGACCTAAAAAACAATTGATCTCCTGGAGACAGAGAGTAGAATAATGGTTACCAGTGGCTGGGAAGGGTAGTGGGGAGTGAGGATATTGAGAGGTTGGTTAACAGACATAAAAATACAGTTAGTGTGACAATAATTAACAAGAATTTATAGTATATTTCAAAATAGCTAGAAGTGAAGATTTGGACTTTTTCCAACACAAAAAAATGATAAATGAGGTGATGGATATCCCAATTACCCTGCTTTGATCGTTACACATTGTATGCATATATCAAAAAAAATGTGTACCCCGTATGTACAACTATTATGTATCAATTTTTAAAAAAGAAACAGTGAGTGTTAATTTAAGATTTATGCATTTCATTGTATGTAAATATTACCTCAAAAGAAAAAATCTGCAAATAATACATAAATATTGAACTTTAGGGAATAATATGCATGCTGAAATATTTAAAAGTAAGTATACTGGTGTCTGCAATTTATTTTTAAATATATTTAAAAATAAGATAGATTGATGAATGGATAATGATAGATCAATGGATAGATATGTACCAGATCAAATATAGTAAAATATTTATGGTAGAATGGTAGTGCGTATGGCAGTGTTCAATATAATATTCTCTATCCTTGAAATTTTTCATAATAGAATTTTGAAAAAAGAATCCTAACAATGAATATTATGCTTAAATGGTGATATATTAAACATTTTCTTCCTAAACCAATGGTTCTCAACTAAGGATGATTTTGCACCAAGGAATTATTTGGCAATATCTGCAAGCAGATATCATCTCCAGATATTCTTGTTCTGGAAGAGTAACTTATCATCCCACTGGGGATGAGAGGATACTACTAGCCTCTAGTGGGCGAGAAGCCAGGGATGCTGCTGAACAAGCTACAATGCACAAGACAGCCACACAACAAAGAATTATCTTGCCCTGAAATCACAAACAAGACAAGAGTAGCTGCTTTTTCTATTTCTATTCAATGCCATACAAGGAATCCTAGTTAGTGTAGCAAGTCAAGGAAAAGAAAATGCAAAAAGTGTTGAAAGGAAGAAGAAAAACTATTTAATTTGCAGTTAATATGACTACATAATCACATAAAGAAAATCCTAAGGAATCTAAAGTTAAAATTACTAGAATTAATAAGAACCATTAGCAAGATCACAGGATAGGTCAATCACATAAATCAATTGTGTTCTGCATATTAGCCAAAGACAACTGGCAAATAAAATTATAAAAGCAATACCACTGGTGGGGGAGGGGATGGGTGTATACATACATAATGAGTGCGATGGGCACCGTCTGGGGGATGGATATGCTTGAAGCTCTGATTTGGGGGCGGAGAGGGAAGGGCAATATATGTGACTGGAACTTTTGTACCCCCATAATATGCTGAAATTAAAAAAAAGCACTACCACTTACAATAGCATCAAAAAACATAAAATATCTAAAAATAGATTTAATGACATATGTGTAGAGCCTAATTAATAAAAACCACAAACGTTTCCAAGAGAAATTAAATAAGAACTAAGTAAATGAAGAAATAGTCCATGTTCATGGATTGGAAGACTCAATATTGTTAAGATGTGAATTGTCCTCAAATGGACCTATAGATACAATGATATTCTTTTTTTTTTTTCTCTGAGAGAGTCTCACTCTGTTCCCCGGGCTACAGTGCCGTGGCATCAGCCTAGCTCACAGCAACCTCAAACTCCTGGGCTTAAGCGATCCTACTGCCTCAGCCTCCCAAGTAGCTGGGACTACAGGCATGCGCCACGATGCCTGGCTAATTTTTCTATATATATATTTTTTAGCTGTCCATATAATTTCTTTCTATTTTTAGTAGAGACGGGGTCTCACTCTTGCTCAGGCTGGTCTCAAACTCCTGAGTTCAAACCATCCGCCCGCCTCGGCCTCCCAGAGTGCTAGGATTACAGGTGTGAGCCACCTTGCCGGGCCGATACAATGATATTCTAATCAAAATCCTAGCAGTCTTTTTTTTTTTTTTTTTTTTGTAGAAATTGTGAAGCTGATTTGAAATTTACATGAAAATTCAAAGGATTTGAATAGTCAAGCACTCTTGAGAAAAACAATAAAGTTGGAGGACTTATTACTTGTTCAAGACTTATTACAAAGCTACAGTAATCAATACAGTGTGGTATCAGTGTAAGGATAAGCAAAAAGATCAGTGGAACAGACTAAAATTGAGAAACAGATGCATACATACATACAGTCAGCTGATTTTTCACAAACTGCCAAGGCAATTCAGTGGTGAATGGGATGTCTTTTTAAAATACAATGCTGTAATTAGTGGGTGTGATGGTTAATTTTAAGTGTCAGCTTGACTGGATTGAGGGACAAATAGATGGCTGGTGAAGCATTGTTTCTGGGTGTGTCTGTGAGGGTGTTTCCAGAGGAGATTGGCCTGGTGGTCAGTGGGCTGAGAGAGGAAGACCTGCCTTCCACGTGGGTGGGCACCATCCCGTCGGGGCCTGGCTGGGATGAACTGGCTAAAGAGGGATTCTCTCTTTCTGCTCTCTCTTCCTTCCAGAGTAGGATGCCTGTTCTCCTGCCGTTGGAGATCAGCCTACAGGTTCTTCCAGTTTTGAACTCTGAGACTTGCACCAGTGGCCTTCTGGGGGCTCTTGGACTTTCAGCTTTGGGCTGGGGCCTGCGCTGTGTGTGTCCCTGGTTCTGAGACTTCCAGATGAGCCATGCTGTGGGTTTCTCTGCTGCTCCAGCTTGCACATGGCCTATCTTGGGACTTCTCTGCCTCTGTGCCCCCCAATAAACCCCCTCTTATATATCCTATTGGTTCTATCTCTCTGGAGAAGCCTAATACACGGGGATATCGCTTGGGGGGCAGGGTGGGGGAAACAGACCTTGACCCCTATTTCAAAAAATACAAAATGTGCAAGTTGGATCACAGACCTAAATGTGAAAGCTAAAAGTACAAGTATTCTGGAAAAAAACTTTGGAGAATATCTTTATGATTTTGGAGTATGCAAGATTTCTCAGACAATGTTACAGGACATTTTCTCAATCCCAAAGGTCACTTCAAAACATAATTTATTTAACAATAACATATAAAAGCAGACTGAAGAAAATCAAGAGTTTGGGCAGTGCTGGGGTCCCCCTTGGATTTTTTTTTTTTTTTGTAAATCTTCCCCACAGCAAATTAAACTTTCTCTGAATATCTTCAGACAAAAATTGGATGGGGATGAGAAGCAAGAAGAATAGGAGGCAGGTGCTTTTAAAAATCTGACCTGACCTGACCTCTTACGTACATGTATACTCTTACAATTTGTGTACTAACTTGTACCTAACCAAAATTCTGTGCATTTGCTCTGCAATCCAGTAACATTATTTTTTTTTTTTTTTTGTCACTGTGCAGCTGCAGGTCTTTGCTGGAGCATAGCTCATGTCCTTAGACCAGTACCAGTCCGTGGCCTGTTAGGAACCAGGCAGCATAGCAGGAGGTGAGCAGCTGGCAGGCAAACAAAGCTTCATCTGTATTTACAGCCGCTCCCCATCCCTGGCATCACCACCTGAGCTCCACCTCCTGTCAGATCAGCAGCCGCATCAGATTCTCATAGGAGCACAAACCCTACTGTAAACTGCACATGCGAGGAATCTAGGTTGTGCGCTCCTTATGAGAATCTAAGGCCTGATGATCTGAGGTGGAGCTGAGGCGGTGATGTTAGCGCTGGGGAGTAGCTGCAAATGCAGATTATCATTAGCAGAGAGGCTTGACTGCACAATAAATGTACATTGGATCATCCCAAAACTATCCCTCCTGCTGGTCCATGGAAAAATTGTCTTCCATGAAACCAGTCCCTGGTGCCAAAAAGGTTTGGGACCGCTGCCTTAGATGACAGGTGCTTCTCTACCATCACTGAGCTCCCCTCACTGCATCTGACTCCACACCACCCTGGGCGCCAATCCAATCACATAATAATGATCTGCACATATAAGTACCAAAATCTGTAAGATCCCATCAGTAATAGTGAACTCACCGATCTAAAAATCTATTGCCAAAAAGGGTCGTGGAAGCTATTTTATGGTTTCATAAATCTTTCATGTTGTAACTTTTTGTTTTAGAGGAGTAATTTAGTTTGGTTTAAGCAACAGTTTTCAAATAGTTACGGTATGATCCATTTCTAACAAGTAATCCGCAGTTATTCTGTTCTCAATCAGATTATCAGTTACCTCATCTCTAACACTATAACTCTTGATTCAGCAATGAAATAGTTCAAGAAGAATGATCTAGCGATGCAGATAAACACAAAATATACTGAACATAAAAACTTAGCATCCTCTACATCAACTTAGCAAATTAACATCACTCCATAGCATTTGTCAATAGTTGTAGGAAAAAAAGACTTTCAAACAATAAAGAATCCCAGGATGTCATTCTTAGCCACCTCTATGTGAAGGAGTATAGGAATTTACAAATTTCAGGAGTTCTCTTGGTCACAACACCAAATAGCAGCCATCTTTAAATCATTTGGACACTGTGTAAAATAATTACGCAAAGATTTCAAACTGCTCATCTGAAGCAAGGCAGGGCCAGGTGCAGTTGTCGTCCTCCTGAGCAATTCAAATGGAGGGGAATTATTCTCATTGGTCTTTCTGTGCCCACTAGAGCCAGATTCTCATGTCAATACATTGCATCTCCTATTGAGTTGAGAAAAAGACCCGTTTCAGGAGGAAAAGTTTACAAAAACTGTGGTTTAAAAGCATACACATGCATCATAAGACCTGCCATTTTTTTACTAAAAGCAATGCTCTCCAGCCAACATTTTATCTTCACCAGGTTCCCAGGGGAAAGGAACTAGAAAGTTAACCTAAAGTCAGATTTCCATAGAGATGGAGAAGGATTATGTTAAAGTTTTATTTACAGAACAACCCACTTAACACACCGATATACAAAGAGATACACACATCAGCATCAGGATGCAGTTTTTTCCAGGGAACAGTAATTTCCCTTTTATCACTTGACCAATCCAATTACCTTATGTCCAACTAATCTTAATAGGACTCTACTATTTTTATCTTGGCAATTACAGGCATGTTTACATCAAATAATAGTACATGATAATGTTTAACACATCAAATCATAGTACAGCATAATTTTCGTGCTTTTCAAGTCATGCTCCATTTATTTTTTAAAATAAACTTTATAGTGTATATTTAAGGTATATAACATGATGTTATAAAATACACACACATATATATACACATAGTAAAATAACTACTATAGTGGAACAAATTAACAAATCCATCATCTCACATTATCCCCACCCCCCTCCTGCCCCCATGGCAAGAGCAGCTATAATCTACTCATTTAGCAAAAATCCTGAAGACAATACACTATTATTTACTACAGTCCTCACCTTGCCATTCATTCCATCTCTAGACTTGTTTCTTCTTCCTACATACTTGCTACTTTGTATCCTTTGACCAAGAAAGCCCCCTTTTGCTAAACCAGGTTAGCACAAGTGTCCCTTTTAAACTTTCTAAACTTAGTATGTTTCAAATTGGATTTTAAAATCCTTATGCCAAAATCCATTCCATCCATATTTCAAAATAAAATTCCGTTAACAGCAACTTTATCTTTTTAGTTCCTCAAGTCAAAAATCGTGGAGTTTGCTTGACAACTGTCCTCTTGTCACTTCCCACGTCAGCCCATTGGCGAGCGTGAACGCACACGCATAAAGAACATAGGTGTGGCCGGGCTCTTCTGGTTCGCACTTTTAAAGATTTAGACTCTGTCACTTTCTGCCTCTTAAACAGCTTGCCTTCAATTATGATAGATAACTTTATTCGGCTTTCTCGGTATCTGTCACTAGACGGCTGCAGAGGATCTTGATTCCATCCCAAATCCTTTGGTAGAAGCAGTCTGAGCTGCGTGGGGGAGCGGTGGTGGCGGTGGTGGCGTTGGTGGCGGTGGTGTCCTGTCGTCATTGCTGCTGCCTTAGCCGTCTTGTTGTTGAAACTCTCCAGCGGACAGAGGGAATAGAGGTGCTTCAAATCATCCCCCTACCTGGGGGCAGTGAGGTGGCAGTGGAGATCAGGCTCCCGAAGCCCCCGGGCCCCGCCCAGGGCGTGGCGAGGGGGCGGGCAGGGCCTCCTGTCCCTGCAGCTGGGGCGCGCCCGGGTGCCCGGGAGCCAGGGGGTGGGCACCGTCTTCGCTGCCTAGACTCGGTCCTAAACGTGGGCACGGAGAGCTTCCGGCCCACATCTGTCGCATGCAGCCCAAAGGGCGCCCTGGTCTTCATCAAGACCAGGTGTGGAGGGGGAACATCTCTTTTTGAGTCCCTCTCTCTCCCTCTCTCACAGTAAACAGATGTGAACCTGAGCGAGCCAGTCCTTCCAGGTGGATCCCACGTGGCTAACTGGGCCTACATTTCAAATGCTGACACACAGCCCCTTGCTCACCTCTGTCAACTCCGGGACTTCCAGAGCTCCCCTGAACCAACCAATGAGAGCTAACAGTTTGAATCATTCAATCGCATAAACAGACCTGAGTGGGAACCGGCCGGGAACTTTCCCTATGAAACCGGAACCCTCCTTTTGTTCTCTGGGAGACACCCTCCTCTAAAGGCTGTGTCTCCCAGTTTGCAGACTGTTCACTGGAATAAAGTCTCTTTCCTCCAAATTCCTTCGCAGAGAACTTTTGTTCACACATCCCACACACAAAAATGCCTTCCATACCGTTAATTTACTTCCCCAGAGACAGCCCCCGGCTTTCGGCACCGAGAATGAACACTGAATGATAACAGAGCCCGGGCGCCCCCGCCCCCGCCCTGCCCTTTCGTTCTTGGTGGATCCAAGTACTAGGTGTGGAAGGGTGATGGACACTGTCCTCGCGTGATACAGTTTCCTGCCCTATTAAAATATGGTATTCTTTCTGTTTCATGGCTAATGAAGCTGTCATTCCCAGGTGCCCAGTTAGTTGATAGCTTCAAGGGCATACTTGGGTTATCTATTCCTATGTTTTTGGCTAGGAAATGCCTGCTGTCCCCTTCTGGCCATCCTGGAAGGTTCTGCCCCTGAGCTGGATCGCAATCTCTTCCATTGGATCCTCCTGGAACCTTGCTTGCTGTACCAAATCAGCAAGGCATTATCTCTATGCCAGAGACCTCTGCAAAATGTGGTTAGACAGCAAAGTACACAAGCAGATGGAAAACAATCAGGCGCTCCAGGGATGCTGGGGCCCTGTAAGAGACACTTTCTCTCTTCTTCCCAGCAGTAAATTACACCTTCCCTGACCATCCAGACAGAAATTGGGAAGGGGTGTGTGGGAAGGGGGCACTCCTGAAAGGTTCGTATGAATTTCATTAACCAACAATCACTTGCCTACTCTTACAGATGTCATCTTATTTATGAACTTTATGTTATAACATACAACATATATAGAATATGCAAAGAACTCTAACAACACAATAATTAAAAAGACAACTCAATCTTTTTAATGGGCAAAAGCCTTGAACTAACACTTCATGAAAGTATAGAAATAGTCAACATAGATAAAAAGGTACTCAAT
>CM052443.1:43944306-43966677 GCA_028533085.1 Varecia variegata
AAGGCATCAAAGGAAGCAAAGAGGGACAAAAAAAGCTACATAACATACAAAAAACAATTTAAAAAGTTGCAGTAGTAAGTCCTTCCTGATAGTAATTATTTTAAATGTAAAGGGATTGCTGGGCGCGGTGGCTCACGCCTGTAATCCTAGCACTTGGGAGGCCGAGGCGGGCGGATTGTTTGAGCTCAGGAGTTCGAGACCAGCCTGAGCAAGAGCGAGACCCCGTCTCTACTAAAATAGAAAGAAATTATCTGGCCAACTAAAAATACATATAGAAAAAATTAGCCGGGCATGGTGGCTCATGCCTGTAGTCCCAGCTACTCAGGAGGCTGAGGCAATAGGATCGCTTAAACCCAGGAGTTTGAGGTTGCTGTGAGCTAGGCTGACGCCACGGCACTCACTCTAGCCCAGGCAACAAAGCAAGACTCTGTCTCAAAAAAAATAAAATAAAATAAAATAAAATAAAATAAAATAAATGTAAAGGGATTAAACACACCATTTAAAAGACATGGATTAGCTGAATAGATTATAAAAAAGCAAACATGATCCAACTATATGCTATCTACAACAGACTCACTTAGGATGTAAGGGCACACATAAACTGAAAGCGAAAGAGTGAAAAAGATATTCAATGAAAACAGGAGCCTAAAAGGAGCAGTCATGGTCATACTTATATCAGACAAAATAAACGTTAAAACAAAAACTGTTAGAAGAGACAACGAAGGGCATTATATAATGGTAAAAGGGTCATTTTGCCAGAAAGATATAACATTTATAAACATATATGCAGCTAAGATTAGAACTCCCAAATATATGAAGCAAGCATCAGTAGAACTGAAGGGAGAAATAAACAGCAACACAGTAATAGTAGGAGATTTCAATACCCAACTTTGAATAATGAATAGAACAACCAGACAGAAGATTAATAAGGAAGCAGAGGACATGAACAACATTATAGATCAATTGGACCTAACTGACATATCTAACACTTCACCCAACGACAGCAGAATATACATTCTTCTCAAGGGCACATAGAACATTCTCCAAGATAGATCATATTTTAGGCCACAAAACAAGTGTTAATAAATTTGAAAAGATTGAAATCATTAAAAGTATCTTCTCCAACAACAGTGCAATGAAACTAGAAATCAATAGCAGAAGGAAAACAGGAAAACCCACAAATATATGGAAATTAATACACTTTGAAACAACCGACGAGTCAAAGAAGAAATCTCAAGGGAATTTAGAAAATCTCTGGAGACAAATGAAAATAAAATACAACATACCAAAACGTATGGTATGCAACAAAAGTAGTACTAAGAAGGAAATTTATAGCAGTAAACACTTACACTAAAAAAGGAAAGATCTCAAATCAGCAACCTAATATTATCTCCAAAGGAACTAAAAAAGAACAAACTAAACCCAAAGTTAGCAGAAGGAAGGAAATAATAAAGATTAAAACAGAGATAGAAAAATATCAATAAAACCAAGAGTTGATTTTTTGAAAAGAACGACAAAATTGAGAAACTCTTAGCTAGACTAAGAAAAAGAGAAAACTTAAATAGCTAAAATTAGAAATGAAAGAGGGGACATTACAACTGATGTCACAGAAATCAAAAGGATTATAAGAGAATGCTATACATAATTACACACTGATAAGTTGGATAACTTAGAAGAAATGGATAAATTCCTAGAAGTATACAACCTCCTAAGACTAAATCATAAAGAAATAAAAATTCCAAACAGACCTATATGCAGTAAGGAGATTGAATCAGTAATCAAAAACCTCCCAACAAAGAGAAACCTAGGTCCAGATGACCTCATTGAAGAATTTCACCAAACATTTGAAGGTGAATTAACACCAGTCTCCTCAAACTCCTCCAGAGAATTGAAGAGGAGTGAACACTCCTAAACTTCTATGAAGTTAGGCATTACCCTGATACCAAAACCAGACAAAGACAGTACAAGAAAAGGATATATAGAATAATATTTCTTATGAGCACTAATACAGAAATTCTATACAAAATACTAGCAAACTGAATTCAGCAGTACATTAAAAAGATCATCTACCATGACCAGGTGAGATTTATACTTGGGATACAAGGATGGTTTAACATATGAAAATCAATGTAAAATAAACCACATTAACAAGATGAAGGACAAGACCTACATGATTATATCAATTGGTGCATAAGAAGCATTTGACAAAACTCTTTATGATAAAAACAGTCAACAAACTAGGAATAGAAGGAAATTACTTCAACATAATAAAAGCCATATATGAAAAGCCCACAGCTAACATCATACTCAATGGTGAAATACTGAAAGCCTTTCCTCTAAGATTAGGAGCAAGGCAAGGATGCTCATTTTCATCACTTCTATTTTTAACAGAGTACTGGAAGTCATAGACAGAGCCATTAAGCAAGAAAAAGAAAGAAATGACATCCAAATTGGAAAGGAAGAGGTAAAATAATCTCTTAACAGGTAATATAATTTTATATGCAGAAATCCTAAAGATTCCACAAATAATTGTTACAACCAATGAATAATTTCCAGCAAAGTTGCAGGGTAAAAAATCAATACATAAAAATCAATTGCATTTCTTTTTTTGTTTATTTTTTTATTAAGTGTACAAGTGTTTTTAATAGATGGATATCTTGTATAATGCTTATATCAGGGCTTTTGGTGGGCCTATCACCAGAATGGTGTTCATTGTACCCAATAGGTAAGTTTTTATCACATACCCACCCTCCTGCCCTCCCCTTTCATTGGTTTCTCATGTCTTTTATATCACTATTTAAAATGGTTCATTTTGTATATGGTCACATGCATGAAGCCATCACCACAATCAAGATAGTAAGCAGTTCCATCATGCCAAAAAGTTTTCTCCTGCTGTTTTGTAACCTATTCCTTCCTCCACCCTGACCTAGACATATTCTAGAATTTTATACAAATATTATAAAGTATGTATTTTTGTATAAGGCTTTTTAAATTTCAGCATAATATTCCTGACATTCATCCATGTCATTGTGTGTATCAGTAGTTTATTATTTACTATTGCTATGTAGTATTCCATTCTATGAATATACTATAGTTTATTTATTCTTCTGTTGATGGATAGTTGGTGTTTCCAGTATTTGGCTACCACAAACAGAGCTCCTACATGTATCCATAAATATTTGTGTAGACATATATTTTTATTTCTCTTTAATAAATAGCCAAGAATAGTTTCTCTGGGACATATGGAAGGTATGTACACGTTTATAAGAAATTGCCAAACTTTTTTCCAATGTGGTTGTACCATTTTACATTCCCATCAGCAATGTACAAGAGTTCCAGTTGCTCTACATCCTGGCCAACACTTTTAGCCATCCTAGAAAGTATGTAATTGGATTTCCTTGTGGTTTTAATTTGCATTTCCCTAATGACTAATGGTGTTGAGCATCTTTCTCATGTTTATTAGCCATTCATATTTCTTCTTTTGTGAAACATCTGTTCACATATTTGGCTCGTTTTTATTTGGGTTGTTCATGTTATTGTTGAGTTATAAGATTTCTTTCTGTGTCTGAGCATAAGAGCAGGACGACTGGAAATGAATTCCCTTCATTGTCTTTCATTTGAGAATTTTCTTATTTCACCTTTATTTCTAAAAGATATTTTCATGGGCTATAGAATTCTGGGTTGATAAGCTCTTTTCTTGTAGTACTTTAAACATGTGGTTCTGCTATCTTCTGGCCTTCGTGGTTTCTGCTAAGAAATTTATGGATATTGAATCATTATTTCCCTCTGTGTAATGTGTGCTTGCTTTTCTATAGGTGGTTTCAAGAATTTTAGTTATCTTTGGATTCAGAAGTTTGATTATTATGTGCCTAGGCATTGTTTTCTTTGTGTTTATTCTGTTTGGAGTTTGCTCCATGTCTTGAGTCTGTAAATTTATGTCTTTTGCTATATTTGGGGAGTTTTGGGCCATTTTTGCTGAAAATATTTTTTGTGTTTCAATCTTTCTCCTCTCCCTCTGGGACTCCATTTACACTATGTTAGTTCTTTATATGGAAACACTCAGGTACCTGATACTCTGGGCTTATTTTTTCTATTCTTTATCTCTCTGTTTGGTAGATTGGACACATTTTACTCTTTTACCTTAAAGTTTACTGATCCTTTATTTTATCATCTTCATTCTGCTGTTGAATTTATCAGTGATTTTTTTTCACTTTAGCTATTATGTTTTTCAGTTCAATATTTTTCACTTGGTTCCTTTTTATATTTTTCATTTTTCTGTTGAAAATTTCTGTAGGGCCCGGCACAGTGGCTCACACCTGTAGGATTACACCTGTAATTCTAGCACTCTGGGAGGCCGAGGTGGGAGGATACCTTGAGCTCAGGAGTTTGAGACCAGCCTGAGCAAGAGTGAGACCCCGTCTCTACTAAAAATAGAAAAATTAGCCAGGTGTCGTGGCACATGCCTGTAGTCCCAGCTACTTGGGAGGCTGAGGCAGGAGGACCACTTGAGCCTTTGAGGTTGCCATGAGCTAGGCTGACACCATGGCACTCTAGCTCCCGTGACAGAGTGAGACTCTGTCTCAAAAAATATATATATAATCATTCCATTCAAGTGTTTTTTTCCCAACCTTATAAAACATAAATAAAATAGCTGCTTTAAAGTCTTTGGGAACTCCTTCTTGAGATTGGCATTTGATGATTGTCTTTTTACCTTGAGAATTGGTTCCATTTTCCCGGTTGTTTGTATGTCGAGAGATTTTGAACTGTATCTTGGACATTGTGAATGTCGCACGTTGTAGACTCTAGGTCTGTTGTAAGTCTCTGAAGAATGCCAATGTTTTTTGTTTTAGTCAGAAATCAAGTACGTTATGTTCAAACTGTAAGTTCTATCCCACCTTCTGTGGTTATATGAATTTAAATACACACATAAATGCATACCTTTCCACTTAGACTTTGGGAATTGCTATATAACAATCAGCAGGAATTCATGGATTTGCCTAGTCACTTTATCAGCTTAGGATTCTTTCCGGTGCCCCTCCCACCTCCCTGATTCACTCAATTCCAGCATAACACCTAATAAAAGGAGGAAAAACTGTTCCTTTTTACATTAGCTTACTAAGAAATGCTTTCTGTAGTTCACTTCTGACCCTAGCCAGATCCAAAACTTTCCCCAGAGTCTTCTTCCAAGTTTGAATGTTTTTTTCCAGCAAACCTTGAGTTTACCCTGCCAGATCACGTTTCTACTTTTTCTCTTGTCTTTTTCACTCATACTTCTTAAATCCCAGGTTCAATTTACTCAGACCTCAAGGGTGCAGAATTACATTTAAACCACACAGCATTAATCATGCTCACTAGCTTCCTATCTGTACCCAAATCCTGCTCACCTGTCTAGTCTAGATGGCAAAGACTCCAATGCAGCCTCTGGTGTGAGTGTGTCTGTTTTTCACAGTCTCCCACCTGTTGACTCATGCCCTCTCCCTAATGTTCTCTCTGAACACCTAACAGGGACACAACTCGGCGTTGTTCCATTTTTATCAAAGCGTTTACTATTTTGTATTCATATCAGACAATCATATTTGGGTTTTGAAAACATGCTAAAAATTAAATTATTGATTAAATGCTTGATGCATATAATGGTTTGGCTAAATAAATTGCCATAAACTTTACTCTTTCATAGCTATGTGAACAGAGACCACAGCTCTTCCGTATTCACACTGGAGCTCATGTTTTAATACTTTATAATTAAACATTATGCATTACATATACAGTGAGAAGGCAATATCATTTCAAAATTGTTCCTCAGAGAGGAAAAAAATGATTTTCCATTATGTTCTCATCCAAGCCTTTGCTTTAAGACAGCTGCTATAGGTCCCCTTGGCAGACACAGAGAGAGTTTGAAAGGAACATGAGCTATGCCTTTGTCACCCTATGAAAAAATCCCAATAGTTTTGACATTTCAGAATATATTAAGTTGAAAATTTCACTGCATATTATGAAAACTGTTAAGCCTATAGAACTTCTTTTGGGGATATCTTGCAAAAGAGGCTTATTCTGCCATTTGTTTTATGCTTATTAGGTGGCTCAGAGGAATTACATTTGCAGAGGACTTCTGAAATTTATAGGAGGAACTACACTGCCAAAATATTTTTTGAAAATAAAAAAAGACTCATATTTAAACAACAATTATTTACTAATATCCTCTCCCAGGTCCTCTTTATATAAGCTCTGGGAGAAGTGCCCAAGAAACCTCCTACAGAACACAGACCCTCAAGGAGCTAGAGGGTCTTTGAGGAGCACGTCCAGTCTGAGGGAAATGGAGCGGAGCTAAGAGCCGTTAAGAGCCGTAGCAGGTCCCTAACCAGAGCTGTCAGGGCTGCACAGGGCTCTCCGGGAGGACCAGCAAAGGCACTGGCAGGTGAAGACGTGACTACACCCAGTAAAACAGAGACGGGAGCCACACGCACTTGACATTTGTGTGATATTTCTGAAATTTTGAAAATTATAAGAAACATTAATCTGACAGAGAAAGACACCTTCAATACAATACAACTTCAAGAAGAAAAGAGAAAATGGTTATCACAGGGTACTAGGAGATGTGCCCACCTTCGCTTTGCCTTTCTTTATAGTCTGAGCTAGGAAGATGAACTGATGCTTCCTGTTCGCTTCCTTCGGCATGAGGAACTGCGCTGGACTGTGCCCGTCCCACCAGGAACTAGTGATTCTGAGGCTGATATGTAAATAACAAAGTTTGTGGTTGTGAGAAGGGTCCTGGGTGGGGTGCAGGGCAGAGCGTCACTGAGGTAGGGACTGAAGAATTGTCTCCAGTGACAATTCCAAGCAAGTGAGAAAAGCAGGTAACAGTGTGAGAAGGGAGTTTATTATGGCTGAAAACACACAGGATATCATGTGACATTTTAAAATATATAACCAGCCATTAAAGAGTTTCCACTGGCAGTAAAGAAAGGAGCATTGCAGGCACAAAGTATTACTGTCGTTATAAGAAATCTAGTGGGGACTTCCTTCTCTCTGCATCACTACTTCTCTGGTCTTTTCAAAAAATTATTACCGTTAGAAAATAAAACATACAGTAACTGAAACCATTTGCAGAATACAACAGAAATAAAATGTTGACTGAGATGCTGAACCGCTATGTTGTGGAAGCACCGCCACCAGAACCTAGCAATGCCTAGAAAATGGTACACACATTGCTATGCAGTGAGAGTTTCTTAGTGAGTTAGCCTTGGTTGTGGTCCTAAGGTCCATCTCGATGTTTCCTCAGCCAGGACTCAGTGGTGATCTTGCCATGCTGTGGAGACCAGCACCCAAGTCCTGTGCCCGTTGGCCAAGTCTTCTGCTCATCTGACCTCCATTCCTCTCGGGCCAACCAGCTAGGACATCTCCCTTCAGATGCTCTCGCCATCCTCTCAAACCCAACACAGTCAAAACTTACCTCACAATTTCCCCCAACACAGCTCTGCAGTTCTTGGAACCACTACTCTCATTGTCCCAAGTTCTCCACTGAACCTCACAGTCTTTTACCGCCTAAAGTAACATATGCCCGCAGCCTCTCCCATTCCTGTACAGTCCTCTGGTCCCCACCACTGCCCTGGTCACCAGCCACCCCTTAATTAATCTTGCTCACCCAGCTGACTGAGGCTGCACTCTCCAGCCAGTTTGTGATGTCGCATGCACCACCGCAACCCAACACTCCCCTGATGGAAAATCCGGATGCATCCAGGCATCGTGTCTAGTCTTTGTTCTACCTGCTTCTTTGCTGGGCTCTCCGGTCAGGCTCTGTCCACTCTGTCCTTTCTCCCCTCAACCCCTTTACTTCCAAAACTGTCCCTGCTTGGAGCTGGGCGGTCTGGACCCACATGTCTTGCTCCCACACCCCCAGGCCAAACACAGCCATGCCTAGGAAAGCACCTTGCGAACTGGGCTGCCTCCCATAAATGCTGCTGCACATTCTGCAAAGCCTAGTTATAGCGGCCTCTTTAAGCCTTCCCAAACCTATCTCATGGCACTACAGTTTAGCCCTTGATTTATGTTCTAAGGTAAAAATACAGATGCCTCCTGGTCCCAGCAATTCTAATACAGTATTTTATTTATTTTATCCCATTATCTGGTTCGGGCACTAAATTAGTGCTTAATTCATAAGCCTGTGTTGATATATGGATGCTCCATATTCAATCAAGTGTGTATCATTCTCATTACAATGCACCAGTTTAGAGATGGTTGTATAGGCAGACAATATAGGAAAATCAATAATATATAAATCAGATTTTAGACTCCAGGTCAAAAAAATAGCAGCCTTTGTTTTAATTTTTATAGTGCCTTTTCTATATTTTTTATTATGAAATATAACATATACAGAAAAGGTCATTGTCACACATATTCACTGTTGAATAAATAATTATAAAGTGAACCCTCATATAACCACTATTCCAAGTGCATTAAAGATTCTTAACCACAAGTTCACTGACACTTGCATGAACTTCAGGGAATTTGTGAAACCTCTATAATTATAGGCAAAATTAGGGGCTTCCTGCATTTTTCTCAGGAAAAGAGTTTAGAACTTTTCTCAGAACCTTGAAAGAGCTCCTCTTAAATTTTAAATACTCATTAGAGCAACAGGGTAAAGACCTGGGACTAAGTAGCTGTGCAGTCTGTTTTTCTCTCTAAATATATATTTTTTTCCAACTTTATTGAGGTATAATTGAGAAATTAAAATTGTGTATGTTTAAGATGTACAACATGAGGTTTTGACATATGTATACATTGTGAAATGATTACCACAATCAAGTTAATTAACATATCTATCTCCTCACGTAGTTATTTTTGTGTGTGTGTGATGAGGACATTTAAGATCTACTGTCTGCAAATTGCAAGTCTACAATATGGCATTATTAACTGTAGTCACCAAGCTCTACATTAGATCTTCACCATGGCATCCTTTGTTTTCAGGGCTTTTCCATATAATATTATAAAATTGTACTGGACCCTCTAAAGTATTTTTTGTTGGTGCAAATACTTGATTCAAGGGGTTTAAAACTGGTAGTGTGAGGGAGGTCATAGCAGAATCTGGCTTTCTTTCATTGTTCTGTTGCTTTTCACTTTGAAATTTGTGATTGCCAACCCACCATCACCCCTTCTTCATCCAGTATGAGTTTTAGAACCACCAGCCATCAGGATACAATGAGAATATCAGCCCAAATTACAACTTCACAGAAAATGGAAGAAAAACTGGAAAGATGGACAAAGAGCCAGTTAAAAATTTACCACGTGCTACACAGCAAAGGAAGTAATCAACAGAGAGAAAAGGCAATGTATGGAATGGGAGAAAATATTTGCAAATATATATCTGATAAGGGGCTAACATCCAAAATATAGAAGGAACTCCTGCAACTCAATAACAATAAAAACAACCCAATTAGAAAATGGGCAAAGGACTTAAATAGACATCACAGTGATATTTTAATAACCACAAAATAGAAGCAACCCATGTACCCATCAAGGTATGAATGGATAAACAAAATGTGGCCTATCCATGCAATGGAATATCATTCAGCCTTAAAAAGGAAGGGAATTCTGACACATGCTACGACATGGATGAAACTTGAAGATATCACGTTAAGTAAACCAGTCACAAAAGGACGATTCCACTTATATCTAGAATGGCCAAATTCATAGTGACAGAGAGTAGAACTGCAGTTGCCAGGGGCTGGGGGAGAGAGAATGGGGAGTTAGTGTTTAACGGCTACAGAGTTTCAGTTTTACGAAATGTAAAGAGTTCTGGAGCTGGATGTCGTGATGGTTGCACAGCGTTATGAATGTATTTAATGGAACTGTACACTTAAAAATGGTAAATTTTATGTTATTTCTATTTTGCCACAATTAAAGAGAACAGTGCTAGACTAATAGGCAGACTAAACAAGGACTTGGGGCACCAAAAATAGGTTTTGGAAAAAAATCTGATATATCAGTAAAAGCATCATAGGAAAAATATGACCTTCAATGGACTTTGTTGCATGTTCTTTAAGATGTAGATTTGTTTTAATTTTGAATCATTTGGCAGGAGGGAAGGGGTATCATAACATTTTTATGCCCTTGGGGCCTCTACAATTGCCAGATTTAGCAAATATTAATAAAAAACGCAGGATGCCATGCAATATTTAGGAATACTTATAATGACAACATGCCCACTGTGGTTGTCTGAAATCCAGATCTAATGGAGGCCTGTGTTTGATCTGGCACACTGTCTAAAGGCCTGACTCCAGCCTCGCTGCCAGGGTTAGGCACCAGCTTGAGGCCTCACAGCCAGAGTCAGAGCTGGTGTCTGACCTGGAGCCTGTGCCCTTCACCATCACGGGGAGAAATCTAAACTCAGGCTGCTCTACTCTGGAGGAGAAGTGGGTTTTCCCTTGAGGGTATCCTTTAGGAGAGGCCTTGTGAACAGCTGTGACCATGAAAGCTCTGAGTGTGGGGCTGGGGACCTGGAAGTCCAAGGCAGCCCTACAGTCTGGGGGCTCTGTGCTGGTTTCAGTCACTCCCTCACCCAACATGGTGGACCAAGATCTGGAATGTCGGAGCCCTCATCTCCCGCAGCAGCTGGTTTCCACATAAATATGGACAGAAAGGCCACCCGAGGCACAGCAAGAAGTCCCTTGTCCATGTGTATTGCAAGTGGGCCGCTCAGGTGAGCGCCTGTAGTCTTCAGGGGTTTGCATTCTGCATAGTGCACGGAGCTACAGAACAAGCTGCACTTCCACAACGGGCGGCTCTTTCTCTAGGAAATATCTTCATGCAGATATTTAGTTCGGAAGGAATTACACATTTCAAATACATCTGACAAGACGTGCAGATCGCCACAAGAGTTCAGAAACATAAGCAAGGCGTGCAGGAGGGACAGGGACCCGGAGCACAGGTGCCTTCCTTGTTTGTCACGTCAAAATCTCTCACAGACATGGGTGTTGAGAAAGCAAGCCATGGCTAAGCCCTCTTGTCAAGTAAGCATTTGAAAAATGGAAGCATTTTTCTGATGCATATGGGACAACAGCCACTGTGACCCCAGCCATGGCCACAGAGCAGCACTAAAATGCTTGCAGAGGGGACCAAATGTGACTTCAGAAATCTGGGTTTACATTAAAAGAATATATCTATGTGGTTTTTACATTTTCGTCCTTTTCAAATTACACACATTGTCCCAGAAAAAGTAGCTGATTAAGGTAAACTATTTCAGGCCAGGCACAGTGGCTCACGCCTGTAATCCTAGCACTCTGGGAGGCCAAGGCAGGAGGATCACTTGAGGTCAGGAGTTCGAGACCAGCCTGAGCAAGAGTGAGAACCCCATCTCTACTACAAATAGAAAAATTAGCCGGGCATAGTGGTGTACACCTGTAGTCTCAGCTACTCGAGAGGCTGAGTCAGGAGGATCGCTTGAACTCAGGAGTTTGAGGTTGCTGTGAGCCATGATGACGCCACTGCCCTCTAGCAGGGGTGACAGAGCAGGACTGTCTCAAAAACGAACAAACAAAAAAAACCCCTAAGTGTTATAGCACCAGCTCTTAGGAACTAATTCCACTACCAATTTCCAATTATAAAGAGAAAAAAAGGGAAACTGATTTCCAGGGGCGAAAATAAAATTGACAATAAAGGAAAAGCTAACTAGTGATGGCATCTTTTTGTGTGTGTCCTGCAAAATGCGCTGTTAGGTCGGGTCCTGACAGAACAAGGCTGAGTGCAGACGAGGCTCCGTCTCCTTCCGCTGTGCCCTTCGCTTCCTACGACTTCCCGGAGCCTCACAGCGCACACAGTCGGCGCCTCTTCTGGAATGTAACCAGTGACATTACTTGTCTGCTGTAGAAATTGGAGTTTAAGTTTTCATAAAGAAATGAAAGCCTTTATTCTCTGCTCTAATCTATTATAATCTGTCGTGATACTTTATTTTTTAAAAGCTCAAAATGGAAACCAAAAAACTGTCGAGTAATCAATAGAACATTCAATGTTTACAAAGATTCGTTTTAAAAAAACTTTGAAAAAGAGAGCCAATGAATTCAATTTACGTTTTAGACTATTTAATGGAGGTATGTGTTGTACATGTGGTTTTCGTTTAACAAACACAACGTCTCTCTCTAGAAACACTTAAACCTGAGTTGGAAATGAAATCTGAACCGAAGAGATTTTAATTCACAAATACAAGTCTCCTCAAGATATTAGCAATAGTTCCAACTGAGGATTGTGCCTGAAGTTCAGGACTCGGTCCCGGGACAGGAATGAGGGAAAACGCCTTGTCGCTCAAAGGCGCCGCTGAGGTCGTAGCGCTGCAGCTGCGCGCCCTTGGCGAAGGCGAGCTTCCGCAGGCAGCCCCGGAACGAGGCGCGGCTGCTCAGGCAGTTTTGCTTTACGTCGGCTGTGCAGGAAGGAAGACAAATCTTGTTTAATTTTGTTGCTATGAGATCGGTGGCACTATAAGAACACAAATAGGCCGGGCGCGGTGGCTCACGCCTGTAATCCCAGCACTCTGGGAGGCCGAGGCGGGTGGATCATTTGAGCTCAGGAGTTCGAGACCAGCCTGAGCAAGAGCGAGACCTCCTCTCTACTAAAACTAGAAAGAAATTATATGGACAACTAAAAATATATATAGAAAAATTAGCCGGGCATGGTGGCGCATGCCTGTAGTCCCAGCTACCTGGGAGGCTGAGGCAGGAGGATCGCTTGAGCCCAGGAGTTTGAGGTTGCTGTGAGCCAGGCTGACGCCACGGCACTCACTCTAGCCCGGGCAACAGAGCGAGACTCTGTCTCAAAAAAAAAAAAAAAACACACACACACACACACACACAAATAATCTCAGGTGGGTTCTCTATCAAAACTAGAATATTTCTCATACGTGTGGCTTTGGTGAATAGCAGAAGCCATTGAAAACTTTTAATATGTGATCATTTTAAGGTATAGTTGTGACTTCAAAAGTCATACAACAGATGTTTATTTTTAACAATTCCTTGGAACATCTGAAATGATAATTCTAACCTAAAATGGACATGAGAAGATGAGCCACACGTTTGTTCCCTAAAATGGTTACCAGTCCTAAAAGTGACAGATTCCCAAAGGAGTCATCTAAGACGGTTCAAGAATCCAGCCTACTTGATATCAGACCCCACTTTCTCAAAGTCTTACTTAATGATGAACTTGTATGTGTAGATTAAGTTTCCCAAGAATTCTCAGGTATTTGAAATAGCTTTTGTAAATGACAAAGCGTTTGCCACCCAAACCATGTATCTTTCTCAATCCCTATTCTATATGCACCCAGGGGCAGTGCCCCTTAGACGTGGAAGAGCAGGGCAGATGTCCGTACATACCGGGATAGCCACCAACATAAATGGGATTGTTGGTGTCCGCCGAGGTGGACTGGGTGTGTGGGCTTTCAGCAGCAACTGCGTTTCCATCGACAATCAGAGTGAGGCGGTGTTTGCTTTTGTTAGCATGCAGCGTGTGCCATCTCCCATCACAGAGCACGCTGCCAGCCCTGGGCTCGTATGTGGCTGTTATCCTCCCAGCACCATTGTTGACATGAAACAAGAGCTAAACAAGGCCAACGTATCTTGATGAGTTTTTCCATATTTAAGGAACACAGTGCATTTGTATAGTGAGTGCTCTTGGAGTGGATAAAATCACAACATCCTTTTAAAAAGGAGAGCTAACTATGAAAAACAAACTATAGTTTTGAAAAATCGCCTCTTTTTTTCTTTAAATTTTGACCCTTTTACTTATTTTTTTTTTTAAATTTCAGAATATCATGGGGGTACAAACATTTTGGTTACATATAATGCCTTTGCCTTGCCCAAGCCAGAGCTACAAGCATGCCCATCCCCAAAGGAAAAATAAATAGCCTCTTAAAGGAGTCAGATGTTCTACCATTCCCCAAATTTCAGAAAGTGCAAATGGCCACCTCCATGAGGACAAGCCCAGCCAGCTGGCATCCTTAAATTAGCGCCTCATTGTCAAGGCATTTCAGGACATTTCAGCAGTTACTGGGCGTACTGAAGCTGTCAGTTCATACTAACTGGGAACACCTCTGAGGGGATATTAATATTTACTCACTCCCTTCTCCCCGAGCTGCAGATGCTCTACGGCACAGAGTGGTGACAAAAAACTCAGAATGTGACGGTACTTGGAGATAGGGCCTTCAAAGAGGTGATTAAAGTGAGGTCACTAGGGTGGCCCAAATCCAACCTGACTGTGTCCTACAAAGAAGAGAGATTAGGACACAGACAGGCACCGAGGCAAGACCCTGTGGGGACACAGGGAGAACGTGGCCATCTGCAAACCCAGGAGAGAGGCCTCAGAAGAAACCACCTGGATGACACCTTGACCTTGGTACTAGTTTCCAGAATTGTGAGAAAATCAATTTCTGTGGTTTGAGCCACCCAGTATGTGCTACTTTATTCTGGCACCCTGAGCAGGCTGAGACGGGAAGAATTTCAAGTGCACTGTTGGAAGGTTCTTATGCTCTATGTGGAGCTACTTGGTATTATTTCAAGGAAGTCTGTGACAAATTAAAGATATATATTATAAACCCTTGAGCAGCCACTAAAAAAAGTTGAAAAAGAACAATAAACAAAAGGGCAATAATAGAAGTTAAACATATAATATACCAGAAAATCACATTTTTTGCAGTTATTACACTTCTGATAACATTTGTTTAGATGTCACATAAAAATGTGCAAATAGACACAAAATTTTTCAAAATTCTTTTAAAGTATAAATGAGGGAAAAAGTTGTCTACAAGTTCCCGTCTGGAGAACAGCAGGTCGTAACGGCAGTTGTGTTTCGACATGAAGTACAAGGAGGAGAGGCGGAAGGCAAGAGGGCTGGCGGGACCTTCTTAGAGCCTCCCCACCCTGCTCTCTTTAGTTCATGTTGTTCCCAGCATGAGAAGGACATGAAAGGCTGAGAAGAAACAGCAGAGTAGTTACAGAAAAAAATTATACTTTGTGCATAAAAAAATTTAGAGTGTGGCACCTCCATTCCAAGGAGTAACACTCCACAATAAAAAGGAATGGAGTGTTGGTACACACAACCCCTGGAGGAATCTCTCAGAAACTAGGCTGAGTGTCAAAAGCCAATCTCAGGCGGCTGCCTACTGCTCGAATGCACATACAGGACACTGGTGCAACAACAGTGAGAGGGAGACCAGACCAGTGGGTGCCAGGGGTTAGGGATGCAGGGGGTGGGTGTGGCCAGGAAGGGGTGCCTGGGGGCCTGTGGTGATGGTCACACATTTGTATCACAAACTGCATGTGATAAAATCGTGTAAAGCTACACACACAAGTGTGTAGTTATGCACGTGTGTCTGTATAAATGGTGCAACTGAACCATTTATGGGATTGTGAGATGCTCATGGCGTGGATTTGATGCTGTCCCCCAGTTATGCACTATGTTACTGTGGACCCTGGGGAAGGGTGCACGGGCCCGCCTCGTACCCCATGTAACTTCATTGTAACTTCCTAGGAATCTATAATTGTTTCCAAATAAAAAGTTAAAAAAAAGTATTAAAAGAGAAAGGACATCAGGTTGGCAGCTTACTCTCAGATAGTTCAGGGAAAAAAAAATTCATGTGTTGTAGTTGCAATTTTTCTGTGAGTTTAATTTCAAATATATAAAAGAAGCTATTTTTCAAAAGCTTTTTAGGTTTATCTGTTTTTTAAATATTAATGGAAGCTTTCTTGACTCCATTAAAGTGGATGATTGGAAATTTGCACCCGAGTATTTCTCCTGTTTCTCAACTGCTCTGTCTCTGACATTGGGGGAGGGGCCCAGGGACAGGAAGCACCTACCTTTCCATTTACAATCTCTAGCCCAATGGCATCCACTTTGGCACTGCTGATGCCCAGGAGGACGCCGTTCTCTGAGGAGGTACGAAATTCGAGTGTGATGTTTACATCTGACCGGACTTTGTAGCCTTCTTTGACTGAAAGACACAAGGACAGCCCGAGTCAGGGGTGAGCCCTGCAGGGCCCAGGCTCAGAGAGGCATGGGCTGGGCTGGCTGGGGTGCAGGGGGCCTGGCTCTAGCTCTTCCCCCAGATCCAGTGCCAACCCCACCAGCAAGTCACTCTTGCCCTCTGAACTTCGGCTCCCACATCTGTAAGATGAAGTGGCGCTTTTAAAGAAGACGCAGGTGATCAGCTGGGGTCAGGCAGAGCAGAAGCAGTGCGTCCTTCATCTGTGACCTGGAGGTGCTTGGCCCCCACCCTGTGGACATGGCCAACCTGCAGTAGTCCTTCCTGTGTGCTGCTGGGATTTGATTTCTGTCATCCTTTTATCAGCATCCAAGAACAGTCAACTGTATTTTCCTAGTATCTAGGTACCGGGCGAATGGTCATTCACTGAATGTATCAGAGTCCACACTGGGTTTTTTAAAAGTGGGGAATGAACCAAGCCTAGGGCTAAAGGAAAATGGGAGAAGGTGGTGTTACCAGAGCTTGGCAGCTGGGAGAGGGTGTCCAAGAGGAGCCGAGCCCCCCCGCCCCCCAGCACGGCCTACCCAGCAGGGCTGCAGCCTGAGCCTGGGGCAGGTGACAGGAAGCCCAGAGTGCAGGAGAGATGGTCCCCTCTCTCCCCCACCCCACCCAAGCGTCTGTCGGAGCCTCCCTGGCACTGGCTGGTCGAGACATTCTGTGCTGCTGATTTTTAATTCAAAAGCCATTATTCGCTTGGACAGCAAGCGTGCCTTACATAAATTTGAGGAAAGCACAAAGGAAACCAGCACCCCGTGTTTGGTCTCTGTCAGGAGTCACTCCGCTCCTGGCGGGAGAGAGATTTCATAAGGCCATCTGGATAGCACAGACAGGAGACAGCTTTCACTTTAAAAGTCAAGAAATTAGGAATAAATGAAACATTGACCTAAAAGTTGCTACCCTACAGCCTTGTCCAGGGGGTGCTGCCTTATCACATACCCCTTGGATCCACACTGTCCTAGAGCACAGGCCGATCCCAAGGATCCCCTCCGTGACTGTCGATGATACACACCCAGAGCTGCATATCCAGTTCCGTCAAAGAAAGTTCCTTCCTGGGCCACCGCATAGCACCTGTTCACTGCAAAGGCAGACTCTGGGCTGTCCTTGTCCAGCTGTTTGCCGTTCACTGTCACGTCCCCAATGCAGGCAGGGATGCTGTGGGTGATCTACGCCAAATGACACGTGACAGTAGATGGTGGTGATTACAAGAAAGGCTGGGACGCATTTTCCCTATACGTCATCAAATTTGTCTCAGCAAAACGCATTAAAATGTTACCTTTTGGTTTTTAAAATTTAATTTCTATTTAATTTAAAATTTAATTTTTAAAATTTAAAATTTAAAATTTAATTTCTTCCCATGAACATCTGACTTAGAGCCACCATTTGAGTATCTTTGATAACAATGCACTGAAAGTGTTTTCTATTATTTTAATGAAATATCATGCAAGACAAGAATGCTGAGTTCACTAACGCTGGACTTTTCTGAATCGTGCTGGGGCCGAGTGGCTGCAGGAAGGGAAATGCTCACTAACTAACAGGCAGGGAAGGCTGTGTGCTCTAGGGGACGCCCCAGCACACGATCTGTGGGCGTGCTCCTGAAGGTCTGCATTTTGCCGCTGAGCCCCAGGTTCAACCAAGATAATCGAAACCTAAAGATGTGAAGAGCTGCGCTCTTCTACAAAATAAACACAACCACCACAAAGGTAAAACGAGCCCCAGAGAGAAAACACCGCTTACATTTCCAATGTTCCTGGCCCGGTACTCAGAGGGAAGGCCGCCCAGGTACAGCCTCCCTTCCACATCCAGCGTGGTTCCGTCTCCCACCATGGTCACCATGGGGGATTCTTGGCCATCAACCGTAATGAAGCCTTTTCTTTTAAAATACTCTGTCTTGACCTACAGCAAGAGGAAAACATCCATAATTTTTAAGGAATCTCAGAAAACTTTGACAGATGTGTGTTTGCAACATCTGTTCGCAACAGCTGTAATAACCTGAAGGAAATCCTAAAGGGTGGCTCAGATTTCCCACTTGCTGGTGACGAGCAGTGCCTGGGCCTGGCAACAGACAGGAGGAAGCTGCAGGTAGAACACACTGCAGGGCAGAAAGTGTCTCAGAGTCCGGTTGTAAGAAGCCAGTGCCACTACGTAAGGCTCGGTCCTTGCATGCCACGGGTGGGCTTTACTTGCTCCTTGCCAAGTCCAGAACACTTGTGGTGTCTTTCGTTCATTCAGCCAACATGTGCTGAGTGTCTACTCTGGGGATACGTCAGAAGCAGAAAAGATCCCAGCCTTCGAGGAGGCTGCGTTCTCTGGGGGGACACCAGACTCAGGCAAGCTGGAGATCACAGGGAGTCGTTTCCCTCCCGGGGACCTACCGTGTGCCACCTGCCATCACTGAGCAGCGCCGGGTGAGAGACCTTCGTCCGGCCTTTGCCAAGGTCGAACATGAAGTGGAGGCGGCCGCCGTGCAGCTGGAGCGTGGCGTAGTCCGCTTGGTTCTGGTGGGCCATGTAGTAGACCAGGCCGCTGGAGGCCAACGTGCGCAGGCTCAGCTGCACCGACAGCCTGCGGGGAAAGGCGAGCTCAGCGCTGCGAGGAAGCTTTCGCTTCTCCTTTTTAAAATAACCTCAAACGGAGAACCCGGCCACTGTTTCAGCATTGACATGGAACATCTCAGGAGACAGCATCATTCACTCCTTCATTTAGTTAATCATCTATTCATTTAATGATTGGTTAGCGTGTCCCTGTCTGCCCGGAACTTTTCTAGGATGAGGGTAAAGCAGTGACCCAAGAGGAAGATCCCTTCTCTCAGGAAACTAATGGCAGAGATGCATCAGAGTTATAAGAGGGTCCCATAGAGGCTCCATGAAGTAGCTGGGGTAGGCAACTCCGAAAAGATGTATTTCAGCTGAGATCCGAATGACAGAAAGCGGCAAGCCCCTCCAAAGCTGAGCAGGAAAAGCCTTCATTCTGTTTTAGGGCAATACAGAGTATGCTAAAATAACTTGCTTACATTGACGGCCAGGAATCCCCACCTGTGGCCACATGGGGCTGGAACCCCGCAGGGTGGAGGGAGGCTGCATCTGTCGGGCCTCCCTCAGGGGGACCAGGGTCCCAGGAGCACACAGGACCGGGTGGGGGAGGGGTGGCTTCACCCTGCTAGAGGAGGGGCTTTGCTGTATTTGGATTTTACCTTAAGCACAGTGGGAAGTCACAGGAGGGTTTTAAAAGGGGGAGTGGGTGTGACTTGATTTACACCTTTAAAAGCTCCTCTCTGGTGTGAGGAACAAGTCAGGTGAAGTGGTCCACCCACACAACAGTCCCCAGGGAGGAGGTGGCTTAGATCAGGTGGTGGTGGGGACATGGACGAGGTGAACTGATTCAGGGAATGTTCTAGAGGAAGAAACAAGAGGACTTGCTGATGGACTGGATTTAGAGAGTGCGGAAAAATAACAATAAAATATAATCTCTAGGTCTGGGCTTTAGGCAAGCAGGGAGGGAAGGGAGCTGCTGTCTGCCACCATGGCAAAGAGCCACAGAGCGGAGGGCAGGTCGGGGGAGGCGGGAATTCCCTCTTGGCGGGCTGAGGCTGAGGGGCCTGCCCGTCCCCCCATCCCCCCGGAGGTGTCTGGTTCTAAGCAGAGGCCAGGGCTGGGCAGGTGAGTGGTGTTGTATCTAGCCACCCCAGCAGGACGTGTGGAAGCAGCCCTGGCACTCTCTGCTGGGAGAGGAGCTGGCACAGGAGACCGAGGAAGGGCTGGCAGAGAGTGCAGGGGACCCAGGAGAGCCAGGGCTGTGCCGGGGGAAGTCAGGGGCTGCCGAGAGCCCAGAGTCGGCACCATGGCTGCGGCTGCAGGCCGGACTCGGCAGGGCAGCTGGGGTGAGTGGGAAGCTGACTGGGTGGTTAGAGATGGTAGTGAGCCTGAGGAAAAGGCAGACAGCCACTTAAGGCCACCCTCAAGAGATCTGGCAGTGAAACAGAGCAGGGCCGCTGCGCACGTGCGTGGAGGCAGATTGCGGCATCGTCCTGGGGCGTTTCTGTTGGGGAAAGTAGGAACCCTAGAGATGGAGCAGGGCACAGTGGTTACAGCAGCGCCCCTCACCCGCGATTCTGCTTCCAGGTTTTACTTTTACAGCTTTCAGTTATCCAGTCAACCGAGGTCTGAAAATATTGAATGGGAAGTTCCAGAAATAAGTATTAGATTGCATGCCATTCTGAGTAGTGTGATGAAATCTTTCACCATCCTGCTCCGTCCTGGCAGGGACATGAATCATCCCTGTGTCCAGCGGATCCGTGCTGTCTACAGCACCTGCCCAACAGTCACTGGGTAGTTTTGTCTCGGTTCTCAGATTGACGATAGGGGCTTGAGGTGCTTATGTTCAAATCACCCTTATTTCACTTAATAATTGCCCAAAGCACAACAGGAGTGATGCTGGCATATTGTTATAATTGTTCTATTTTATTATTAGTTACTATTATTAGTCTCTTCCTAATTTATAAATTAAACTGTATCCTAGGTACACGTGTATAGGAAAATAAGTGCATATAGGGTTCAGTACTATCGGTTTCAGGCATCCACTGGGGGTCTGGGGTGTGTCCCCCAGGGATACAGGGAGACTACCCTATGGGCACAGACTCTGGAGCCACAGGCCTGGGCTTGAATCCCAGCCCTACCATTTACTGGCCACGTGACTTTGAGCAGGTAACTTACCCTCCTTATACCTCAATTTCCTTATCTGTAAAATGAAGATGATAATTAAATACCTTCCTCATAGGACAACTGAAGAGTAAATTTGGTTATCTGAGTAAAATATTGAGCGAATCTCTGGCACAAGGGTTTGCTGCCCTTACAGTGACTAATGAGGATGGGCTACGGGGCTGTCTGTGTCTGTGGGAGTCGTGCATTAAGCAGGGAGGAACGGTGCTGATGTCCTAGGGAGGACAGGGGTGATGTGGCCCAGAGGGCAAGCGATGGGGGCCTTTGCTGGGAACGAGGACCCTCCATCGTGCAGCAGAGGAGTTAGAGGGCTGGGAGCAGAGGCAGCAGCTGCTCTTTTTGGTAGTGGACAGAGTTGTTCTGTCCTCTCAGTGTCTCGGTGAGACAAGTCACTAGCTGAGGTGTGAAGAGAGGCTGTGGGGGTGCACAGAGCTTTGAGGTAAGAGAAGCTACGTGAGTAAGGAGCTATAGAAAATAAAAGCCATGAACACACTGGAGAAATGCATTCCCTCTCCATGTGGTTTGCAGGTTCTATCTGAGATTGGTGGCCATGGCGTTAAAGTCAAACCATTTAAGAAAGAGACCTGCATCTCCCGAGCTTTGGTCTCCAGCTCGGGTTCTGGCACAGAGAAGGCAAAATGCTGGGCTTCACCTGGGCTTGTGGCATGGCAGAGCCGAGAGAGGAAGGGCAGTTTGCAGCCGCGTACCTGTGATACCGGCCTGGACCCCATCTGGGCACAGGTGAATTGCAGCCTAGAAGCCTCCACGCAGCGGCAGCACTGCCAGACTGGGAAGGGACAGAGACAAGCAGGAAGAGGTCAGCTAGTAAGATGCTTTTAAAGTAGAGACGAGGGAGTGGGATGGACACTTGTGAAGAAGTCACAGGTGTGCCCACGGGAGAGGCTGGCTGAAGAGGAAGCAGGAAGAGACCACAGACAGGAGCCAGAGGACTGAAAGGTTAGGTGCTAGGCAGCTGCTAAAGTCACGGAGGGCAGTGGCAGGAGCTGCAGAATGACAGCAAGCCCAGTGCGGAGTGTGGAGTGGGCTACAGGCAGGCACCGAGGCAAGCTGCAGGCCTGGAGGACAGAGAAGCAACGTGGAGTCTGGGAGCCTTGGACTGCAGGCCTGGAGATGGGTGGGGAGAGCTGGATTCCCAGCAGAAGGGTCCTCAGGGACAGGCAGGTATGGTGGCCAGAAGGATGTGCGGCACCAAGGACCTGGGGGGCCACAATGCAAGAGTCTGATCAATGAATGCTTAAAGTCTGGGGTTGGAAGTCCAGATGACACTCGATCTGGGGCTCATGGGATTCCAGAACGAAGACTGAGGTAGACAGATGTCCACACCCTTCCCTACATACACACACACAGAGGTGGCAACAGCTGTAAGGAGAAAGACAGAAGTCCAGCATCCCTGCTTAAGCATGATTAAAGTCTGTGATCTGCACCAACACTGTGTTCCTATCTCTGTGCCTTCTCACAGCTGCCATCTGGTTGCAAGTAGAGCCCTCACCATCAAATACAAAGCTGCTTTTGGAAAGGACCCTGTTGCTGAAGATACCCCAGCTTCAGCTTGACTCATCCAGCAATGAGATGCACCCCGACAGGACTTCAGAACAACACCTACTTCCTTCTGACAGC
>CM052443.1:43967177-44026874 GCA_028533085.1 Varecia variegata
GTAGTAATTTCATAAAGAAAGACACTGTGATTGTGACAGATCCAAGTCCTTGCTCGAGGTCACGAGGCAAGTCAGTGGCCCAGCCAGGAGGGACCCTCAATCTCCAGATGCTCAGCTCACATCCGGTTTCTCCCGAGTGGAGCACAGCTTGGGTCCCCTCAGCACGCTGACCCCGGGCAGAGGGTGAGCGAGGAGGAATGAATTGAAGGGCACATGTTAATCCTTCTCCTCCTCACGAGACCACACAGGGAACAGAGGCCTCCAGTTCTTAATCACACAGTAATTGTTTGGGGGGAACCGTTAATAATCTGAAGCTGCTAGTAGCCCAATTGTAAAAGGCTCCTTCAGAGCAATGGACTCAAGACATCAAGAAATGTCTTTGCATCACAACATCTCTATGTTCTTTTAAATGCACATCATGTCAAAAATATGTTTAACCCCAGCTATTTATGGACAATCATGTGGAGCTAATGTTCAGTGATTGTTTTAAAAGTATGATGACCACATCTGTCTGTCAATCATCCTAACCCAATAAAGTCCATTTGGGGGGACTTCCATGATAGATCAATGGGGTTCTTCAGGAACTTGTAAGATTTTAGGCAATCTCAAACAGACAATTAGACACAGATTAGTGCTAGCACTCACCACTGACAGTCAGGAAGTGCAAAAACATACAGAGAGCACAGTGACACTTACTCCAGGTTGAAGATCAGGTTTCTGATACAGCCGTGGAACGATCTTCTCATTTTGAGCATTGACGATCCCTCACCCTCTGGAACTCCCCCTATGTACAGGTTGGACACATTTATTGTCCTGCTCTCTGCTAATGGACCCAACTTCATTTCTACAGGATTGGTCTCATCCAACTGGACAGTGATAATTCTAAAAGATCAAAGGAGAATATAAATGAAAAGCATTAAATATAATAGAATAATAACTCAATTTTAATGCATAATTCCAGCAAGTTCTTACTGAATAATAAAAGTTCCCTGAATATAAATTTTAATATGTCATTGTGTGTGAACAAAAAAGGTGACTCTTGAAAATTAAAGCATACAATTGAAAATTCTTCAGAAATGAATGGAAGGTTATTAAATATCATTGAATTTGATTATTTTTGGGAGAGTTAGTTTTCTTTTACCTCTTTACCTATAATGAAAATGCTTTTAAAACATTTGATCTAGAGTTCTGGAGGGAAATATACAGGAATGTTGATATAATGCTATTTACTATTGATATAATACTATTAACACTATTAATCTAATACTCTCTGCAACAGAATTAATCCAATATAAAGACAATTTATATTGGGCTCCAGAAAAGGGCAGGGTTAAGGTTGTTCAATTATAAAAATAGCACAAACATCTTACTACAAAGCAGATGAAAGTGATTCCCAAGGAGGTATTCTAGCAAGATACAGCCTTTAGAATTACTTGGAACGCTAATGATCTCAGTCATTGAACTGCACAGGGCACCATGACAGGGTTGGCGCGGGCTCCACACCCTCATTACACAGTGCCTTGCCCCGCAGACAGTACCTCTGGTTCCTAACCACGGAGACGGAATGCGGCTGTCCATCGCTGTAAGTGCCCGTGGGAGCACGCAGGAGGGCTTTCCGCAGGCTTGTCCCGTCCCCAAGATTGACGTGCACCTCGACGTGGCCTTCAATCAGCAGAATGGAAAAGAAGGGCTGGGGTGGGGGTTGCATAGAGAATTTCCCAGAAAAAACACATTACTATAGGATTTAAAAAATTTCCATCTTAAAAAGATAATGTGGGAATGTTAACATCAGCAAGCAATTCCTTAAGACTCTCACCTCTAACACAATTATTTTAAATTACTTTCTAATCTCTTCATATAACTCACATTCTGCATCCTGCTATTATCACTACACACACCAAAGGTTTCCATTTCTACATTGCCTTCACACTTCTTATTTATTGCTACATTATGTACCAATAAATAGATATATTAAAATTTCTCTTTTTATCAATGAAAATTTAAGTAGTTTCTGTTTATTACCATCCGTATGAATATTTAATTTTTGTTGCCTGTGAAATTGTTTCTAACATTTCTAAAAGTGGAATTAAAGGGTTGAAGGGTTTGAAAATGCTTAAAGCTCTTAAAAATCATTTGCCACATTGGAAAGAGGTATAATGATTTATAATGCCCCCAGCAAAAGGGGAATGTGGGTGCTGCACACACGATACCCTTGCTGGTATTGGATGATGTCATTCTGTTAGGTAGATAGTGAGGGATTCTGGGTCTCCTAGGGACGAAAGTGGGTGCTGTTGCCCCCATCTTGGTCCTGCCCAAGCCTGATTCTCCACACCTGGGGAAGGAGGGAATGCCCTATGAATCTGACCATAGCCAAGCTCTCTCTTTGCCCTTCCTTCTGCCTGCCCTGCTGCGACAATGGGTCTGGTCGTCATCCATGGCATATGTACCGTGCTCTGTAAACCCATATCTTGCTCTTGCCCTATAATCCTATCTTTCTCCCCTCAATAAACCTCATTTTCATGCTTGTCTAACTCTGGCATGTCTGGTTGTTCTTCAGCCATGAGCCCACCAAGAACCAACAGTCTCAGAATAACAGCTAACAATTCCTTTTTTGCTGCTTCAGTAAACAAACTTTGATTTGCAAGAAACCCTATTTAGTGGAGAAAAACAGTTTGGCAGTTCTTCAGAAGAACTGAAAACAGGAACTCAAAGAAATACTTATACACATAAGGTCATGGCAGCATTACTCATAACAGCCAAAATGCAGAAATACCCTACGTACATCAATGAAGTAACTGATAAACAAGTGGTGGTAGGTACATACAGTGGAATATTATTTGGCCATAAAAGGAATGAAGAACTGATACACGCTACAATGTGGACGAACCTCAAGAACATGCCAGGTGAAAGGCATAAGAGATCACATCTTGTATGATTCTATTTATACGAAATAGCCAGAATAGGTAAATCCTTCCTTAGAGACAGAAAGCAGATTGGTGGTTGCCAGGGGTGAGGACGAGGAGTGACTATTTCATGGGCACAGGCTTCTATTCTGGCACTAGATAGAGGTGGTGGCCTCGCAACACTGTGAACACACTAAATACTACTGAATTGTTCACTTTAAAATAGTTAATTTTATGTTATATAAGTTTCAGTTTAACAAAAAAGATTAAAAAAAAAAAAAAAAAGACCAGTGGAGTCTGAAACCCATCTCTGCCATTTAGTCCTTCACCAAGTGGCTCATGACATGATTGGGGTCTACAGACAGGTGTCACATAACAGCTGTGTGACCTGGGGCAGGTTAACCAGGCTCTCTGATCCCATTTCTTCCTCAGCACAATGTAGGAAGCAGCATCCGCCTTGCAGCGGTGGTTGTGATAATTACCCAGAAATGTCCATGAAGTGTCTTGCACAGTGAAGAAGGGTGCTCTGTAAACTGTAGTTACACGGCTCTGCCTCGTTAGGACAACACATTAGCATTCTGTGAAGTCTCTCCAGATTATGTGACATACACAACTTTGAGCAGAGGCTGCAGTAAATGTCACCTATGCTCTTGAAATGGAATATAAATATGACAACATAAATATGGAAACCGTCCTCTTTCCCTCTTCTCCTACTGCTGGTCGCTGTGCTCAGCACAGGCCACGTTTCTCTCGCTGCTCTTTCAACCCCGTAACAGAGAAAATCCTGCTTCATGGAGCTGTAGACTAAAGACGCGAACGGAAGTTAAGGACTGCTATGTTAGCCTTAGAATGAAGAGTAACAATTGCTTCTTGGCCTTTTGGCTAAGACCAAATATAGAATGAGGAGTGATGACTAGAACATGTGGAAAAAACTCAGTACATGCTATCTGAATGAGTTGTTTTTTTTTTTTAAAAAAAGAGGTAGATAGTAAATATCTTTTTTCTCAGTCACTAAACAAGGAAGATGGGTTATGCAACACAAGAACCACTGATTCATAAGGGAAAGACATTCAGCAATAATAACTTTTACTTATTAAAAATGCATATTCATAAACAACTGGGAACACACTCAATATTTATGAGTCAGTGATTTTCCATTCAGCGTTTCCCAAAGTCATTTCCAGAGCTTGCGGCTCGGCAGCCCAGGAGCTACTCACCGCGTGGGGCTGCCCACGACCTTGCTTCTCCGCGTCCCTGCCGAGGGCAGCCAGAATGATGCCACTGCTGTTCCGGGTGGCAAATGTGGCCAGCAACTCCGATTCTGGGGACAAAGACTTGGGTGGCAATTCCACGTAGCCGCCTCTCAAGAGGCTGACGCTTCGGATGGGCTGGCCGAGGAGGGGACGAAAAAGGACCATGAGTTCCCGGCTGCAGGCTGAGTCCCCAACAGCGGGGGACACCATGGGTTTTCTATCCACCCCACTGGTTTAGATTTTGTTACATTATTATGTTGAGAAATCAATGGATATTTATAGAAACTCATTCCAATACCAACAAAAATGTCTCCTACCTCCAGCGTACAGCCTTTTCTCACTCCGTAGGAGTTTCTGAGTAGATCAAAGGTCGATCTGGATATCTCCAGGTTCTTGATACAGCCCACGTAGCTTTTGCTGGTGATACCTTTCCTGCGGGGAAGGACGTGAGAACAACCACAGCACAATTTGGATTTTATAATTACATTTTTGAAAGAAGGAATAAAAATGGACCTACACCTGTTTCCATGTGTCACTCTCCAGAAACGTCTGGGCCTCCCTCTAAGAACGATATTGATGGTGAGAACTTCAGGTCAAACAAACACTCTCCTGAGGACTAGAGGAAGCCATCTGACCTAGCGAGTGCAGCTATGCCAAGGGCCACCTACATACAAATATGTTTACTATTTTAAGGGAGACTCCCAGTTATGACAATTTAAATACAGTCATTAAAACACAGGCCAGTTATAAGAAAGGCAGTGCATTGTCATGAGGAAATTATGCCCCGAGATTATAATCCAGTCTCCATGTAGAATGGAACATTTGCCTCCGATGCGGACGAGTGTAGGTAGTGCTAGGATCCGATGGCCAGAGAAGTCACTGGCTGTTGTTCATACTGCAGACTCGTGAACTCTGCCCTAAATAATTGCATCTGGTGAAGTCTGGAATTATGCCAAACCCTATTTCTTAGGCTCCACGTCAATACCATATTTTTCTTGCCAGAGTTGCCGCACTCCCGGCTGGGGTCAGGCTGTAACGTGATCAGGCTCTCATCTCCAAAACACGGAGACTACTGACCATCTCCAAACTGCACCCTCATGCATCAGCTAGTCACAGGAGAACCCTGCAGTAGCTTGGTTTCCTGTCACAGTCACGCTCATTGTTTTGGTCCATGTTGACTAATCAGCTGTGGACCATGAAGCAATTGCATGATTTGGGATCAATTTCAACCTTTCTAGATCTCAGTTTCTTCCAATGTAAATGGGGAGGCAGCCGTGCTGGTACCCAAGTCCCTTCTACCACAAAAATCTGTGATTTGGGCTTCTGTCCTTTGCTCCAGCAGCTACACTGTGTGCCATTTGGGCAAAGTACAGCTGTGCTATGACACAGCCTGTCCCACCATGCAGGGCCTAGGGAACAATACCTGGGATGGGATTCAGAGACAGCCTTCCAGTCCTGGCTCTGTCTTGGCAGGGAGGTAAGACTCAGCAAGTGACCAGCTCCCCTGAGGTTTCATTTTTGTTTTCGTTTGTTTGTTTGTTTGAGACAGAGTCTCCCTCTGTCACCCTGGCTAGAGTGCAGTGGCATCATCATAGCCATTGCAACCTCAGACTCCTGGGATCAAGTGATCCTCCTGCCTCAGCCTCTCAAGTAGCTGGAACTACAGGTGTGCACCACCATGACCAGCTAATTTTCCTATTTTTAGTAGAGACAGGGTCTCACTCTTGCTCAGGTTGGTCTCAAATTCGTGAGCTCAATCGATCCTCCCGCCTCGGCCTCCCAGAGTGCTAGGATTACAGGCATGAGTCACCATGCCCAGCCTTCCCCTGAGGTTTAAATGTATTCATGTCTAAGACCAGAAGGCTGAGACTGGTTGCAACTATGCTCCTTGGCACTTTCAGAGATTCCTGGCAAAGAGAAGGGGGACAGTGGGGAAGTGGATCCCAGGCTGCTCACCTGTAGCCACCACATGGCTGCACCTCTGTGCCATGTGTTACCCTTCTGTAAAGAACCTGGGCTAAAGACAGGGCACTGCTGTAAATATACATTTGAAAACCACTGGGCTGGGTGGCCCAGTTTGAACATTTGATGACCCTACGTCATGGAAGCTGTCTTACCCTCACAGTTGGACTTACATAAATGACAAAAAAGTTTATGTAAATCATTAAAGTCACAAAGCTAAACTTGAATCAGTGTTACAAAATGATTCCTTTGTCTCTCTCTCCTCCGCCATCATTCATCAGGCTCCTGAGTCTGGTCTTTCAACTTTCACACACGTTATTCACTCTAACCACACAGAGGGGGAATCCAGATACGTCTGCAGAAAGCATGACTTTTTTTCCCCATGAAGAGATTCTACTTCTCTATGCTGGGCGCAGTGGCTCATGGCAGTAATCCCAGCATTTTGGGAGGCTGAGGTGGGGAGGATCACTTGGGCCCAGGAGTTCAAGACCAGTCTGGACAATAGCGAGACCCTGTCTCTACAGAAAAAAAAAAAAAAAATTGCACCTGTCATTCCAGCTACTCGGGAGGCTGAGGCAGGAAGATTGCTTGGGCCCAGGAGTTTGAGGTTGCTGTGAGCTATGATGATGCCACTGCATCTAGCCCAGGCAACAGAGTGAGACCTTGTCTTAAAAAAATAAAAATAAAAACAGAGAGAGAGAGAGAGAGAGATCCTACTACTCTAAAATGTCCAGACACAGGGGGGTGGAGTATGGCAACAAGTGGGCTCCCCAAAAATTCCACAGTAACAATTTTTATATGTTCTAAAGGCAATAAATAAAAAATTATTGATGTTTCTGCAGAAGGTTTGCTTTACTTCCCAATTAATATGGCATAGAGTACTCTGAATCAAAGCAGATGTTATGGGTTGAATTGTGTCCCCTCAAAAGATGTTGCAGTTTTGACCCCCAACCCTCCACCTGTGAATGTGACCTTATTTGGAAAAAGTGTCTTTGCAGAGGTAATCAAGTTAAGATGAGGCCATTAGGGTAGATCCTAATCCAATATGACCGGTGTCCTTATCGAAAGGGAATATTTGGACACACAGTGACACTGGCACAGATGTGAAGCCACAGGCAGAACATCATCCACAAGCTGAGGAGCACCTGAAGCTACCAGGAGCTGGGAGCATGGAACCCATTCTCGCCCACAGCCCTGGAAAGGAAGCAACCCTGACAACACCTCAACTTCTGACTTGCAGCCTCTAGAACTAGGAGAGAATAAATTTCTGCTGTTTAAGCCACTCAGTTTGTGGTATTTTGTTATGGCAGCCCTAGAAAACTGATATAATTGGAAATTAGGGACATGGAAATGCTGCAGTTTAATATCATACCTTACAACTCTTGACCTAGGTAATCCACCCACATAAATCGGGTCCTTATCCAGACGATTGAGGTCGGAAGACACTCCCGGAGTCTCGCCCTGCTTGGTTTCTTTATAACTGGTGTTATGTGCGTCAATAACTGCTAGGAGGCCTAAAAGGAGGTTGAAAGGAAGAGATAAGAAAATGGAAATCACTTTCTACATTAAAGTAAAATGCACACTTCTGCCAACAAAGTTCATTTACAAAGACATGTTCTTTTAAATTCTGCAAATTTGACCAGCTAATGTTCTTGGCTATCAAAGGACAAGTGAAAATCCTCTCTACAAACGTCAATAAATCCAGAAGACACATCAATACATGAGAGCAGGATGTGTGTGGAAGAAAACAGAGTGGATTTGATTCTTGATTTCGATTCAGCAGTTCATGTTAAGTAATGCACTTGGAGACCACAGAAAATAGAAATATACTATTCCTCCAGCAAAACATGAATTTTGTTGCTTAATATTCCAAGGACAATGACTTTCAATTAGAATATCATTAAATAATACCTAGGAAAATAAAGTAGAATAAAGATTGCTGTCTTTAGAAGATTTCTATTCCTGTGAGGGTAACCAACAGCAGGCGAGTCAGTCTGTGCACCTACCTTGTTTCCGGTTTCGCTGGAAGGCGATTTTGTACCAGGTTCCGTTATTGTAACGTCTGTCTGTAATAAGAGCGAGGGGCCCCGAACCCAGGTCGACCATAACTTTCACTCTGCCATGGACCAGCTCAATGGATAAAAAGTCTTTCTGTGAAGAAGAGAACACAGTTCCCATGGCTACATCTTTACCCCAAGTTTTCCTTTCCCTTCAAGTCAGGGAAGGCGGAAACCTTCTAAAATCAAACTCAGAAAACTGGATCTGGCCCCATAGCCAGAGGTCTATGCTACAAAACTAAAAATGTCCATGAAGGCTTTCCAGAATACTACACAAATAAAAATGAAGCTATTCATTGTTACCAAAATCTACAATTCAGTAAGAGAAAAGTGGAATCTCTTTGTATCTTTCTCATATAGACTGAAAAATCAGCCACTCCTAAAAAATAAAACTAGAAGATTGAGAGACAGAAATCACTATCCCATGAGAGGAAAATGGGAACATAAAATTTCTGTGGATGGAATTCAAATAAGGTCACTGTGGTTGCAGTGAACACAGAACAAAATATATGATTTGAGCTCAAAATTTAATAACAAATGTTTAATTGATGTCTATAACGACTGGAAGGAAGGCTAGTTTCTATGGTGCTCTTCTATATTTCCCAAAGGTTCTACAATGAATTTGTATTAATATAATAAATAAATGATGTAAAATGGGGAAATTGTATGACATACATACCTATATATTAGTATTAATATTGTTCATAAAAATTATGTGGCATACATATGTTAATTAGAAAGTCCTCATTAAACAAAAATAACCTCATAGCAATCAAAATGTGTGCATACAGTAGGGCTCAGTGCCCCATAAAGACCCTTACTGTGCCGTTTGAAGCCAGGTAGAGAAGAAGCCCATTTGGTGAAAAGGTGCTGAAGAGCATTATTATCTGAGTCACAGTGGCCCGAAGTGTCTTCTCCACGACAGAGTAGCCACTCCCATCGAAGTGGAAGGACGCGTCTTCATTCTGGGAGCTGCAAAGCAGAAGAGATGAACTGCAATCCATTTTCAAGAGGGCAAAAATAACAAACAACACATTTACAGATTTCTCCCTCACAACATTCGTGGTGGAGCTATTATAATATTTCCATAATCTGATAACAAGTAAATCATAATATTTAAAACTATGCTTGCCATGAGACTAAGCCCAGCTGCTCCATAAGGAAAAGAAAGTTAATGTAGGCAGTGTTCATTCCATTAAGAGGTGATTTTTTCACGGGAGTATAACTGCTTAAATACTTCTACTTACCAACTAGATTTGTTTGTTCGTTCTAATTTCCTTTCATGTAACTGTCCTTTCTTAATTCCAGTGCCTTGAGAATAATTTTTACATTGGCATTTATCAACCTCTGCTGGTTTTAACCGATACATCAAGTAAACTAGAGTTACATGAAAACCAAATATGTGCCCATATACCAGAGGATCATTACAACAAAAAAGTCATTGATATCCTCAAAAATCTGCGGGACGAGTTTAAAGACCTGTACCACATTTTCGATGAATATAAGCTTACAACAGAGTTACACAGTACGGCCAGGACAGTTTTCAGCTGTGTGTTCCCTGGTCTTCTCCCCAACAGAAAGGGAAAAG
Organism: Varecia variegata; assembly: GCA_028533085.1. Lineage (NCBI taxonomy): Eukaryota > Metazoa > Chordata > Mammalia > Primates > Lemuridae > Varecia > Varecia variegata. The sequence goes on from CM052443.1 coordinate 43,976,941, forward strand.
GCTGAGTGAACTCACTATTCCTTCACAGAGTAATTCATCTGGAACACCTCAAAATTATGTTTCAAAACTACCATTTTTAAGAGTAAAACATGGAGGTGGGTAAGACAAGAATGATTACTGTTTTCCTTTTCTGGAAAAAGAAACTAAACCTTTCGGTGAAGAGACTTATCACCCGAAGTCACTGAGAGACCTGGCCAGGAGCCTGAGAGACTCAGACGTCCAAACCCAGTAGTCTCTTTAGTCCCAAGCCTGTGACAACCGAGCTTCTGGCCATGACTTTGTACGCAAGCTAAGGGAGGGGCAGGCAGCAAATGGGAAGCTGAAACTACAGAGTCCCAAGCTACAAGTTCGTGAGCAGGCAGACCTGGTAGCGCCAAAGGAAACCGCACCGCGAATTTCTAAATGTAACTCGAGTTGCTTTTAACTGATCTTGTGGAGCTTGCTGTTAATTACAGATAGCTATCTGGACAGAGCAGCCCGTTAGATGAGAGAAATTATATCAGATGTTACATTTCTCTCAAGGCAAGGGACAATTTATTGTCTTAATTATTAAAATGCTAGGAAGAAAATCTTACGTACTTAAGGGGTTATAGTTATTTCATTTTAAAACAATAGGGCAGGTGTTGAGCTTGGTGAAATTAAGTTATTAAATGCTTTCTATTATATCAACATATGCAAAAAGATGTTAGTTGCTCTCCATTTCCAAATGTATTTTATTTCTAGAATGATAGAACTTAGTTAGGAATAAGAAAGCACTTATCTATAAAAATTGACTGTATATACATACACACACAAATCTCATTCTCAGAGGTATTTTCAAAATAAAACTGCACAGTGATTTCCCCAAGATTTAATCGTGGCTGTTTCAGACAGAAGGCTGTTTGGGAAAATGTCTGAAGCTTTTAGAGTTTATGATCCATGATCAAAGCAAACAGTACACACACAAAGCATACAAGATCCAGCAAAAAGAATATTTCTTTTTACAGGGTTAAAAATGATACCTGTGCTTCTATCAGTAAATAATCTATTTCATATCCTCTGCAATAAGAAGACCAATATCACAAACTCTGTCCATCCTTGATGTGCATGTAAGTTCTTTTGGCAGTCCTCAGATGTTAACAGAATGACACGCCACACTTAAATTGTGGGGACATCTCACCTTCCGAAGCAGCCGTGACATTTGCCCTCCCTTTCAAGGTAGTTCCACAGGCCGATCGATTTGCCATTTAAGAAGGCCTCTCCCATGCAGCCTTTAAAATGAGTGACCTTCACAGCGGGAGATTTCTAATGTAAGGAAACAAACAGACATAACCCACATACAGTTGGCAAAGCGAAAAAAATTCTCTAAGTGCACAAAACTCCTTCCCGGGAGCTCAAATCTAACAGATCCAAATTTTGAAAGAACAACATTCAGAAAAATGGCCAGTTTGTAATCACTGATTTCCTTCCAGCTATAAAATGGAATTCTAGAATGAGCGAGAACTAGACAGGATCTTAAAGGTTATCACCGTGACTGGGGTTGCTGGAGAAAAAGCATGTGAGGAAACAGAGACCCAGGGAATGTGGTCGGTTGTCAGGGCCCAGAACATTAAACCAGGTCCAAGGAACTCAACTGTGTTTAATACAGGTGAGAGGATAACATATAATAAAATAAATACAATGGGCTCTTTTGCTAAACACTAATTAGTGTTAGTCAACCACTAGAGTTAAAGGAACTTTACAGAAATTAATATGGAATATTGAATTTCTTGTTTTATCATTGGAAAAGAAACAGAAACAGCAAAATGAGCCATTGGCTTCTCCACGTAAGCAACTGATCAAGCATTTACCCTGCAACTAGCCCTGCTCTGCAGGTTGAGCTGCCATGAAGCAAAACAATATAAGTAGAAAAATCTCCATCTGCCTGGGATCTATTCAACAATTCAAACATACTGATTTTATAGATAGGTAAAGTCAGCCAGTCCTGTTCAGATGAACTTTCAGAATGTTACCTTGATTTGCCCTCCAAGTCCTCCAATGAACATGAGTGTTGAATTGTTTATATCCAGAACATTGGCTGTTCCAGGGGATTTACTTGTTTTTGTCAGTGGCTTTTGATTTGAGCTCATTTCCTTTATGCTCAATGAACCGATATTTCCAAATCTAAGAGTCACAAAGAATTGTAAAAGGAACTTCTGTAATTTCATGTCAGTGCACATATTTCCCCTGTGTTTCATCCACAGCCGCCATCTGCTCTCCCTAGGGCCTCCACAACAGCGCCCCCTACTGGTCTCCCTGCTTCCAGGCTTATCCACCACACCCCCGATGACTCCCCCAAATCCTGCAGAGTGATTCTTCTGAAACAGACATCTCATCATGTTACCTCACTGCTTAAAATAGCTCATGTGAGTTGAATTGTATTTGAAGATAGTTTACTCCCTTCAATATCACTACACTTTGTAAATAATGAAGAAAAAAAATCCCAACAACACACCATACTACTCTTACAGAAAAGTGAAAAGAAAAAGTATACTTAAAGATGCTGAAAAGTGGTTACCTCTGGAGAGAGACTTTAAAAGGAAGAATTTTGCTACGTGTCTGAATTTTAAGAAAATATATCCCCCACTTGTCTCCTATCTTCTGCCAGCCACACAGAATTTCTACCATGCTACATTTGACTCCTCTTTATGGGGGAATAAACATTTCACAAGCTCAGCTTCCTTACACTTGGACTTTCTAGAGGTAATATAAACTTTTAGACATTTTAGACATCCTAAAGGTAACCTAAACTTTTCATTTTTTTCTTCTTTTGATTATTGCTTTTGGTAACAAAGTTTATTTTTTCTGTAATAAGAAAAAAAGCAAACCTTCATTTCTTTTCTAAAAATATTTTTAATTAATTTTTTATTACATATTGACAAATTATAGTTGCATATATTTGTGGGGTACAAAATGATGTTATGATATTTGAACACAGATGGAATGATTTACCATCAACAGGTGAATAGATAAAGAAAATGTGGTTTATATACAAAATGGAACACTATTCAGCCTGAAAAAAAAAGAAATTCTGCCATTTGCAACAAGCCCTTATTCCTATAGTTGATCTAAACTGAGTGTTCTTTAATTTTAATCTGACTTTCCAGAAGTTTCAAAGCCTATTATATGATGTTACAAGCATGGAATTACTTATTTAAAAAGTTTTAAAAAGAGAGAGGACTTTCTCTTGTACCTGGTTACGTGGATACTGTGCCATCTGTTGTCATCGACGGGGAAGTCTGGAAACTCCAACCGTGCTGACCCGGAGCCCAGGTCCCAGAGGAAGGCCACCCTCCCTCGCCGCATCTCCACTGCAAGGAAATCAGACTGGGGTGCGGGGCATGAGTGGGGATGAGTTTACACACTGGACTGTTTGCACAACCACCACGACACTTTAAAGATCAAGTTCTCACAGTATTTTCTCTATTCTTAAAAAAAAAAAAAGCAAAAACCATAAAACTATTCTTCTTTGTGTTAAATGCTCCCCTCCTTGGAGCTGGGCACTGGGGACCATGAGTGGCTCTGTGCCTGGGCCTGGCATGGCCCAGCTCAAGGCCTCCCATAGGGCTCACCAGGAAAACTCACTGGGGGTCACCCGCAGTCTGCAGGGAGCACGAGGGAAGGCATCGTGCCTGTGTGTCTGCCCAGTCTCGGAAGGCAAGAAACAGCCATGAAATACGCAGCAAGATAGGAGCCGTGAAATCCTACGTCACAGACCTGCATGTGCTTCATATCTTATCTCCTAAGAACGCATTTCAGACACTACATGTGCTTGTTAACGTGTTCTGCCCCACACACCCAAGGTTCTGGCCCATCCCACTGGCACAGCCAGGGTATCCATGGTCTTCCATGGGGAACTCGCCTTCCGGGAACAGCTGGAATCTTGCTGGCAGGAAGAACCCGGGTGATGCTTGGCAACGGTGACACTCAGTCACCTCAGGGGTCACGGGGCCTCACACAAAGTCCTATCCCCACGGCTTGCAGTTAAGATGGCAGTGGGGAGCACTGTTCAGAAATGTCACTTTCCTTCTCACAGGCATTCAGATTGGTAGTTCGTTTATTTTTAATCTTAATGCTACCGTTTTGGCAAAGGTTAGTCCCTGTAGAATTAGGGATTTCACTAAGGCCCCATTTTTTTTAACCAAATAAGTATCAATTCAGAAAATCTATAAGTTCATAGAAGACTCATTGTTGCTTTCACAGGTCCACAACTTACGCTGGTGCTGCTACCCAGGTAGAAAAGAAGGTTGTCGGGTTCCTGCGTCTTAACGTTTAGTGTTAAGCTGTTATAGTTAGTGGAAGAAATCTGAGGCTGGTAGGCCCGGATGCAATCTCTGTCTGCAGACACGGCAACTTTAATCTGCGGAAGGAAAAGGAAAGTGTCCCAATTATTTAGTGACACAGCAGCAGCTCAAAGGTGCTATTCCATGATGGCTTTCCACAGTGAGGCAGGCTTCCTCTCTTGATAACACGCAATGCTTTGTGTTCCATACAGTGAGAAATGAGATGGTGACGAGAGCGATTTTATCTGGTAAGTGTTTACATATGGGAAAATCAGTCTTAGTTTTCAACAGGGCATTTTATATAGGAAACTGTCTTGCTCATGAGATTTAATTCTTTAAAGACAAGGATCTTATCATCTTGGAATCTTTCTATCTGAACAAAGAGGATATATTTGATGATAATTTGACAAATAAATGAAGAGGTAATATATTTATTCACTCAGCAAATATCTATAGAGCAATTATTGCACTTGCTATATATTTCTTTGATGAGTAATTCTTTGCATATATATCTCATGTTAACCTTAAAGCCTCTCGGTTTGTATTAGCCACAGCACTCTGAGGCGTGCCTTGTGCTGGCATTTATTTAGCTGCTGTAACCGAAGCGGAGGAAGCCAGGGCTCGCGGAAACCTCCGTTCCCTTTCCAACAGTGAGGACCCTCGGGGGGGAAACAGAGCCCCGAAACACCTCTCCTTTAGAGCACACCAGCACCATGTGCCATGGGTCATTATAAAATCTTTCCTCGAGTTTGAACTTCTCCAGATGCCCAGTGTTTTATGCATCCAGTGACCTGGATTTGTGCAGCATTTGGGTGTAGACAGACTGTTTTCTCAGACTCCTTGAGGACGAGGCCCACATTGCACAAACATTCTGAAAAGTACTTGGATCCTTAAAACTAAGTCGGTAAAGTGAAGAAACAACACCATAGCAACCGATGAAACTTAGAGGGGTGGTAACCCTGAGACTTAATGGGTGCTGGACCGTCTAGGCTAATAGTTATAAATCTAGGTTATGAAGATAAATCTCCATAAAGACATGGAGATCTCTTTGCTAGCATTTTGAAACATGTTGAATAAAAGCAGAACTCAAAGAACATGAGGCTAATTATTGGCTTTAAATATATGAAGACAAGGCTATGAGGAATGTGGGATTGCTGGGATCTGGTTCTGTTAAAGCCCTAGGAGGCCTAGTGTGACTGAGAGCCACGTCTACAGGAATTCTGAGACGCGGTACGGTCACGAGCCGGGCTAGGGGAGCACTGGGTGATACCGCGAGCCGCGGGACCCCAACTCACAGAAGCCGCTTGTTTCCGGGCCTGGCTGATCAGCAGTTTAATTTCTGACAGGTTTCTGCTCAGGTTCTCTTCTAACACCTTCAAAGGCTTCAACCGATCAAATAAAAGGTTGGCTTGCGTTTCCACATCTTTAACTTTTCTTCCAGCTAACAGAGCTAAGGAATACAGGAGGCGAAGAGCAGAAAGAAAGTTGGGGAGTGGACAAAACAAGATAATTAATTGTTCATTACTAATGCACTGGATAAAACAGAATATCCTAATAATCAGATCTGTGAAATTTTGGTAAATACATGAAAAATGCACTGATAGCACGCATTAGCCAAGGCCCTTCTCTTTCTTTATACATGCTAATCCAGACCTTAGCACATTTTTCTTTTTCAGAAATGTCATGAGCAAGGCACCATTGCGTGTTTGGCAAGCTCCAGATCCGCATGACGCAGACTTGCAAGACTGCACGGGAGGACACTGACGTACTGGTCACGGTGGAGTCGCGCAGGAGCTCGTTTGTCTCCCGCAAAGTGGCGTTGACCCTGGCCAGGCCAGTCGACGTGTTCAGCAGCTTCTGGCTCAGTCCCACGACGGCCCTCAGCGTGCTCGCTGCGCTCTGATTTGCAGACTCGGCCAGCTCCTTAGTTCTGGCTCCTTTGTCTCCCACACCTAAAATAAATGTATATGCAAGCATGCACTCTGCAGATTACACACAGAGAAAAAATAAAGCTGCAACAAATGTAATTTTACACAAACATGTTACAGTAATTTTACTGACGGTTGAACACAAACTGAGGCTTGGTTTTTTTTTTTTCTTTTTTTCCTTTTGGGCGGTGGTCAACAGCCTACAGTGCTGCTTCTTTTTAAAGGAAATATTAAGGCTGTATGTAATATGCTCTACTACTCCCTTGTAAAAAGAAAATAAAAACCTCCCAACTCCTTATGCAAAAGGAAAGGTAAGGGCCTCAGGCACCTATGAACAACTGGCCCCACAGATCATGCATTAAGGAAATGCCTTGCTGGACTCCCATGAGGAAGGTCATGCAAATTGTAACATTAGGGTCACAGGCTACCTACAGCTCCTAAAACTAAAGTCTGTTTGATTCCATGCTCATAGTGAATTACAAGTTTATCTGCAGAGGCAGCAGACCAGAGACAAGACAGGATCAGACATTCTTCCACCTACCCAGCGACATCTATATAATTGATGCTTCCTTCACTCCCTTTTTCTCTTCTAATATTCTCCTATCTTATGTAAAATGTACATTTTCCTGGGTCTCACAAGAATGTAACCATTTTGTCTCACGACAGCCCCACCCTGCCTTTTGTTTAATGCTCTACACCCCTTTAAATACTGAAAATTCCAAATTCCACTTTGGAAAAATAGCCACAGGTCTGTCTGTGGTTTGTGTTTTGCGTTTTTCCCAGGTGTGTCCTCAACTTTGGCTGAATAAACCTCCATTGATTTGGATTTTTGCTTCAGTCACTCATTTTGGGTCAATACCCTTTTAGGGACAAATTAAATAATTTTTGAAAACAATTCCCTGCAATATGATTTCAATACATAATGAGATCACAAAAGTATGGCTAGTCACCCTGTGCTCAGTATCTTATATGTTAATAAGCTAAACTTCTTTATTTGGGTTCTTTTTATCACTCCCTTCTCACCATCATTAAACATTCTCCACATCATTTCATATCTGGATAAGAAAGCTTTGGAACTTAAAGTCTGCAGTCGAGAAGGAAGTATCTTAGGCTAGACGAATAGGTATTTCACCGGCTGCTAGAAATAACAGCAGAACAAAGACTAAATAGCCACTCGAGGTAAATTGGAATTCGGTTATACTAGAAAATCTGGGTAAGGATTTTTTTTAAAGGCACTATTACTAATTTTTAAAGTGTTTAATCACAAATGGGGCAAAACATTGCAAAACATTAACAGTAGAAGAAGCTGGATAAAGGGTACACAAGTGGCTTTTTTACTATTTGCAACTTTTCTGTAAGTTTGAATTTACCTCCAAATGAAAAATTATTTAAAAAGTTATTAAAAAAAAAAAAAAAAAAGGAAAGGAAAAGGTAGCCAGATGAGAAAATGCTCCACTGATTAAAGGTAAGAAGCAAGCCTGGGGCAGCCACGCCCAGCTGCCCCTGGAATCTGTCAGGCTAACAGTGGAAACTGCAAGGCAGGACCTTGGAGGAGGCATCAGCACCTTGTAAAACTTTCAAAAAATGCTTATGAAGAACAAAGGAGAAGTTAGAGGTGACATAAATAATGCACTACAGCACAAGTCATTTGTATTACACTTAAAAAAATTATCCAATCTAAAATTTTAATGAATACTGCCTTTTCAAACCATCAATATTGAAGTGATTGGGGGCCTATTTTAGAGTGCTTTATTGCCTCATGAAGGAAGGTGACCAAGTTGGAATTCTTCCACTTACTGCATTTATAACGAACCTGGCATTTTCCCCAAAGGCAGGTAAAGACCGATGTAGCTTCCTTACCTGCCAATCCCTTTGCATGCCCTTCTTTTATCTAAGCAATGTGTCAAGCTCATTTCAAAAGTAAGCAATTAAGATGGTTATATGTCTCTTTTTAAGAGTATAATTCCAATATTTCAATGTAATTGTTCTCAGGTTATTTTTTAAAAAGCACCAGTGATCTTCACTTCCCAATCATATTCCTTTGCAAATAAAAACTTCATCAGTCTTGGTCTCATTTTCCAGCTGGACTCTTGAATGGACTTGAGGTAGGACTTCCTCATGCTCCTGTCTGATGCTCTTACGAGAGAAGACATTAATTAAATCAAGAAACTCCTTTCTACTTACCTTCAGGAATTGCTCTAAGTATCAAGAGTGACTCATTGGTCTGCCTGGTAATTTTATCAGCACTCTCTTGAAATCTGTTTGCCGTAGTTCTCAATCTACTCAGCTCCAATGCAATACCTATTTAAAGAGGAGGGGGTGGAAATGTTCCCTTTTAGGTTAGCCTACGGAAAAGTTGCCTAGGCAACAGCTTTCTTTATCACTCCTGAACCATCTACAGAATCGATAGCATCCTACAGAGAATCCCAATATTAAAAGTTTTTCCAGCAAGACTTTGCACCATCCATTATGGAAATTAAGAGTGTGTTTTTAGCTTGCTCGATCATTTTTTCTACTTTGCTTGCTGCTCTTTCTTACTAATATTTCTTCTTAAGTTTCATGTCCAATTTTGAGTTTGAAAATGAAGAACTGTGTTTAAGTCACTCAACGTTAATCAGACTCACTGGCTTCCTAGTCACACCTGAACCTTGGCCACCTTTCCCTTCTGGGGTGTGAAACTCCAAAGGTGGCCTCCTACCTGGGAGGCTCCTTCAGTGTCTTCCCCTTGCATCCCCGGCCAATCCTTTGTCCCTTTCTGTTCCCTCCCAGCCACCCAACTGGGACTCAACTCAACCTCCTTCTCAAGTTTGATCAAAGCTTTCCCTTTTAAAATTTCTGTTCATAATACACAGTCACATTTGGACTTCGAACACATGGTAAAAATATGAAATTATAATTGCCAAAAAGTTCACAATTTCATGACTATGAAGTACCTGTAGTTGTGTAAACTGAAACCACAGTCTCCAGTTTTGAAAGCCCATCAACATTGATGCTAGAGTTTGTGTTTAATGTTTTATGATCAAGCATTATGCATTTTCTATACTGTGAGATGACAACATACAAACAAACAAACAAAATATGTATATAGCTAAGCCCTTGGTTCAGACAGCTGTGGAAGGATCCAGTACTAGACTTGGAAGTAGCCTGAAAAAGGCATGAGCTCTGTGTATGGCCCACTATTTACTCCTATAGAAGAATCTTGGTGTCTTTGATACATTAGCACATATTAAGGTGAAAAGCACACTATTTGTTATGAAAAATCATATGCCTGTGTAGTTTCTCTTACACAACAGAGGCTGCTGCCATTTCGTGTTATGTTTACTGGATAGATAGCTCTTACACATGCCAAATCATTGCTTCTTGAAACTCTTGGGACAAACTAAACTGCATAGGGAGTTTTTGAAAAATTGATAAATCAATTATGATTTAATTCAATAATTATTAAATGAGAATCTACTATGAGTCTAACATATTAGTCTTGTGAGAAAGGTAAAAGCGATTGGAAGCATATTATATCCCTTCCAAAAACTGTGAAATAATGAGAAAGAAATGGGGCACATATGAAATCAAACAGAACCCAACCAACACTAGGAAGAACAGTGAAAGCGCCGAGCCAAGGCCATGAGTGGAGAATTTGGTCATTAGGAAGGCTTAAAGATAGAGGTGACTGCACAATAAAGGAAGAGGTTTCACCAGAATAAAATTTGAAACTGTATGAAGTTTATACGGTAGGAAATTGAAATGTTAATGTGACAGAGAAATGTGACACTTCAGGTCACTCCAGGAAAGGAGGATGTTCTTAGAGGACGCTCAGAGATGTGCTCACATTCACTCTGCTCATCAGCATGGTCCAAGCCACAAACTGACCTTGATGCTTTCTGCTGAGGTTGTTGCCTTCTCTTAGAAATTTGGAACTGCGCTGAAGAGCTGCTTTGCCATTGGACGGGAGGGGTTCTGAGAACTGGAAAACAGAACGACTTAAACATGGGGCAGAGTGGGGTCCTGCTGTGGACAGAGGGAGCAACTCCATCAGAATAGCCTCTGGTCAAGTTCCCAACAAGAAGTCAGCTAGGGAAAAGGTAAGAACAATTTAAAATGGTCCAGGTGAAAGAACACCAAGACTTCTTTAAGTGTATAAAGAACAAAACCAGCCATTCGATAAAGATTTTCAGCAAAGGTAAAGAAAAATGACGTCTCAAGTAGATATCAAGTAGCATGATCACTTTTATTGTAAGAATACAACACTAGTTTCTGTATGTATAAAGAAGTATTTATGACCTTAAGAAATAAAAACACATATCACACGATGACAGGAGCCATAAACATACGCCATCAGAGAAGGATGTTAATAAGCATAAATTTGAGCTGCTGAGTCTTTGCTGAAATACCTTATGGAACAATCTCCCACAGTGCCCAGAAAAAGAAGCCCACGGGCATTCCTTACCAGGCTTACCTTAGTCACAATCCCGTGAGCGTCTTTTGCCAGTTTCTCTGATTCTTCAATCAGGCTCTGGATGTTGGAATAGACGTGGGCTGCACTGGTCGCATTCAGGGACACATGTCTGACATTTTCAAGGCCACTATTGAATCAGCAGGTTTAGAAATGTTAGGATAAACTAAATCAAACTTGCAGATTCACTCTTGAAAATTGTAAGAACCTACTATTCTGGAAAGCCTCCTAGTTTCTTTCCCCCTAGAAAAGTATGATTAGTGAAAAATAACAACATATGTGTTCCCCTCGAACTTCAAAAAATCTTTGAGAAGCAGTAGCCATATTGTCATAACACTCAGAATTGCTATTTAATCAATACAAAAGCAATTATTGCTGTTTTCCCTTAGACAACCATTGATCACTTTCCACTAGCTGCCCTCAACATTCCCTGATCTCTGTTCAAACCCCCTGCTTGTGCTGGGGTGCCATTGCATGCTTGCATTAGTTATATCTCCCCTGCAACACACTTGGTAATTTCCAAAAAGCTTTCCCAAACATACATGAGGATGCTGAATCTTATCCCTCAAACAGCATATACCAAGAGATTTTGGAGGAGGAGGATCAGACGATACTTCAATCAGCTGAACTTCATTCTAATAGTGAGTGGTCAAATCACTTAGGAACTTGGCAACTAGTGATCGCACAGTTTCATCCAGCTCTCTCTGTCTTGAAAATGAAATCTGGAAGTTGACACTGTTTGCTTCCTGAATAACTCACTTCATTTTCTTTCCAAGGTTATTGAAGTCAGGTGATTCCCAGACCAGATATTAGCAGTTATTGCTTGTTACTACTTGATTGGCAGAATGTGGGGATTTATAAATCAAGGATAATAATGTTATTTGACTTTGTATATCACACCAAATTGCTTTTACTACTCTTATACTAAGCAATAAAGATATTGTTCTAGCTAAGTATGGAGTGGGAATATCTCTCTTTTAAGAAACCATGAACGATGATGAAAAGAGAGAAGCTGAATACCTAATGCCATTTTCTACTACTGATTCCTATAGCACATGAAGGCAGCAGGACTCAGTTTAGCCCATAATTTACACACTATTCTATCCTATATCATTTTTAATCACTTTTGTTGTGTGAGCTAACCTTTTATGTCAGCCTTTCTCAGATGGGGAGATCCTTACCTCTGCCCTTCCACAGAACACACTCATGCACAAAATACACGTTTCCAATGTGTTCAGACTTTTTCCACTCATAATTTATAGCAAATTCTAAGGAAATAAATGTACCAATTAACTGGAAGTTTTGTGTAAATCACTGACAAGCCCTAAAACACTGGTTCCCATATTTGCGGCACATTGGAATCACCTGGGGACCTTTAAAAATATTACAAAGCTCAGGCCACATCCCAGACCAATTACGTCACAATCTTTGTGGGGACGGGAACGGGGATAAAGCCGTCGGTATTTCTGAAGTTCCCCAGGTTATTCCAAAGTGCAGATGAGTTTGGAACCACTGGCCTAAAGTTGTGCTTCTTGTCTAAAGGCACTTTTAACAAGCTGAGTATATATTTAACAAATACCCAAAAAATATAAGTTAAAATAATTGTATTACAATGGTAGACCTTCAGGCAGTAGAAAGTAATTGGGGCTGGTATCTTTCAGGAGTTGGAAAAGAGACTCCCAACACTTCTATAGGTAGAGTGTGGGCATCCTTCACCCGAATCATACACTCCAAAAAGACAAGATCTGTAAAGAAGTTCATAAACTCATTCTGTCTCACATGCAACCTAACAAAGCCCTGAGCACTCAGTAGGTGCTTTACAAAGCCTCGATGGCTTGATATTGTAGCATGCTATTTATTTTAATTCCCAGTTTGCATTTTTCCATTGTACACTTATGGCGATGGTAAACTATGTTAGCATCCACGAAGAAATCTGACGTGCCGTGTAAATAACACAGGAACATTCATTTCTACACAAAGGAAGAAGAGTGACTCATCACTCCTTATAATAACCCTCCTTATTTTCTCTGATCAATGGATGCAACCTCTCAAATTCCTGCAAGGGTGTGGGCTTACCTGTCCAGAACACCTGCTAATCTTCGGAGCTCGGCGGCATGGTCCTCTGCTCTGTAGACCAGGTCCAGTGCTCTCCTTTCGGACATGTGCATGACCAGGTCATCCACATGACGCCTGATTTTGGCAGTCCATAAAAGTAGCTCCTCCTGGTGATGCTCTAACTGCTACATGGAGAAATTAATATTGTAAATATTTGTGCATTTATTTAATAACGGATATGTGTACATGCAGATGAGATGTGTGAAGATTCTTTGCAAACTGTATTGTGGCTATGCCAAGTTGTAACTTACTGCAAGACCATTTTGTGCAGCATTTACATGTGCAGTGGCAGCATCTAGCAATTCTCTTCCTTGGGTGATTAGCTCTGAGGTCAAGTTTTGCTCTTCTTGAACACGCAGCTTTTTGTCCTGCAGCAGAAATCACCTTTTAAGGATGTTTCCCCAGAGCAAGTCGACTTCTTTTTTTTTTTTTTTTTTTGAGACAGAGTCTCACTTTGTTGCCTGGGCTAGAGTGAGTGCCGTGGCGTCAGCCTAGCTCACAGCAACCTCAAACTCCTGGGCTTAAGCGATCCTCCTGCCTCAGCCTCCTGAGTAGCTGGGACTACAGGCATGTGCCACCATGCCCGGCTAATTTTTTCTATATATATATTTTAGTTAGCCAGACAATTTCTTTCTATTTTTAGTAGAGACAGGGGTCTCACTCTTGCTCAGGCTGGTCTCGAACTCCTGACCTTGAGCGATCCACTCGCCTCGGCCTCCCTGAGTGCTAGGATTACAGGCGTGAGCCACCGCGCCCGGCCTGGAGCAAGTCAACTTCTGAACTTTGGTGTCCAAGGCTACGTGCTAAAGTTAGTGCTCGGGGCTCACTTTTTAAGAAGCTAACAATGACACTGTTTCCACTGGAGAACTTGGTTCCCAGCTCTAAGTGAGAAGGAGAGAGCAAGTCAGACTCACGTGGAATTCTCTCAGGTTGGCGCTGACCATGAGGAGCAGCCGGTCACTTTCCTGGCTCTTCGCCTTGGCGTCCTTCACGAGTGCTTCCGCCGCCCGCAGGTCCCTGTTGTGCTCTGCCAGGAGGCGGCTTGCGACTTCTTTTAACACCTCCAACTCTTCCTGTGGCTTCTGGTAATTCTTCTGAATTTGTGACAATAAATCTTCAGCAGCCCTGATAAACGTGAATGCTTCACTTAGTAAGCAAATGAACAGCACAACTCATATCTCTGAGGTGACAGTGCAAGGAATTTTTATATATTCATACCTAGTTTCTTCTTAAAATCGTGATACAACGTAACTGTTTAAGACTGGAAACAATTTTTCTAAGATAGCTACAGGTATGGCAGATTTATACTTTATCTTTAACAAATTATCTTTATTCACAAACTTCCTAACACATTCTAGCAATGGAATTGAAGGAAATCATCTCAGTGAATCCGGATTCAGAAATTTGGGCTACATTCTGTGTTAATGATGGGAACTGCAATTTTTCATTATAATATGGCAAGAAATTGAAAGGAGGCTACTCAGTGATTTGCTGTGAATTTACCAGTTGATTTATATGATATAAAGGGTTTTCTACATCTAGTTAAGAAATAGATTTTATAAAGACTTTCAAGTTCAAATTGCTAAAAAGATATAATTTGTACCATTGATAAATGCAAGCTTTAGGAAATCGAAAGACTTTTTTCCTATTTCTTTATAAATATGCTATCAAATTGCTTATTTAAATCAACTTTGAATTTATAGCTGCATAGAATAATAAAATTTCACACTATAAATCTTTGCAGTGATTGAATATAGCCCATTAACTCTCTGCTTCAATTTGTCAGGATAACTTTGAAAAATTCCATGGAAAATGGCTTATAAAACACCCTAACCTTTCCCAGATATCAGATCACTGGGTTAAGACACATCTGGAAACGTTTTTCAAGGGTATATATTTTAACTCTAACATTATTAGAATAATATTAGGAGTTATTTAAACATTCTTATGACTTCTAATTATTTTACAGATGTGTTATGAAACAGGTAATACAAACTAAAACAGATACATGAAAAACACAAATAAACCCCACATATTTCTAATGTCTCACCATGAATCTATCATTCTTTATTGTTAAATAAGATATCTCTCTGAGAAAGTTTAAAATAGAGGTCAAATTTTCATCTATGAAGTGACTTTACTGTCTCAACTATAATCGGATAAAATGACACAGTCCTCAATGGCTAGAACAGGATTAACAAACAAAACTCTCAGAACTTTTTGTTGGATTCTTCCTGCAAAATTTATTCAATTAATAGAATATAACAGTATTTCTCAAACTGTGTTTCTCCACAACACTGGTGTCCCATGAATTGTTAAGCAGATTCCACAAGCAAGGCTCATGGTGAAGGAGAAATTCCGATGCACATCAGTGTCCTAAAAGCTCTGAGAAGACCCGCAGTAGAGAACTTGTCTTTCCTTAGTAGACACTGTGTTCCCCAAACTAACCTGGTCATTGAACACATTTCTTTAATGAAATATCTTTTAATAGCTCTGGGGACATCAGAGCTATTGGAAAACACAGCTGCAAACGATAATCCGCAGCATGCGCTAAAAAGTTAACGCGGCAGGCCCAGTTGGCTGTCCTTGCAGAAAGTCCTGGTGGTGAGGCTGGCAGTGTTCCCACCTGTCCCTAACTGGTAAGGGTGGCTTACCCCTTGAAGCATTACGTGCAAGCCATGTGGCTTATGCTGAACACCTGCCTTCTCTCTAGGGGTCTGGACTTTTGGCATGTGCTAGGCAGAGGGTGCCTACAAGACCAGCCTCCATAAAACCTGGAAAGGTGAATTTCTGATGGGCTTCCCTGGGAAGAAGCATCACATACGTGTTGCTGAATTTCACTGCTGGGGAAAGACAGCGCTCTGGAGCCTCTCATGGGAGAAGTCTTCTCGGATTCTTCCAGACTCCTGCTGTGTTCTTTCGCCTGATCTCAACGTGCATCTTTACTAAACCTTAGCTGTAAGTACAATTCTACGCTGAATCCTGGGAGCCCTAGGGAAACTCTGAATTCGGTGTCATCTTGGGGACCCTTGAGACAAGCATGAAAAGCAAGCGGTTTGTGTGCTAAATCTTCTCACCTATAGCATTGCCATAGTTCAACATGAACCACCAATGTTTCCAAGAATTATAATGAAAAAGCAGATAATTCCTCAAATAATCCTTGTAATTTGAAACAGCATAAATATAAGAATTATCAAAAAGTGGAGGACAGAGAAGACATTTTTAAACTCTTAATTTTTTGTTTATAAAGGGTCTCTTTAGTAATAATTTTACTTACAAATTAAAGAGAGAGATCAGCAATCTTGTTAATAACTTTATTCCAAATAGAACCAGAAGAGCTGCAGTGACAGAGAAAGGGGTCTCGGGGGCCTTAGCTGGTGGTGGAGGGCCAGGGGCACGGCGGGGACAGGTGGGGAGGGGCTGGCCCTGCTTCCTGAATGCATATTCAGAAAATGAACATTCCCCATTGCACCAGGAGCTCCTAGTGGGCAAAAAGGCTCAATCATTCCCCTTTGCATCCCCAGCTCCTACACACTGCCTGCCACCCCTACCTGGGGCCCAGCCCATTTTGTTGAAGGAATGAATGAACTGACAGAGGAAGGGTGTTATGGTGGGAGAGAACGGCCCCACGAAGTGACTCCTGGGATCGCCAGGGCTAACCTGGGCATCTCCATCCTTAACAAGCCCCCTCACTCCCCAGCTCAGGTGTGCAGGGAGCTGAGGAAGGTTAAGGAGCAGAGCCGGGCCAGGGGGTGCTGCCTGCGGGATGGGCAGGGACTGGGAAGATCCGCGTGGAGGTGTCTTACGGGAGCACAGACGCAGGCCTCGGCTCACAGCCGGGGCTGCAGTACTAACTCTAAGACAGATCTCATTTCCTTGACGACGAGGCCACTTCTTCTCTCTCACGACAGCTCACCCCCAGTTGGCACTTTCTTTCCATTATGCCTCCTTCTCCTTTGGAGACAGTATCCAAGTTTCTGTCCCTACTCGGTTGTGGTGTGAATGGTAGTTAGGAACTTACTTGAGTTCAAGGGTGACATTTTGGTGCAACTGTGTGAAATGCCTTTGCCGTATGATTTCGAGCAAAGATGTAATGTTCTGTTGCATATTCTGAAGAGTCGAATTGGGTAGCTGGAAATCTTCATCCAAGGTCTGATTTAAAGTTGCTGCCTTTTCAATAATTTCTATGGAGAAAATCATCAATCATTTAATAAATCTCTCAAAATTGGATGGTACTGAAGGAAAAACTTAGAACCTTCTTTGGTAAGCACTGTTCTGTTCACCTAAGCTGGGTTGAACCTCAGTGCCAGCCCAAGCCACCCCGTGTATCCCGGTGCACTCTGGACATCCCCTAACGAAAACACTCATGAACTTGGGCCTACTGGTTTATTCAATATAAGTCTTGCCAAGTACCCACATGCTCCCAAGGGCAGGGTCCATCATGTTTACCTTAGCATTTCCTTGTACCCGACACAGACATGTACATGTAGAAGTTCTCAATAAATAATTACCGCATGAAGAAACCACCAATGCCTGATGCAACTTTTTATTAAACATGATTTTTTTCTAATAATTTTCTTACCTTTTGTCCTATAAAGTCTGATTTGCATAGAGTCCTATACTTTTTAAGCCCTTACACTAGAATCCAAAAAGAAAGGCAAGAATATGTTTCTAGTAGGCTGAAAACTGAAAATAGCATGCTAAAAGCCAGATTAGACCCACAGCTATGCACACATTTAATAAAGCCACTGTGACTCTCCTTGCTAGGTCAGCAGAGTCCCAAGCCAGACGCTGCCCACACTACCTCTGATGCTCATCTGCAGCCTCTCGACGAACGCGGCCAGGTCTTCGCTGTCGCTGAGGATTCTCTCAGTCGCCCTATTCGCCTTCTCGCTACTTGTCAGCACACTGGTGAGCTGGCAGCAAGTAAGGTCTCAGGTTAGTCTGACTTTAAATAACACGCAAGCTTTGCTATTCCGGTCGTTGCCTCTCATAAGCAACAAAATAAATTCCAAAACATGGAGTAAAGACGTGCACTGTCACATAAAGCAAGGTTCGTATTTTGGGACTAGAAGTTACTGACTAAGCGGTTAATGAAATAATTTACAACCCATTCAGCATGAGAAAATATGGTATATTTTTAAAAGCAGTGTAATTTTTCCAGAGTCTACACTGGGAAGACCCTCTATTCACTTTAGGACCCAAATACACAGAATTCGGAAAGTAAACTGTACTAATTTGCATGGCCTATGGGACTTCAGTCTCTAGGGATTAAGAACACAGAGTCAGGCAGACGGGGCTTTAGACCCGATTCTGCCAGGCCGTGGACATAGATATCACCAAGCGTTATCTGTGACATTGGGGTAATAATGACACTTACCTCCTGGGGTCGTACTGAGAACTAAAGGAGATGTCTGGAAAGCCAACAGCCTGGAAGCTGAGACTTAGCTGCCCTCTGCTGTTATTTTTATTAGGAATTTTATAATTTGTAAAAAGAAAGGTTATTTGTAATTTCCAAGAATGTAAAGTAACTGAGATTGGGTCTAAAAGTGTTTTCTAGTCAAGACCAAAGAGAAGCTTCTTTAACAAATAGAATTTACTTTAATCAGTTTATCACTTCCTATCAAACGTTTGCTTGTTGAGATACTTACAGCCCACACTTAAACCCTTAGACACTTTCCAAAGCACCATTAATTCTAAATTAACAGGAGCCAAGCTAATACTTTTTAGGAGGCATGATTGTGCATGTGTGTGTGTGTTGAGAGACAGACTAAATACACCTATGTACAGGTAAACTATTGCATTTTTTTATAAACACACACTTGCATATATATGTGCACACACACAATTCATAAGTGAAAAAATAGTAAATTTGACAATAGGTCTCCCTCATCATGTGCAAGCAAGGAGATTCTTTTTGGGTCACTAAAAGCCATTCATCTGGCATAGGCGAAACAGAATAAACAATTCCCTGATGACATCATAACAAGCTCACCTGTCACTCAAAGTCCTAAAATCAGAACCACCCTGAAGCCTGAATGTTGCACAGACACCACAGCACAGGGTCTGTGCTCTGCTCGCCCAGCCAGGGGTCTTCAGAGAGCATTGCTGGTGTGCAGTGCTGCCTCTGCGCGCACCGCGTGCTCGGTGATGCACTGAATTTAGGAGAAGGGGAAACCCCAGCAAACCTTTAACCCTGCCCCGTCCCCACCCTTTGGTTCAGAGGAGAAAATGGAAGCCAGAAAGCAGAGTGACTGCCCAACTCTTTCCTCAGCAGAGGTGACAACAGAAATTAAGTCAGGAGCCTTCTCCCATGAAGCCACCGCAACTGGCAGGGTTAAAACCAATTTGATGATGAAACACCTGGAGCACAGCTCCTGGGAGGAAGAGGCTGCGGGATCTAATCACAACCTTCCCGACAGCCCCGAGGCAATTGCTCGTGAGGCTGGAAAGCTGGTTCTTTAGGGAAAGAATTTACCTTCTTTTGCAGGTTGTCCGTCTGTTCTGCAACATCTTCAAGTTTAATTTTTGCCAGTTCCTTTTGTATATTTTGTTTCAATAAAGATTCCTAAGAAGAATGAAGGAAACAAATTACAGTCCCTCAAAGTAAAATGTTCTGGTTCTTAACTAGGAAGCACTTGGTATTTCCTTTTTTGATCACAGAAAGAAATTCTTCTCTCCTTGAAACTGTCATTAAAAAAAAACGGATGAGACTTACTTAAGTTTTGACTATAGCCACATGAGTCCGTACTGCCTTCTTTTGCATTATATTTCCTATATGATATAAATTTAAAATCTAGTCTGGTAAGCAGAATCTGATACTGCTGCAATTCTTGATTTCAATATCAGAGTCACATGAATTTTAACTAGAATTGCCAACACCTTAAAAATGTTTATTGGGCTAAAGTACAAAAGAATCCAATAAAGAAAAACCTTTATAATTACTAACAATTAAGTGCCTAATTTATACCAACACTCTTCTAATTTCTTTACATGTATGACTTTAGTTAGACCTTAACACAACCCTGTGAAGTGATGATATCACTATTTAGGGTTGAGGGGTAAGAACTTGCTCAAGGTTGCTGCGCTGGTAACTAACGAGAGCAGAGAGCAGCTAAGAGCTGACACGCCTCCCCTCTGCTGAACACATAAACATAGAAAGGAATTTAAAGAAATAGACAAGTGGTTTATATTAGAGCAAATCATTCAAAATTAGTTAAAATTTAAATCAACTATTTATCTCACTTGATAGATGTAAAATAGTTATATCCCTGGGGCACAAAGTGGCAGAAAATAGCATTTATTGATTGTGTACACAGTGATGGAAAAGATATTTAAGTATTTCTTTCTTTTTCTTAATGGATGTAAAATCTCTCATATTTCAAAAACATATTTTGCCACTTGAGGCAAAATAACATAAGAACATTTCTTAGAGTTTCCTAACCTTTCTTTACTGCCATTATAGAAAAAAGATCGCTGCAAACAAGAATGGGTCACTGAACCAGCCGCATCCCAACACACACACATGCACATACACCACATACATACACACACATATACACACACACAGGTGCGCATGCCTAAAGATATATTCAATCTAAGAAAAGCTTTTATCTAAAAGAAGGCATTTAGGAATGACTAGCCATTTTATTACTGCCTGACACACTGAATAGGTTATGTCAAATTCGAACGTGTAGTTATAAAGCACAATTTAAGAATCCCATGTTTTTCCAATTAGAATTAAAAATGCTAGAGTAGGATGCTATCTGCTAAGCCCATTTCTTAACTTCCCACCCTTTTCTGACCCAGACTCTATTGAAGAAACATAAAACTATGATTTGGCCCCAGAGATTTTAATATATAGTCTTCCAGGGAGGACAGACTTTTGTGCCTTGCAACTCCAGTTTGACTAATATACTTAATGGAAAATGGTTCATCTTCAGCATAAATCAACTTTAAGGAAGATACTGTCCAGATTGATTTTCTGTTTTTGTAATAGGCTGGCTGTTTTCAAATACCCAAAGGTCTGTCTTAAAAAGGAGCAAGTAGACTTTGTCTTATTCCAAAAGGCAGAACCAGGACCACAGGAGGTAGATTGTACAGGGAGGTCTCTCGGGAGTAACTAACTCTTAGACAACCAGAGCTGCCCCACAGCGAGGCAAGCTGGTGTGTGAGACAATGAGGCCCCGTCACTGGTCATGGTCCAGGGAACCCTGGAGACCTCCCAGTGGGGGACGCTGGGAGTGAGGCTCCCACCCTGGGGGGACAGACAAAATGACCCCTCCCATCCCACTGATTCTCTCTCAAAGATATTAATTCATGTTTCTATCTGTCTCTGTATTCCCAGACCTACCCGGAGATATTCAGTTGTATTTTCCAGGTTTGACAAAATTCCGTAGGGGAGAGCGACAGTGCCGGTGACGTTCTTAGAGAGGATGGCATCACCAATGTTGTCCAGGTCGTTCAGCAGCACACCTACACACTCGTCATCGCACGCTAAAAGAAAAAGAAAAGGAGAGCTATGACAGTGTGATCTGCCCATTTTCCCATGGGCTGCATGAGCCATTTTTGATAATCACAGGTATGGGCAGAGCACACTCCGAGCCCCGCACTCCTCTGAGCTCACTCTCGCTCCAACCGTGCCATGGGGGGGACGGCAAGGTTGAGCCCTTGTTCTCTACTGATGACGCTGAGACTCAGATCAGAGAAGTGACTTCCCTGGGTCACACAGGGAGAAAGAACTGAGCCCGGGAGCGGTGCCCAGGGCTGGCCCGAGGTTCCTTATATGGCTCCAACCCTCACGGTGCCTCGCTCCTCTTCAGCTGGGACCCACTGCAGTGAACCCCAGCGTTCCCTTGCAAAGCCTGCTCTGTGACCTCAGACAGTCTGCAGATGCATCTTCAGCAAGTACAAATGAAGGACACTGGAGAAAATAAGGTGTTTGTGCTTATAGTAAACACAAAAACAAAAGCAAAATAGCTCTCCAGTGCAATGATCCTAGCACTCCTTCCTACCTTCCCCAAGAACCACTGAGAAGACATCCCAAAATGACTACCTCGTGCACTTGCTGGAAATATAAATCAGAACCAGAAAAAATGAACAAAAATCCGTGAGAGCCAAGAGCTGAAGCTGTCGTGAAACTGGGGTAACACAAACGAACATCCCACAAAGGTGTGTTCCCTCTGTGCTGACCACTCTTGGCCCCAGTAGGGGAAATACCATGTTGATGCAGTTAAGCAAGAAGTTGAAATCACTGCTGCTCTGAGTGCCTGAGAAATAAATGCAGGGATCTTAGAACTTCCTGCCTCGGCTTGAAAAGCCACGACTAGAGGTTCAGTCTAGCAGAGGCGACAGCAATCTATGCTTAGAAAATGGTAAAGTAAAAATGAAATATAAAATTAAATAGGACATTCTGTATCCTGCTGACATGATAGGGCACCGCTCCCACTCCTTTCCTCTACACACGTAGAGGAGAAATACGCACAGACACAGTTGCTTTCCACCAGCGTGTGCCTCGGTTCACACTCCTCGCACCGGAGTCCCGAGGCCCCGGGTCTGCAGACGCACTGCCCAGACACGCGGTCGCACTCGCTGTGCACAGAGCCGTGCAGGCTGCAGTCACACTTCTGGCAACTGCCACCTGGCATTTGAGGGTTCCCATGATAGCCCGAGGAGCACCTACAAAAAACAAAGGATGTAGGTACAGACAGTACCGTCAACACCAGTGAGTAAACCCACCTGCCAGCTTTTGCCCCAGGACTGTAATCATTTCCACCAAATGAAATGTGAAGCACACAGGTCCATTTGCCCCAGGAGGACTTATTTTGGAATAGTAATGAGGTCCCATAGGAATCCTGAACATCTGAATTGATAATGACTCCCACATCGCTGTAGAAATTTGTCTAATGCTTTATAAAAGCAGATGTACCCAGCAATTTCCATGTGACTACTCAACAGTGTACCTTTCGCAATGTTGTCCTTCATAGCCTGGAAGACAGTCATCACAGCGGAAATCACCGTCGCCTTCCAAGACACAAGTGAGACTAAAACTGGAAGAAAAGAACTTCTTACTGAATTTTCGGATATAAAACTTCAAATCTTTAAGGTGCTTATTGATTACTCTTAGAATACACCATACTGTTCTCAGTTGTGTGATTACACTGGATGATTAGAGAAGCTTTTGAGAGCTTATAATCCATTGGGCAAAAAGAAGGAGAATAAACATGTAATCAGGGTCAGTGTTGGGCATATCTTATACCAGAAGACATCGTGAGGCCCTGTCCAATGCCAACCATGGGGTTGCTAAGTGGAAGAATACCGATCACACTAATTAGTCACCCAACAAGAGAGTTCCCCTGTAGAAGGGGTCTTGTCCTGGCTTAGTAGGTGATTAGAGAGTTGAAACCACCGTGAGTGAGCATGAAAAACAGCAGGGAGAAGGGGCTGAACAAATGCTGATGAAAAGAACTTTATCAGGATAATGAGAGGCAAGCAGGACCAGCCAGGGGAAACAAAAGCAAGGAGTTAGGGCAGAATTTGAAAATAAACGGACCTAAAGGTAGGGACAAAGTCAGGTGGGAGGCTATCAGAAGCTAAATGATAGAGCCACTAAAAGTTTAATAATCTACTGGGATACTGATGTCCGCGTTCATGGGTTTCAGCTTTTGGTTTCCTTTCTTTCTCAAAAGCCTCTTCTTCAACATTTTACCAAATAAATGACCAATGCTCCATCTAGACCCTGAGCTGGTTCCTGCAAACCATTGGGAAAATAAAACCCAAAGAACAAAAACCCGAGTGTGGTTCCTTTTTGGCTAGTAAGATGAAGTTTCCTGCATGAGTTATCAGCCCCACACCACTTCTGACTTTTTTCTCCTTAAATATTAATAATAAAGGGGCAGGGCCAGGAGCGGTGGCTCATGCCTGTAATCCTAGCACTCTGGGAGGCCGAGGCGGGCGGATCCTTTGAGCTCAGGAGTTCGAGACCAGCCTGAGCAAGAGCGAGACCCCGTCTCTACTAAAAATAGAAAGAAATTAGCGGGACAACTAAAAATATATAGAAAAAATTAGCTGGGCATGGTGGCGCATGCCTGTAGTCCCAGGTACTCGGGAGGCTGAGGCAGAAGGATTGCTTGAGCCCAGGAGTTTGAGGTTGCTGTGAGCTAGGCTGACACCACGGCACTTTAGCCCAGGGAACAGAGTGAGACTCTGTCTCAAAAAAAAAAAAAAAAAAATAGTAAAGGGGAAGACTTCAGTGGAAACAAAAAATATGTGGAAAATAAAGCATGTGTTTTTGGGCGTCTCAGATTCAGAACACACATAGAATGCTCACAGCCTCACAATCTCTTCTTAATAACCCAATCTTTAATCTATTCATGTGGATCTTGGGGTCAGTTATAACATTTTGTGGTTAAAGAAATAAAATATTCAAACGGTACAGAAATGTGCAAAGTAGAAGGGTGAAATATCCTTCCAAATGTTTCTCCAGGCACATGTAGCCCTGTGGGTGTGGATATACACACAGATAGGACTTTTTTCCAAAATGGCATCGCAGTACATATTCAATACATACTTCAACTGGCCATTTCTTCAACTCTATGCCTATACATATACCTTATTGTTTTCTCAGTGTCTGTATAATATTTCACTCTAGGAATATACCAAAATGTATATAATCAATCCTGTGTAAGTAGATATTTCCATTTCCCGCCAATTTTTCATGAGTACAAGCTATGCTAAAATACACCCATCTTTACACACATACGCAGGTATTTCTACAACATACACTATAGAAATGGAATTGAGTCCAAATTTTCATAGAGATTTAATACAAAAAATAAGTAATAGTAACAACAAATTTTAGGCTGCCCAATAGTTTACAAGGCAAGTGTCGCCAGTGCCTGCCTCTCATTCAGTACTCACCATCAAGCATCGCTAACCTGGAGGCAATAAAAAACAGAAGATTCAAACAAATATTAAAAATAAAACTTCATTTTAGTATACCAAAAACTGACATTTGATCTTTACACATTCAAAGCTTTGCCAAAGATTCTAAGCAATAATAAAATGCTATTTGTGAATTATAATTTTCATTTGAACCAAAGAGGACCCTTTGATATTCTAATTCCCACTTAAAAATCTCTGGTTCCTTTTGCATTTAGATAATTCCATGCAAGTATCATGAGTGCAAGATAGAAACTTGTCCCAACTGTACCGCTATGTAGCATTTCAGCACTTAATCGGGTCCTAGCATATAAAAATCCTAACCCCATTCCCTTAAATAGTAATTGGATTATTTTGTATCATTATTCATAAAATTAATAATAATTCATTTCTATGCAGACTGAATACATATGCTGGGGGCTCAAATTAGTCTTAAAAAAACAAAACCTAATAGTCCTTTCTTTAATTGTTTCCACTCTAACACCCAATCCCAACACAGAGACTTTGCTTTTGAAAAGATGATCTTCCTATGAAAATGAATTCTTTTTCTTACAATTAGCCTTTCTTAACCCATGGAGAATATTCACCAATATAGACTGAAGCAGCCCCAGCAGCCCGGCATGCCAGGCTGCACCTGCGCGGGCTCACCTGGCAGGGTGTTTGTGAGGACAGGTGCACAGAGAACAGTCGCTGGCCAAGCCAGTCACCTTCCCGTAGTAGCCAGGAGCACATACATCACAGTGGTCACCTGCCGTGTTATCGCTGCAGTTCTGTGACCCCACATTTCAAAAGAAGAGAGAAACAATGGAAAATTGTTACAAATCATTCTTATCTGATAACACCTGAGCACTACCACCCACGCTTTATATCAGCTAGCTTTTTTTTTTTTAATTCTTAAGGAAGGGGGAGCATTTTTCTTCACATTTTTTAAATCCTAGAAACATTTCTAGCTCCATGACCTTCATTCATCATAAGACTGCATTCATCCAATACAGCCTAGAAATTATTAGTACTTTCTTTCTTTATTTTTTTTTGGAGACAGGGTCTTGCTCTGCCACCCAGGCTGGAGGAAAATAAGACACAGGATCCCTAAAAGAAGAGAGCTTTCAGAATCTTAAAAAATGGATCTATTAA
This sequence comes from Varecia variegata, assembly GCA_028533085.1. Lineage (NCBI taxonomy): Eukaryota > Metazoa > Chordata > Mammalia > Primates > Lemuridae > Varecia > Varecia variegata. The sequence goes on from CM052443.1 coordinate 44,002,809, forward strand.
ATTAAAAAAGCATCTGCACATCCAAGGAAATAATTAACAGAGCAAATAGACAGCCTACAGAATGGGAGAAAATGTTCACAAGCTATACATCCGATAAAGGACTAATAACCAGAATCTACAAAGAACTCAAGCAAATCAGCAAGAAAAAAATCAAACAACCCCATTAAAAAGTGGGCAAAAGACATGAACAGAAGCTTCTCAAAAGAAGATACACAAACGGCCAATAAACATATGAAAAAAATGCTCAATGTCACTAATCGTAAGCAAAATGCAAATCAAAATCACAATGAGATATCACCTTACCCCAGTCAGAATGGCTTTTATTAAAATAGATGCTGGCATGGATGCAGAGAGAAAAGAATGCTTATACACTGTTGGGGCTGCAAATTAGTACAACCTCTATGGAAAACAGTATGGAGATTCCTCAGAGAACTAAAAGTTGATCTATCATTTGATCCAGGAATCCTGCTACTGGGCATTTACCCAAAAGAAAAGAAGTCATTTTATCAAAAGACACCTGTACTCGAATATTTGTTGCAGCACAACTCACAATTGCAAAGATGTGTAATCAACCCAAATGCCCATCAATTCATGAGTAGATTAACAAGATGTGGTACATATATACCATGGAGTACTACTCAGCCATGAAGAGGGATGACTTAAGGCCTTTTGCAACAATTTGGATGGAACTGGAGACCATTAGTATCTAAAGAATGGAAAAACAAACACCACACGTACTCGCTATTAAACTGGAACTATTAATAAATGATGAGCACACATGTGCACAGAGGGAAGTAAATCTCAAAGGAAATCAAGCAGGAGGGAGGTGGGAGGAGGGGATGGGTGAAAACCTACCTAACAGGTATAATGAACACTCTCTGGGTGATGGGCCATGTAACCCATCACCATAATACTTTGAAATAAAAACAAATGGATCTAAAATATATAGTGACCCAAAAAATGATTTGAAGCACCAATTTTGCACATGGAGTTCAACGATCACATGTAGGGAGTTGAAATGAACAGACAGATGATTTAGGAAATAGACAATGAAGGAAGAAAACTCTTGATTTTAGAGCCATTTAGATCATTACAATAGCCAAATATGTTTCAGTTAATTTTTTTTTTAAGAGATGGGGTCTCACTATATTATCCCGGCTGGTGTGGAACTCCTGGACTCAGGTGATTCTCCTGCCTCAGCCTCCTGAGGAGCTGAGATTACAGGCACATGCCACCATGCTCAGAAGTTCCAGTTAAATTTTATGTCATCATTTGGCCCTGTGGTCTTCCTGTTAAAAGAGTACACATTTTCTAAGCTAAAAAAACCCACAAGAGGTTCTTGCCATCTGACTCCAATTTAAAAGCTGCATTTGCTCAACTCATCACTGTTGACTCAGCCGCTGCAAACAGGATTCCGAGCCTGGTGCAGCTGGGACAGAAAGGCGGCGACAGTGCGGAGCCCCTGGGCAAGCTCTCAAACTGACTCAGAGTTTTATCCTCGGCAGCGAGAGATGATGTAGAAAGAAATCATTTTATATGTTAAAAAATGCTATTTCAAAGTCTGTTTTAAATTAAAAAAGACTCCAGTATTTATCATTTTCGAGCCGTATTCCTATTCTACCTCAAGAAAATAGATTTTACTGGAATCCACTTAACCCCTAAAGCTGGACTCTCTTTAGAGGTAAAATTTTCAACCTCTCTCTCAAAAAGTGAACGCGTGAAATACTTGTTTTAATGGCGTGGCCTAAAGCTGACAAGGAGTACTGGATGATGACGGAGGACTGAGGCGGATTGTCAGGCTTCGCACTGCCGACACCAGCGCCGGCGTCGAAACTCCCCGACCCACGGAGCGCTGTGGGCCTCCCAGGGAGTTGGGGACAAGCGCCAGGAAAATAAGGACTGTGAATGAGAACTAAGTGTGGGCTGATTTCGCTGCGGTGGGACAGGCGCAGAGCAATTTTGCCAATTTTTCAGTGGTGTAAAAAGGTTCAGTCATATGTACCAGAAGTCACATGTCCCAGGTGGTGGGGAGCAGGGACCCAGGCAGAGGGACTCCGGGCCATGTCCCTGGTCCTCAGGTCTCCCCCCACCACTTCCTTCCAAGTCATACTTCCCACCAATCATGTCTATGACCTGAAGGGAGGAACATCTCATGTACCAGATGACAAAACCAGACCCAGAAGGGTCTCGATGCCCACCTGTATGATAACAAGCACGGAGGGAGTGCGTAGGCGATTCGGTTACAAGGAGGTAAACCGTTGCACTCAGCCACAAACGGTGAAGACTGAGGGGGGGAGGGTAGCTCCCGAGCTCCAAGAGCAAGGAAGACAAGGCACACTTGGAAAGGTATTTGTTGAGATACTGGCACTTTCCATAAATAAATCTGAACTTGTGGTTTATCTCAATGGCTCCAAAGAATAAAACTGCACCACAAGGTGTATGATCCAGAGCACCAGGTCCAGGAAGAACCAGACCTGCCCAAAGGTGAGCTGAGCTGCTTTGACAGCGAGCTCCCCACTGCTGGAGGTATGTAAATCTACATGAAATAACCACCTGACATGGATGTTACAGTCCAGATTTAAGATCTCAAGGGACTCTGACAAGAATAGAAGGACCACTGAAACCCCGAAACTCCACACTGTAAGCCCAGGCACTATTTTCTGTTGAGAATGGGTTTTGGTGAAAGGAATTGACAATAAGTGCTCATCATGAATGTCACTAGGGACAAACACAGAATACCGTCTGTAAAAAGGGCAAAAAGCCTGAATCAAATGCTGAACACCATGAGACTGCAGCAGAGCAGTCTAAATTTAGAATCTTTGTCCGGTCTTCTGGAAGTGTGTGCAGCCACTGTGGTGTATTACAACATTCAATTAGCAGGCCTAGGTAAGGTCCCTGATGGGTTTTAGGTAACATCCAGATAACATCTGGAAAACCATTCCCCCTGGAGCAGGGAGCTGCCTGATAGCTGGCAGGCACCGTGTACCCTGGGGAGACTTTTGCCATGGTCAAAGGCCATCTTTCATGGGCTGGGTTAAACAGGCTGTAATTTCTAGGGTGCAAATCAATAGATTAGCTGCTGCTCTTATAATTTTGTTATGGTGGATTGGGGCCAGGAAAGGCGTGGTGATGATTTAATGTCCTAGAAATACCTAATCTTGTTAAAATAGTTAGCTGTACCAGGGAAAGATGAAGCATGAAAGAATTATCAACTTTATGTGACCTCTGTCCCCATGACTGGCCAACAGACCTACCCAGCTAATTACAGTTCACTTTTATTTGCCTGAAATCAATTCTCCTTAAATCCTTAAATGAAATCTTCTCATTTTCTCCACTGGGCCTTTGCTTTTGCCTGGGGCATGAGCTGATTCGAGTGAATAAATTTTTTTAATCATGTTGCAGCTATTTGCATCTTCATTAAGTCCATTTCACCTTGTGTGGCTGGAATCATTCTTTAACTCCACAGATATAATGCAGTTAGCAAAGGTTAACGTGCATCTTTTTTATGGAGGAAAACTGTGCAGTACTTCTTTTCCTAAATTCACTTGTGCACTGCTGTAGTTTAGCCATTTTCCCAGCAGAAATTGCCTTAAAATTCCATATACAGCAGAGTCCTCTGATTGGAAGAAGGAAAGATGACCTGGAGTGGCAGAAGGCAGGCTGGGAGCCCCTCGTCCTAATTCTTCTGTTCTGGGACCCGTGTTTCCTCGTGATTAGGCCACACCCTGCATCTCTCAGGCCTCAGATGTGTCTTGGTGGGCAGCTCATTTCCTGTCAATGAATTATTTTGCCTGAGGCAAGTTAGTCTTGGCACAATTTACACAAGTAACCAATGTTTCCACCTGCGTTATTGCAAAGAACGAGCATTCAGGAGTAGGAGGCGAGTATCAGATTCTGTTATCAGTACGGCCTCATTGGCTAAAGCTAAATCATGGACACAGGAGTCTGTCCTTAGTCAGGGCTACAAGGCTTCTGTCAGGGTCACTTGGTCCTTTTCAGTGGTCAGAGCTCTCCTCATGTCCCAGTCTAAATTTAGAATCTTTGTCCAGTCTTCTGGAAGTATGTGCAGCCACTGTGGTGTATTACAACATTCAGTCTTGGGGGAAGGTGGCCAAGAGCCAAACGTACACTAAGACGTGAATAATTCATTGTGTTATCATCTCCCAGGAAAATGTGCAAGGGGAGGGCGATACTTTACACAGAGAAACAAATTTTCAACATTGGCATTAACTTATTTTGAAACCTCCAGATGAGCCTCCAAAATTTCACCTAAAGTTCTCATCTACTTTGACTAGAGGCATAAGCACTGCAAGGAAAGACCAGGCACACCTGACTGCAGTCACGCATCACTTAACAGTGGGTATACTGTCTGGGAAATGCGTCATCAGGCAATTTTGTAGTTGTGAGGACATCAAACAATGTCCTTACACAAACCTACATGGTCCAGCCTGCTACACACCTAGGCCATATGGTCTAGCCTATTGCTCCTAGACTACACACCTGTATAGCATGTTACTGTACTGAATACTGTAGACACCTGTAACACAATGGGTAAGTATTTATGTTTCCAAATATATCTAAACATAGAAAAGGCACAGTAAAACTACAATTCTATAATCTTATAGGACCACCATTGTGTAGAGTCATCGTTGACCAAAATGTGGTTATGTGGCCCATAACTGCAATTCCCAAATGGACGCCCACAAACAAATTCAACAAGGAAGTAAAATTTATAACAGAATTTCCACCAACATTGTCAGAGCACCTAGCTATGCCTTCCTCAGGGAAATATATTTCTATTTTATATTTAGTTCAATTTAACCTCTTGCTGAACTAAGGAACTGGTATAACTGTGGACCAGACATTTAAACGCTAAGCACCTGCTCCAATTCTAAACCTCAGATGAGCACCCCCACAAACCAGCATACCAGACACTTTCCAGTTTCGGGGTCACAAGCGTCACTATGGTTGTTGCAACTGCAGGGCACACAAGGAGCAAGCAGAGGGCGTGGTCCCCTGCCCCCACCTTCTGGGAGCTTCCCTCTGTGGTACCCAGGGGCACAGTCCTGAGGGGATGCAAAGGGAAGAAAAAAACAATCTGATTAACAAGTGGGCAAAGGACTAGAATAGACACTTCTCCAAAGGAGACATACAAATGGCCAACAGGTAAATATGAGAAGAAGTTCAACATCACTGTCATTAGGGAAATGCAAATCAATACTACTTCACACTCTTTGAAGGATGGAAAATAACAAGTGCTGATGAGAATGTGGAGAAACTGGAAGCCTGTGTGCTGCTGGTGGGAATGTAAGATGGCGCCGCTGTTGTGGAAAACAGTATGAAGGTCCCACAACTCTACGTCTGGGTACATACCCAAAGAATTGAGAGCAGGGAGTTGAAGAGATACTTGTACACTCACGTTCACAGCAGCATTATTCACAACAATCAAAAGGTGCCCACTGAAGGAGGAATTCATAAACAAAATGTAGTATATCCATGCAAACAAATATTATTCAGCCTTAAAAAGGAAGGAAATTCTTACACATGATACAACATGGGGGAACCTTAAGGACATTATGCTAAATAAAATAAGCTAGTCACAAAAAGAAAATACTGTATGATTTCACTTATATTGAGGTACCTAGAGTGGCCAAATTCATAGAGACAGAAAGTAGAGCAGCAGCGGCCAGGGGCTGGGGGAGGGGCGTGGGGAGTTGAAGGGGTACAGAGCTTCAGTTGTGCAAGATGCATTCCGGAAACTGGTTGTAAAATATACTTAATGTGACACTACTGACCTGTACACTTAAGAGTAGTTAAGATGGTAAATTTTATGCTATGTATCTCTTACCAAAATTAATTTTTTTAATTCAAAAAGAGAAAAAATGATATAATAGAAACACATGAATTCTGTTCATCACTTGGACTTTCAAACACTTCTCAGCTCAAAGCCAGGAAATAGATTTTGACCGAAGTCTCTGTACCTGACATGAGAATCCCGCCGTGCCCGGAGGACAGAGACAGTGCTCTAGAAGGGACGCAACCTCTCCCTCTGGGTGCAGCTCTTCAGCCTTTCTGCCAACCTCCATTGAAATATTTGAGATTCTGTGCAAGCATTACGTTAGGAAGAGAGGAAACACTAACATTTGAAAGACTTTCTAGAGACATAGCAAATGGCATAACATTTGCATATATATTAAACTAGACCTTTCGTCCTTGTTTGGAGTGGTTGCTACTCATGATTATAAATGAAATATGTTAAAGCACGTTAGTACTGTCATTACACATCTCAGGCATTTTAGAACTTAAAAATAATGTTACACAAGTGCATCTGAAAGACCTCTTGAAGGACTGATTTGGCCAAGACTTAATGGCTTCCTCTCTAAAATTTATTTAGTGATTTATTTTTTGAGACACAGTCTCACTTTGTTGCCTGGGCTATTAATGGCTTTCTTTAGGGGCTGGAGTAGTAAATGAGTAGGTGGCAACATTCTTGCTATGTCATTACAAAGAAATGGGCATTTCAGTTTTCAAGGGCAGAAAATAGAAAAAGATTTTTTTTTATCTTCACCTAGGATTCCACCATATATGTACTTATATTTTACATCCATGTTAGCATGGTAGGTGGATGATTTAAGTCATAATTTACACATTGCATAATGATATTAGTATTTAACAAGTTTTGGTAAAGAACGGAACTACATGTAGTAATAAAGACGGCAGGTAATGGGAGTGAAGCTAATCAAATCCTTTCAGCTTCGTTTCAAATAAGGGAAATATTCAAACACCTAGAAGCTTCCAAGTACCTGCTTTGCTGTAATCCTTGACCATACGATGCCTTGATGAGGATGTACTCAATATTGCTAAGGACAGACATAAAATCCGAGCGTGTGACAGGGTTTTCAGAAACAGAGTTAAAATATTTCCAAAAATTCTGTGGATGAGAAACACATTCAATTAAGTTCAAAGTACAGATTCCGCCTGGCACAGGAGCTTACAAAGAATGTGTTTCTTATAAATTTCTCCAGAAAGGAGCCCTGTTCCATGCATGCCACTAAATTTAACTGACAAATACCTCCCATAACCTCCACGGGGGCAGGCACAGTATCAGCCTCGTTTATCAATAGACATGCATCACCTAAGGCAGTGCCAGCCACACAGAGAAAATGCCTAATAAATATCTTCTGGAAGAATGAATAGACACTTCCCAAATTTGAGCAAGTGCAAAGGAATTCTGCATTACTATATCTACACAGATTAAAGCTAGGATAGAAGATTTAAGATACAATTCCCACTAAATTAACATAAGCCTAATATACATTTCTTGAGAATATGAAATTTGAATAGCTTTTAGCAATCTTGCTAAACCCACTAGAATTTTGATCCCAGGGTCTTGCTCATGCTTTTAAGTGGCTTCTAGCTTTCACTGCATCCAGAGCAAAGTTCACACTGTTACGGGGTTTGTATGCAAATATCACATCATCACCTCTTTCATTCCTACTTCTCGTTCCTGCCTCACTCCGTTCTCCGGCGCTGGGGCATCCATGTAAATGACTTGCTTTCTGGTCCGACCCCCTTTGATGAGAACTTGAGGCTCAAAGTTGGAGGTGCCGATGCCATCCGAGGAATAGAAGGCCACGCTGTACTTCAGTTTGCCACCGTATGCCAGGAGCTATCAAATAGTAAGGTGTTGTTTACTTCTCTGACACAGCCTTGGTTTAAAAACATTTTATTGCAAGCCTGCCATCGTATGAGAGAAATCTTAGATCTTAAAAATACATCACGTGCATGAAATAGGTTGTCTGGAATTTGCTTCCTTCTGATTATGTTTAATTACAGATTATGAAATTGGCCTAAGTTATACAGCTTTTGATGATACCAACAAAAGTGAGCTCCAAAATAACAAATCAACGTGGTAGTGATTCAAATTATTTTCAAGCTCCTTTAAATTAAAAATTACCTATATCTACAGGAGGACTTGATATATATTTGCAAATTTTAAAGATCAGGGTGAATTTACACATAGACTCCAATGTTTATATAAACAAAAATGCAACTGATGCCTTTCATGACTCTTTCGTAGGTTTTTTTCTCTCCCAAATGAGGGATGATTTCTAGAGAAGGGCCTCTCAGGCCATAGCATCTAGACTTGCATTGAGCTTATATCAGTAAATACAGTACAGTCACGTGCTGCATAATGACATTTTGGTCAACGACAAGCCACATATACAACCATGGTCCCATGAGATTATCATACAGTATTTCTAATGTACCTTTTCTATGTTTAGATGTGTTTAGATACACAACAACTTACTATTATGCTCCAAGTGCCTACATGTTCAGTACAGCAGCAGGCTGTACAGGTTTGCAGCCGCAGAGCTATGCCACATGGCTTAGGTGTATAATAGGCTATACCATCTGGGTATGTGATATTTACACAACAACCAGATCACCTTATGACACATTTCTCAGAAAGTATCCCTGTCCTTAAGCAATACCTGACTGTATACATTTGTTGAATGACTGCTTTGGGAAGGAGAAAATTAATATGATTTGAACTTTAAGACTTTCAAAATGAATGAAAAATTTTAAAGAACCACATATTTGTTGGGATTTTTATGAGTGTTAAACTTCTTCATCCCCCACTTAACAGAGGAAATTAATAACTGTTTCTTTTAACAACTGGCCAGCACAGACTGTGGTGATTTTAAACTACATCCGTATCCCCAGGGAACGGCACTGGCCCTGGGCTGGGTGTGCACCTCACCTGGTCTCCCTGGAACTGCTCTGGCAGCCGCCAGTAGAACGGCTCTGTGTGGACATGCCGCCGGACAGTCACGGCGTCCAGCAGGACATCAGGGGCCTGGTAGTAAACCCCCTGGGTCGTGCCCCTCAGGTCACTCTGAGAAACCACTTGCAGAAGAGGCTGATCTGAGCCCAGCAATACCTAGTCATCAAAGGGAGGAAAATGCACTTTAAAACATGCACTAACCACTCCTATTTGATTCCTTGGATTCCACCATTGTCTCGCAGATCAAACAGCTTCATTATTAAAGCAGGAATAGGACAGACTTTTCCTTTAAACATCTGGATTAAAATGAACTGAAAGCCCTTTTATTATTATTTTTTAACTATTCAAGGATTAAGAGTAAGAAGGTGCTTTAATGTTCAATGATATGCAGAAGACGGTTGACATGTTGCAGTTTTAGCTTCTCTCCAACTAAAGCTTTTGACAGATTAGCTAAGGAACAGCACTGAAAGCCTTTAGTTCAAGCTCCGTTCATTCCCTTGGCCAGCAGGAGGGGAGCTCTGATTCATGTGTCATACCAACCCAGATTAGCTTCCTAGAATTTCTGACGCCATGAGGGCAACATTTAACGTAATGACTGTGTCTTGTCCCCCTACCCGAATCCCGAGGGGCGAGGGTTAGAAACAGAACACTCTGACTGTGTGTGACTTACTGGGCTCCTCACATAGCCCTCCAGCTCCGAGCAGAGGTGGGACAGCCCGAAGCAGAAGCAGGGGCTGCATCCCAGGGGGTTGTCCGCCTGGAGAGCAAAGGTGCCCTCTCGACACTCGCTGCACTGCAGGCCAATGACATTTTCCTAAAGGGGAACAAATAAGGGACTTTTTTTCCAGGAAAAAGAAGATGCAATTTCTGAACAAACAGAAATGAAACATGAAAATAATTCTAAAAATAATTTCAGGTCCACAAATGTCACTCTTTCCTTGGAATGGGTCCCTACGCTCTCTGAGCATCGGTTCTCTCAAAGACTCAATCAATGACTCTGGAACACAGATGATTATCTGAATCGTCGTGGAAGCTTTCGGAAGATACAGATTCCCTGGTAAGAATCTCCTGAGACAGGCTTGGAATCTGCCTCGAGTCCCCAGGTGATTCTGACAATCTGAGAGTTTGGAGAACCACTGACCAGGTGACTGCTAAGGCAGGTCCCTGCTGTTCTGCTTGTCTGTTATGAGAATTGCTGTCGTAAGATGTGGTCAGCCAAAAACAGGGAGACTGGTGATTCCATCATTATTCCCAGGCCATAATGTCCACACCAGTTTCCCCTTCCTCATCAAGCCATCACCAACCCAGTGGGCCTCCCTCTCACCACCCACAGGGAAAGGACCAGAGAAGCTGGCAATGTCCTCCCGATAACGAGGCACATCAGGAAAACTAACGGAAAGTACGAACTTTAAAATGACATGGAAATCTTACCTCCTGGGAAAACAATAAACATGAATTTTTATGTTTGATCAGTATGGTCAGCACATACCAGAGTATAACAACCTCACAGCTACAACATCACAACTCTCCCTGAACCCCAGGGTTGTCTAACTCACTGCACATTCAAGGCGGATCAGCCACTCGGCCCACTGGAATACATGGTCGAAGACTCAGAGTTTTGTAAAGCGGGTCCATCATCTAACACTTGTAATTAACAGTAACAATTCCATTTTAAGAATAATGTGAGATTCTAGAGGAGCATACCAGACTTTACACTCAGGCATAGAAGGGAGTGTGAACTCATTAGGAGAAGTGTCTAAAACTTAGCTGCTCATTTAAACAGTCAAAAGTCCAAGAGCGATAAAGACAAGCTGGAGAGAGGCGGAAAGAGGAGGATCCACAGCACACACCTTGCAAGAGCAGGTCCCGGTTTCCTCCGCACAGCTGCAGAGACCCTGGTCCAGGTCACAGCTGTCCCCTGATGTCCCCCTCAGGTCGCAGTCACAGGGAACACAGTCTGGAAAGTCTCTGTAGCCCAGAGAGCACTGATCGCAGCGCTGTCCAGCAAATTCTGACTTGCATTGGCAATGGCCGGTGAGCACATCGCACTGATGACCGGTTGACCCTCCCGAACTGCAATTGCAGGGCTGCAAGAACAAATACTAACTAAATAAAAAGGCAGCTTTTATGTTTTCATCAGCACACATATTTGGATTACAGGAAAACACTAAATGTGGGGAAGTTATGCAAATGAACCGATCTCTCACTATTGCTACACGGAATCACCCTGCCACCTGCCAACAAGAGGCAGAGACTGCATTGCTGGACGTTTGTGCATCTTAGTGACACATGTGCATTGGCCCAAAACTGTGAACTGAAATCAAATATAATGGGTCAAAACAATCTAGCAAAATTATGTTAGAAGTCCAGTAATTTTCCCACTGTTTTCAAAACACAAACCATGTCCACATTTAACTGAAGAAAGTTACCTGGAAAACTGGAGCCCTCCAAGACTGGAAATAATCCCCCAATAAAGTGATTTAGGACTTTCACTTGGAAGATAGTCTACATTGCACAATTTATTTAAAGAGCACTAAAATTTTTTCTTGGGTTTTCTAATCATCAATTTCCCAATTTGTTTTTTTAAGAAAACCTAGAACAAAGTGTTTTAAGGGTGTTGCTTCCTCTACTGTGATTTCTACAATCCACACAGAGTTTTAAGTATGAACCACAAAGCTATTCAACAGGTTAAAACGGAGTGAATAGCTGGAAGAAAAGGCACGCGACACACTACGGCAGAGCAACGCTCAGTTACGCAAACGCATCGATGGCAGCGCACACCTGGCAGCCCTTCTCTGGGTGGTGGCCCCAGTGGTCATCCTCACATTCCTCACACTTCACACCCCGAGTATGAGGAGGGCACACGCACTCTCCAGATTCTAGGTCGCACGTATTCTGGGTGTCCGGGCAGTCACAGGCTGGAATAAAGACAATGGTTTCTTACAGACCAGGTTGATTGATGTAATTAACGGGGTAAGAGTTGATGCTGTTAGTTCCCTTTTATTAACAGTCTGAACCATTCTTTAAGTTCCTGAAAGGCACCTGTGATTCCTAAGAACAGGCAGAGCTAATATGTATTGAGCACTTACTGTGTGCCAGATGGTGTGTTAGGGATTTGCACACAGCCCTTACAATGGTTTCTTGATGTAGGTTACAATTAGCTTCTCCATTTTACAGGCAAGGAAACTAAGGCTCAGTGAAGCTAGGTAATTAATCTGAGCTCAAACAGACAGTAGGCAGCAGAGCCATGACCAAAACTTACACATGTACCCTGATAGGGGTTGGGTAACAGGAAAACGGTATGAAATCCTCACATAAAGAAGAGAAAAAGTAAAGGAACTTAACAGAAATTAGTCAGAAGTCAAGGGAGGGCTCAAAGAAAAGTCTAAGGATGACTATAAAGTCCCAAACAAAGAACTCGCTTACGTGTACAGCCACCATCCTGGTATGCATAGAAGCCGTGGGCACACCTGTCACACCTTTCTCCTGCTACACCTGGGACGCAGTGGCATTGGCCTTCATCCGTGCAGTCATCCGACATGGAGCCGGCCATGCTGCAGTTGCAGGGCAGGCAGCCATGCCCCGAGTCCAGCCCATAGTAGCCGTGCTGTTTCAGCAGGGGGGAGAACCACAGCAGGCAATGGATGTTTTAATAAGCAGCTACACATACTGGAATGTTTTCCAAAGCACACCCGGGATCTTTCACAGAATCATAAAGTATTCATGACACAATCCCACCCCTTTGCCCAGCGAGTACCTGCTCTCCAGATAGGGATGCACAGCGTTCACAGCCATGCTTATGGAGTGAGCTCTTCCTAACGGTCATGCGCTCAACCTCCTCTGAACCGCAGCTAAGGTGTCGATTATTAACATCACCGACAAAGACTTTAATCGCATGCAATGACCAGCAAGCACCTTACCAAGCACTGGTCACACTGCTGTCCGGTGACGTGTGGTTTGCAGTCACAGAGTCCAGTCTCGAGGTGGCACACGGCAGAAAGGGAGCCTTTCTCATGGCATCCGCAGGCTGACACACACGCACACAAAAGACACATTAACGTTCACTTCTGGGTATGGTGATCATAAGATCTTTAATCCCCACAAGAAACAATGTAAACATTCAATGTTTCGAATCACAAAGCTAAAAATAAATATCATTTGCAATAACTTAAAAAATTTCACATTTTTCTGAAAAGTAAACCAAAACAGGGGTGGTAGAAGGAACCATCACAGAAAACAAAATTAATGCTATTAAGATAATAATTAGTCATTTAACTTGACCAATTTCACAAATTCCTTACAAGTTTTTAAGTGACCTACAAATTTCCATGAAAAACATGCAATGGAGATTTCAAAATCAACTAAGCCATTTGCTCTCATTCCAATCATGTATATATTTAATATCTGAAAGCTCAGTTATAACATAATCTAGATAAGTACATATTAATATTAATATATTTCATAATTTAATAAAAAATATCTCCCTGTTCTAAGCCATGAGTCATTTGTAGTTTCAGGCCAGATATTTCAGATTTATGTACAGTTAATACATTAACATTTAAAGCTATGAAGTTCCCCATCTTCTCAAAGCAATGCAATTTAAGGGGTCCAAAAAATGTTAAATCAATATTCATAGGGCAACCGTCAACATGCACTTCAGTTAAAATATTTCATATTCACTGACAAAATATCCCAGCCACTGTTTATGCATGTTTGGAGAAAATGTACAATGTCTGTCAAGATATAACAATGTAAGAAAGGAAAAGAAAAAACTTCGTTCACAAAGAATGGCCAGCCCAAGCACAATCTGTGAGGCACCTGCTGCAGCAGCAGTGGCAGACGCTGGAAACCGAGGGCTGGCGCTCAGAAGGCCCTGGAATCCTGCCTCATTCATGGACTGCGGCCAGCCTTGCCCGGTGCAAGCAAGTTGCTGCTACGGTCCTGAGGAGGTTGCGCTCGCTGGAGCTCTTTAGGGACTTGCTCTGCCATCCCCGTGGCTTGATTGTGCACATGCTACTGCTGACTCCTCGGCACACATCTCTTCCCAACTGTCCCCATTAAACACAAGACACCGCACCTCTGTCCTCTCCTGCTGAGGTTCCGTCTCCCCGGCACTCCCTGCCGCCTCCCTTCCCTGCCTCCTGGCACGTCCATCCCATCCCGCTTTTGCACCGTGTCTTCCCTGCCCCTTGTCTACTAAAACCGCCCTTCCTAAGTCTCCAGGGACTTCCTAGGTGCCAAACTCAGGGAGCAGATTTCAGCCCCATCTTGCTGAACATTTCTGTAGAATGAGACCCGCTGGCCTCTCTCTCCCTTTGGAAGCTCCCTCTTCCTGCGCTTGGGGACACCCGCTCTTCTAGTTTCCTTCCTGCTACTCGTGTGTCTCTTACCCTGCCTCCTGCTCTGTGTCGCATTTAAAGCCTCCTCTTCCTCTGGGGCATAATTAAAGTTCAATGTGAGTATGAGCATCACAAAATATTAAGGATAATAAAAAATCATATTTATTGTATGATGTACCTGTCAGTGTGTGTCCCCGTCACAGTCAGGATTTCTTTGAACCTTCATAACAAACTTAGGAGGGAGGGACTATACTTTTCTGTATTTTCAGTGTGAAATCTAAAACTTAGAAAGATTGCATAACTTTTCATAGGTCACACAGCTCTTAGTAGTTCTCTCTCTATAGGAATCATTATTATAGTAATTATTAATTAAAATATTATTCATGTTACAAATAATACTAATTTAGAATAGTTGACAATTACTGACTAGCCAAGTACTTTACATATATCTTAATTCTGGTAAGTACCGCACAACATAAATATTATACCCATTTGACTCACTGCATATAAGGTTCCTTTACTGTTCAAGCTCCCGCGGTCCTCACCTCCCTCAGTGGCACTCGACCTGCGCGAGCCTCGCCACACCCACTACTCTGGCTGCTATTCCAGGGCAAGGCAGGCGAAATTGACTGGTTGGTTCGTTCTCTTACCAACCTTCAAGACAGTTGGGGATACAGGTGAGTAAACAGATGTTGGGCTAAACCATATGAATTTCCTTTTTTTTTAAGGTCAATAATATAAAACACTAGCATTCTCACTTGGCTTCACCTAATAAAATATGGTCTTATCTAAGAGTGTGGGGACCCACGGGAAGTCCATGGAGGCTCCCCTATTATAGAAATGGAAAGATTTCTAGTGAAATATCCAGAAACAGTTCATAGGAATCTGTCTCATCAAAGCTAGGGGAAGTGAAAGAGAAGATGACAGAGGAATAAAAAGTGTGAATGTCAGAAGCTAGAGAGAGCCCGGAGAGCATCAGCTCTGCAACCAGCCCAGACCCAGACCCGAATCCTCCCTGTTCTAACCCTGCTCCCCCCTTCCTGCTAGGACCTATTTCCTACCTTCTTTGTGATCTCCATGGCAAAGCCCTACGTGAAGGCCTCATTAATCCTGACAGCAGGATGCCTCTCTGGTCCGACACCCATCCCCACACCCGGCAGAGATCTGCCCCCAGCGATGGCGGCAGAGGGAATAGCAGACGCACAGCTCTGGTCACACCCTGGGCTGCTCAGAGTCTGCGGGAGCTGCCGGTGAGTCCCAGGATGGGGCGGACGGTATACCCTTGTCACCTCAGAACTGTACCCGAGACCCTTCCCACGTGGCTGCCCTCCACCTGTCACCCCAGGACTGCTGTCCCTCCAGCCTCTGTCTTTTCCACCCAGGCCGCGCTCTTTCCAGCCCCTGACTCGGGCAGGGCCCACCCGCTTGCCTGGGCCACATCTTTCTCGCACCCCAGTCTTCTTGGGCATCTTCTTCGCACCCTTCAAGTCTCAGGTTATTGGCACAGGTGACTTGCACTTCCACATGCTTCCGCGGCCTTCACGTACACCCTGGGGAGGTCATCCATTGCCCTTGACCTTTGCTGCTACATGGTGGCCACTAACCACACCTGTCCACCGAATGCTTGAGAGGCGTCTGACACACCGGAGGAGCTGTATCTCAGATTGAATTTAAATTAAGTCCTGAAGCAGCTTTGTCAACATGGATGCCAATATTAAAGAAAATGATTTGCTGGTACACGATAGAAAACTTTTCAGTATGTTTGAACCACTTTTCCAACTGCAAATTTTACTCGATCTAAATATAGATCAAGTATTTCTGATGAAAATTTAGCATTCTCATTGACCTGGGCTATAAAATATACACTGAATTTTGAATAATCAGTATTAAAAAAGAAAGTAAATATGTAATACTTTAGAAAATTGATTACATGATAAAATGATTTTTAGAATATATTGGATTAAATGAAATATATTACTAAAATATATTTCACCTATTTCTTTTTACTTTTTAAAATGTGGCTACTAGAACATTTTAAACTACATGTGTGGTTTACATTATATTCTATTGGACAGCATTGGAATAGAAAAATAATAAAAATTACCATTTTATTACTAATAATTATAATAGTAACCATTTAATGTCTAGAACTTAAAATTTCTTATCCCACTGACTTCTCAGAAAGGGCTTAGTATACACATATAATTACGTCCATTTCATGTATAAGGAAATAGTGGCTCAGAGAAGTTAATAAATTTGCCCAGTGACACACAGCACAGTCGGTCCTGGAATCAAACCCACATTAGTTAGACTCCAAAGCCTGGCATCCGCAGGTGCGCTTTCTCCCCTATACCATCATCATGTGTAGCTTCCCAATAGATTTGGACCATAATTCTCCAGCTACCTATCATGCTACTTAGTATAGCACCTGGGAAATACCAGACACTTAATAAATAGTGTATGAACAAAGGAATGAATCATCAAGCTTGTAGAAAAGGTGAAAAGAAATGACATGAGGATTGTGACAACATTCTGTACACTTTGCAGGATTACACAAATACCAATTATCATATCTTGGTAGGATTCCCAACCAAGGCGGCCACTCTGCTGAAGGTGAAGCTGATTGGCCCAGGGCTATAAAACATGTTCCATCTCCAACGCGGCCTGTGAAAATACTATTTCTGTGTCACTAGCGCCCTCTTGTGTCTCCTTGTTGTAATACCATAGTAGGACTTGGGCATTTGTACGAAATCACCAAAATAATTTATAATTGCCACTTTCACTCTTTCCTTCTTCAAGACTGTGCCAAAAATGTCTGAGAGCCGAGTCATCCCCATGGCTAGGTCATCTCAGGTATATGAAAATCTACTTTTCTCTGTGAGTGGTTTGACATGGTGCGTAATTTCCAGGCAGAACTCAGCAGAGCCATGTAAGGAGGGGTGGGGTAGTTAAGGCACAGGCTGCAAAGACTCGCCAACGCCATGCTTATGCAGTTTCCAGGGTTCGAGTCTCACCGTTTCTCACCCTTCCTCTTGGAACGCCGTCAGCCTCCTGCAGCCCCTCAGCATCTCCCACCCAAACACGATGGGCTTTGAGCATCACTCTTCCTCCATTTCAGTCCCAGGCAGAGCTGGCACTTTGTAAAGTACACTGCCTCCTCGAGTGGGAGGTGCACTTTCCAGGCTACTCACCTCCATGGAGAGCAACTAACCAAGCTCCCCTGGGGTAGCTAGAGAGGAACCAGGTCTTGGGTCTACACTGGATCAATTGAGACTCTGCATTAACACAAGCAACCCCTCAAGCTAAAGCCACCTAACAGGCTAAGCCCTGTTTGACACATGTGAGTAGACGGACGGAGACTTTCTATGGTGACAAGTAAGAGCCCCTGCACTCACCGCGGCAGTTTTTGGCAGTCACGGCGTCCCCGTAGAACCCGTCAGCACACCTTTCGCAGTGGGCACCGTCTGTGTTCCCCACGCACTTCAGGCACTCCCCGGTGACTGAGTCGCAGTGACCAGCCTCCAAGGGGTCCACATTGCCGCTGCAGTCACAAGGAACACAGGACTCCCCGGGCACTGTGGGGTTTCCATAGTAACCGTCTGCGCATCTGTATCAGAGATTGAACGGGCGCAATTACTCAGGACCTTACCCCACTATCCAGGGACTCCCTGAAGGGCTAATAAATCAGACCAACTCTTCTCCCTAAGATTTACTGTGAAAGGGACACAACTCCACGCTCAAGCATCCACAGACCTCCTTCACCCGTCCTGACAAATGGGCAGAGCGTCCAAAATGAGGCATAAATCCTGTGGACGTGCAACCGTGTCCAGGACAAACTTGACCCACCGCTGACACTCGGTAAGCCACGCAGCTCTCCCGTGGGCTTGGCCAGAGCTGGGTCTGGGGCCACATGGGGAAACACAACAGTGGCTTCCAGGAAGACAGCTATTAAATCAAACCACCTGCCACCTGCGAGTTGCCCAGAGCAATGGAATCCTCCAACGTGTGAACCACACATTCTGACTCCTTGCTGCTCCACATTGTTATTGATGAGAACTCAGATTAGCTCCAGGAGAGATACCATTCTTTAAAAATTCCCAGCAAGTTCTAACATTCATTTTTTAACCTATATATCAGTTTTTGTCTATGATTCTATGAAATAATAATTATATCTCAAAACTCCAAAACCACACTTAACTATACATTTAAAAATTAGCACATAGAATTTATATTTAATTTTTCAAAAATGTTAATGCAGCTTTCTGAAACCAGTGGAGCAACACAGAGCACCTCTCGCACCAAGCTCCCGAAAACCCCGCAGCACACTGGTCGCAGACCACTTCGTCTCCTTCATCCAGGTGGCAGGTGGGGCTGAAACTGACAAAACAGAAATAAATGTCATTTTCCAATGGATGGTGCAGAATTTCTAAATATTTTAAATGCTTAATTTCTACCGCTCCCGTGCTTACGAACTTTCAGTGAGTTCTTACTCCTTAGCTGGGAGCCTAAGGCCTCGGGCCATCCAACCCACCCCTGCCCCCAGACCCATCTGTCTTTCACCCACGTTCCTGGGCACTGGACACTCACTGCTCCCTGCTCCTCTGTCCCTCAGCCCGAAATGCCCTTGCTTCTCCCCGTCCTGCCTGGGTTAACCTAGCTCAGCCCAGTGCCCCAGTCAGCTGCCACTTCCCCAGGAGGCCTGCTCGGCCTCCCCTGGGAAGCGGCATCCTCTCCTCCAGTTCCCCGGCACTGGCTTCCCATGCCGGAGCAAGAGTGAGCTCTCTACACACAGCACGGTCAGGCGGCTCCCAGGGACCCCCACTGCTGACTGAGGTCCCTTCAAACACTATTCCTGTGTCTTGGGGAGGTCTGCCTGGGGTGACTGATGGTACCCCCTGATTGAATCACAAGTCACCAGGATTGCATCCTTTTTATGTCCTGGAGTTGCAAATAAAAAATCCCTGTGAGGACTTCTTTGGGAGTAGGTGGAGAAACAGTTCTGATGGTTAAACTAGGGAGAGAGAAACCAGGACACCCACACCCTAGCATGACATTCAAGGCCTTGCCCAGTAGGCCTCCCTCCACTGCCCCCAGGCCTTCTGCTCCAGCGCCAGCTGCAGTTCCTCCAACAGAACGTGCCCCTTCCTGCTGCTGCCTTGGCGCACCCACCCCCTTCTGGCTGGAAAGCCCATCTATGTCGCAGTGGAATTCCTCCTCCTCGTCCTCCTCCAAGTCTGAGAGAAGGGCTTCCTCAGGGTCAATCCTGCACCCACCCAGGTACGATGGCCACTGCCCTCCCTCTGCCCCACCATCCAGGGGACAGCTCTCCACTAAAGTCATGGCCACCTATGAGTCCCCTGGGGCCAGCAGCCAGGTGTGAACAGTGTGACACTCAGTGTACCTGCTGTGACACCCTATACACAGTTAGGCACTCAATATATATTTGTTCAATCAATGAGTGAACTCAGACCATTCCCATGTAGCCTCATATTTACATATTTTGGTCATTAGATCAAAAACTTCCTAAACCCAGGACAATGTTTTATTTCCTTTGCCTCCTAGCCCAGTGGTAGGTGCACAATGTACAGCTGCGGAAGAACTGATGACCAACATTAGACCAAGGGGGCTAGACAGTGTGCTATGTCCTGCTACCACACAGATTTTCTTGCATACTTTAAAACAACAAACTTTTTTTTACAGAAGATAATCCACCTCTTGGTCTCTAATCCAAATCAATCACCACTGGGCAAAATTCACACGCTAATTACACACACGCAGAGTCTCGCTCTGGAGATGTTAGTCGTATCTTGGCGGCGATCCCAGCCACGCTGTAGGACCCACTGGTGCAGCTTCAAGGCTTACTTGTTCGAGGCTGTGGCAAGAGGGCAGGCACAAGGCTGGCAGTCCCCGGGAGTCCCTTGGGAAGGCTCCCCGTAGAAGCCGGGCAAGCACCGCTCACAGTGGTCCCCGGTGGTGTTGTGTGCGCACGCCTAAGGCACATGCATGAAAAGAAGAATCAGTTCAGGTTTCCTTACAGGATTACAATTTGAAGTCCAAGTGGAAAAAAAAAGACAAAATGCTAAAACCAGTCATCAAAATCTAAGTTATATTTTCAATTTCAGATTAACTAATTTTTAAAAATGTAATTTGTATAAATGAAAAACCTAAGAACTTTCACTTTGACTGTGTTGGAGTAACAAGTACTAGCCTTGCCCACCTGTAGAAAACAGCTAGAAAACTGGCGCGAAATATATCAAACAACTGCTTTCAGAGACCGGACAGCAGCTGGTGCAGGGCTACAGCTCCTGGGGGGAGGGAAGTGATCGAGGTGAGTCCTATGATCATCGCAAGTCTTTCTTCCTGGAGGCTCTTGCCAGGAGGTGGGGTGGGAGGATCCCAAGTCAGCGTGGTGGTTTTGCTGTGTGGAGGACACAGAGCTCAGAGTTTGGGGAGGCTGGACCAGGTGGGATTTGGGGCAGAGTACTGGAGCTTCACAGAGTAAGAGCACCAGAAATCTGCACAGGGACTCCTTTGAAGATAGCTACTGAACGCTAAGCTTCTAAAGTAGATAGTGAAACTCCAGGAGGCCAGAAAAAGAAATACAGGTGAGCTGTAAGCTGAAAAATTCCAAACTCACACAGAGCTAAGGGACATTAGAATTCTCACCAGTCAGTGTGGGGAAACCCTGAGAAATACTCAGCACTTTGTAGAGAAATATTCGGCACTTTGTAGAGAAATACTCGGCACTTTGTAGAGACCCTAGGAAACCCCTTAACAGTAGGGCTAACCCCACTGTAGAGTAGAGGCTATACTAGACCCACCCTAACAAAGGTTACAAACAACCCTTGAAACAATCAAGCTGACCCGCAATAATTTAACCGCCTGCCAAAATAAACTTCCACATCCTTTAAAGGAAAGCAACAAAATCCAGAAACTCGGCAATGCAACAATATTCATTCAATAATCTTCATCATGCAATGAAAAAGTACTCAATATGCTCCCCCTGGGCACATCTAAGCATCTTTGGATTCCATGAGTATGAGAGAAAATAAGGTAAATAAATACACACGTGTGGAGAAGGGAGGGCTCCTGTGACAGCAGGGCCCCGCATGCCACTGATACGCATGAGCAGGTGCTGGAGGTGAAAGGTCATCCTTTTGCAAACACAATGATAGTAGGGAGTGGTTGGGCAAGAATCATCAGACTGTTAAATCCAAGGGGAAATTCTGATGAAGAATAGGATGCTGGCATGGTCTTAAAGTGTCTTCCTCAGACTGCTTATTAATTGCAAAAAGAAGGAAGCGTTATTATAATATAGAGCGGGAAAACTGACCAACACCTTGCCTGTATAATCAGAATTACTACCACCGGTGAGGGCAGATGGACACTGGGGCTCCCACAGGTGGTGCCTTGAGAGAAATGCCTCACTCAGGAAGAATTCCAGCCTGAAATGCTCAACCTGATTCTACTCATGAGAAAATAACACAAGATCCCAGAATAAGGGACATTCTTTTTTTTTTTAAAAAAGATTGTATTAGTCAAGATGTCAATTTCATGAAAGACAAAGAAAATCAGTGGCAATACTTCAGTTAAAGGAGCCCAAAGAGACTTGACAATAAAATGCAATACCTGATCCCAGATGGGGCCGGTACTGGAGGGGAAAATGCTACAGGACAATTGGATCAACTGACAAAACTGAAAAACAGGTGGTAGACAGAAAAAAGACAGTATGGATGTTAAATTTACTTAAGTTGATAACTGAGCTGTGGTTATAGCAGAAATACCCATATTCTCAGGATATACACACTGAAGTGTTTAGGGATAAATAGCCACAGTGTATGCAACTCATTCTCAAGTAGTTTAGAAAAGATATCATAATTAGGTAGACGGACAATGAGACTACTAACGCTAGTGGGAGAAAACGTTAGCAACGGGGGAATCTGGGTAAATGGCAGGTATTCTAAACACTATTCTTATTCCTACAAATTTTAGATACATTTAAAATTATTTCCAAATAAAGTATTTTTTAAAAGGGGAGATGAAAACTACTAGACATGAGAAGCAGCAAAAAAAAAAATGTGATCCATAATCAAGAGAAAAATCAGTCATGAGAAACATGTCAGAAATAACACAGATGAAGGAATTAGCAGGCATTTAAAACACTATCATAAACACATTCAAAGATTTAAAGGAAAAATAAACACGGTGAAAAGAGAAATGCAAGATATAAAATAGAACCAAATGGAACTCTAGAGCTAAAAAAAATATCATATCCAAAATGAAACTTTAACTGGGTGGGCATAACAACAGATTAGACTTTGCAGGAGAAAAGAACAGTGAATTTGAAGACAGCAATAGAAACTCAAACCTGAGGAGAAAAGCCACGTAAGAGAACCCAGCATCAGTCATCCGTGGATCAATATCACATGAAATCAGATTGGAATACGGGGGAGCAGAAAAGACATTTGGTCAAAAATATTCATGATTTGATAACAACAAACTCACAAATTCCAGAAGCTCAATCAACCCTAAGGGGATGTGCATAAAGAAACCCACACCAAGGCACGTAGTCAAATTGTTCAAAAGCGGGGACAGAGAGATCTTAAAGGTAGGCAGAGAAACAAGAGAGATAGCACGCAGAATTGCACAGGTAGAATCAACACAGTCCAAAGCAACGGAACGGCTTTAAAGTACTGAAAGAGGAATCTGCAAAAACAGATTTCAAAATTGAAGGCAAAGCAAAGCCTTTTTCAGGTGCACAAAAGATGAGAGAATTTGTCACCCAGCAGACTTGCCCTAGAGAAACGCTAAAAACAGTTCTTCAGGCTGCGGAAAGGGGTCCCCGACGAAGTCGTGCATTTACACCAAGGAATGAAGAGCCCTGGAAATGGTAAATGCATGAAAAGATACAAAAACCTTTTTCCCTCATTTAAAACGTCTCTTAGAAAAGTACAGTTGTGCCGCCCCACGTGGATTGAGGGTGTGTTGGGAGAGGAGAGAGGAGGCAGCACCTGGGCCAAGGTCGAGCCAAAGTCACCCAGGAACTCTGTACTTTTGTAACTCCTCTGTAAATCTAAAATCATTTCCAAAGAACATTTAAAACTATAACAATTACTATTATTTATTGTAATTAAAGCTTTAAGGCCAGTTGCTATTTAGCATTTTCACTTTGATACGAGTATATATTTTTGTAAATATATATTAACAGAATCATGAGAAATCCAGGCTTTCAGCCTAGCTGCAACACAAGCCACAGGTGGCACAACCATGGCGTGCTGAGCACCCCCCACCAGGAACGCTGGCAGGGGCCTGTGAAAGGCTGGCCTTGCCAATCCAAACAGCAAAGGGAGAGACGAGAAAAGCAACCACCCCGTCAAGCTACTGGAAGTTGTGTACCTGAGGACACTGAGTCTGCCTGCAAACCACCACTTTGGCAATTCCTACAGGTGCCTGACTTACAGAACAGAGAAATGAACAAAGGACAACATGAAAGCTTTACTTACAGAATATAGAAAACTTAGGCTCTAGAGACAATAAGCAATCTGGGGCATCATGCTGAGATCTTGCCCTAGCTCTGTGATGCAATCAATCTCTTTTGCAAAGAGCATGAGCACTCCCCCGCCTGGGGAGGAGGGTACAGTGATTAGCATATGCATTCACCTGGTCTATAGGAGTGAACCCACTGGAACCCCGAGTGTGGCCTGGCTTCAAGACATAGGGCCTAAAAGAATTCCTGATGGAAGTTAAAAAACAAGTCTCTTGCCCTATACCTGCCCCAAAGTTTATTCTCAAGATTAGCCACATATTTGTTAAGCTGTATTTCAACACATATTGCATGAAAGAGGTATTGTTTGAAAAGTTTACCTGAACTAACTGTAAGGCATTGTATAATGTACAAGTGGGTGTGATTATTAGATGTTTATTAATATTCTTATGGTA